>OX375870.1:46280354-46310083 GCA_947359475.1 Heligmosomoides polygyrus bakeri
GTGCATCTCTAGCAGAAGGCGAACGGCGTGTATGGCGTTAACGATATCACAGCAACGAAACCGCACTGATTTGTGGAAGGACGGACGACATCCCGGATACGTCCGTCACAATTCGCTCAAAGGTGTGCGAAAGAGGCAAATCAGTAAGGTAGTTTACAATGACATGCTCAGAACTCCTCAGCTTCTTAAACTGCCTTAGCCTCAGCTGCCAATTTAAAGCGGCGGAAGATAGCGGTAAGTTTCTTGCGCTATTACTCGTCCAGATTTGAGTGTTTGACACTCGAAATGGCACCGCTCTGTTCACCGTGACGATTGTTTCACAGATTCGCATCGAGGACGAGGCCGCTCGAAGCCGCGACAGGCGGACGTTGACGTCATTGAAAACCGATACTTTCGAATTGGGCTATGCTTAATACCATTCGATAGAGCTTTTCATTCTGAATTGAACGGTGTTGTTGAGTTTAGGAAAAACTGTGTTCTGAGCGAGTAAGAGCGAGGAGAACATCGATCGTTGTTGAGCTAAATTGCACACGAGGGCGTGTTCTGAGCGCGATAACTCTGTCATGTGTGAACCTTTCCGGTTGCCGCTTGTGGGTTTTGTAGGCAGCAGAACGTTCTAATAGTGCGCTGAAACATGTGCTGAAACACAGCAATGTAGCTTATGATTGGACAAAGTTACAGCAGTGCGAAAATGCAGGCTACCCTTGTGTGACACGAATTTTCCCAATTTCGGTCGACCCCTGCAGGAAGACGCAGAGAGCTAAGAAAGCCTAGAAATGCGCAGGCATGCAGAACGCCTAAGGTTCTGTGCGATAATGTGCTCACTACTCCTTAGCTGATTAAAATGCCTTAGCACCAGCTGTCTTTTTAGGGCGGCCGAGTTTTAGCGCTTGAAGTTTCCTGCGCCATTATTTTGAGTTTTTCGACACTCGCAATAACAAAATTTTGTTTATCACGAAAAGCTCTATCGAACGATGTCACTCTCGACCAATTTCAGAAAAGTTGATTTTTTTGACAATTTCCCATCGAGGACGTTGACGCCCTCGGCCGAGCCTGCGCAGACGATGCCGTCATCGAATATATCGATGTTTTCGAAATTGGTTAAATTTTGTCGTCCAAAACCATCTATGGGTTATTTGGGGCGCTGATTACGAATCCTACGTCCGTTTTTGAAAATTTCGGTAGGTTTTGGATTTTCTTCTGGATAATTGAGGGTGGTCGGATCAAAATCACCGATTTTGCTCAAACTTCGTATAGGGGCGGAGACTTATTCGGTGTGCCGAACAAGAAGTTCATTTGGACGATTTCGGCAGGAGACCGCCCATACCGATAACTGAGGGTGATCGGTGATCCTGACCAGACCACCCTCAAACGGGAAGTAACCTATTGAAATCGGCGGAATTTTCAAAAAGCAGACGTCGGATTCGTAACGAGCACCTCACATAACCGCCTAGATGATTTTGGATGAGGTTTGCACGAGGAAATTTGGCCAATTTTGAAAATATCGGTTTTCGATGACATCATATCGTTCGCGCAGGCTCTGCCGAGGGCACCAACGTCCTCGATGGGAAATTGTCAAAAAATCGATTTGTTTGAAATTCGTCGAGAGTGACACCGTTCGATAGAGCTTTTCTTGATGAACAAAACGGTGTTATTGAGAGTGTCGGAGAACCAAACATGGGCAAGGAAACTTCAACCGCTAAGTTCGCCGCCCTAAAATGGCATATGGGGCTAAGGCAGTTTAGGCAACTGGGGAGTTGTGAGCATATCGTCTTAAAACACCTTAGGTGTTCTGCTTGCCTACGCATTCGCATGCCGTTGGCTTGCCGTGTCTTCGCGCAGTGGTCGAGCGAAGTTGGAAAGAATTGGGTCGCACAAGCCTCACCTGCATTTTCGCAACACTGTAATTTAGTCTATTCATGAGCTACACCATTGTGCTTTAGAGCGCTTCAAGAACCTTATGCTGCTTACAAAGTCCGCGAGTTGCAGCCGGAAAGATTCGAACCTGATAGAGTTATTGCACCACGAACTCGCCCGCGCGTGCATTTGCGAGCGGTCCCCTCACTCGATTGATAGGCTCTATTCTGTATGCATCGTTACCGGGGTACTCTAAAGCCTCCCTGAAACAGAGTTCAACAATTCCTGAGTAGGGCGGCTAGAAATTTCTAATATAATCTAATTTCAAACGATTCTACAGTATACGCATTGTGCACGGCGCACTCTCTTCTCTAGCAACATAAAACCTCTCCATTTGTACAAGTTGCTGTCAGTGTGTGCACTAATGTACCCACAGTACAACAACAGTAAGCTTTGCTCTTTAGCAAGACATTTGAACCGCTTCCGTTCACCCGACTCTATATGCATTGTGTACGGCGCACTCCAAAGGCTCGTTGGACTGACTGGAGCAAATCCTAAGTAGGACGGCTGGAAAGTTCTTCTCCGAAATTCTCCAAACGGTGCAAGATAGTCTTGAAGACTTTACATTGTCCATCAAGGAAAGACAGAAACCCAGTGACATGCTTCCGCCCATTCGATTGATAGGTTCGATCCTATATGCATTGTGTACGGCGCACTCTCGGAGCATTCCAGCCATAACAGAGCACTGACAACGTACGCCATGCTTGAGATACTCCGAAAACATGCACGCCACATGTACGTCCTGAAAAATAAGGTGTACTAATCGCAAAACCTGCTGCAGTTATTTTTAGGGCACCCACGGCGGAAATGCAGTGATCTGGTAAAATTTTATATATGTTTGTATAGATCTCGAGGAGGCAAATCGAATGGTGCCAACAGTTTCTCAAACAGCATAAAACTGAAGGAGTTATGAGCATGCGACTGTTTTTATTCCGTCGCAGACCGTTATTTTGACCGCGCTACGCGGGTGGTATTGTAGTCAATCTGCGTTTTGGCGTTCCCGCTAAAACGAGATGAGGTGGCAGTCACGCTTTCGAAATTTGGTGTTCACCAAATTTGGTGGAGAGGTAGTGTGAGCCTGCATACTCGAGTATGCGCTCACCATCGGCGTTGCATGACCCATAACCAAAACCACCAAGACAGATGTAGCCGTCTTTCATTGTTCCGACATGACCATTAAGGTCACCTGCCACAACACCCATATCTTGTGACGGTACTTTCGCTGTCTTCTTATCAAGCAGCAAAAAGAACTAGTCCTTGGTTTGCTCGAAACAGCATGTCTCGGAGCATACGCAGAAAAGAAACGACACCGTCGATCCTCTACGACTACAGCAATCTTCCTCAAGCGGTCATCGATACGTTCTATGCTTGCAATTTCGTCACGGAAGCGTTCGGAGACGATCATACGGACAGCATTGGTGGACCTGGGACTGCCGCGCAGAACCGTAAGCTCAAATTAAAGAACACTATTAGTCTGGCAATCCAAAAAATTGTTAACCGAGAGAAGCTGTGCCCAAAAGAGATGAAGAAACTGATTACAGCCATGGATCAAAATACAGCAACGATCGCTCATGAGCCACGCAACAGGGAATCTAGGGAGAGCAATCCATGTCCAGCTATAACCGAAGATGGAAGTCCGGTAAATGAGAATATCAAGAAAGCAGGAACGTCGCAGCCAGTTCGGGATCAAGGATCTCACCTGCACAGGTGAGGCCGCTAACAGATGAAGATTATTCAGAATGGTTGATCAAAGAGAACTCGGCACTTTGCGAGGAATATGGTTTACTAATGACTTTCCTTCGGACGAGGACGAATAGAAGGCAAAGCGACGGCGTCTGGACGTCATCGTGGTAAAGGCATCTGCTGGAACGCGTAAGAGTTTAATAAAGGAAAACCATCAGAAAACAAAGATCACATCAGGAGCGGAAACGGGTACAACCCCACGAAGGTCGAGAACAAGTAAACCGACCTAATGAGGAGCAAGAAAGCCGTGAGTTGCTTGAACAAGAACTCAGCCAACTCCGGTTTAGACTCGAGACTCTCCCGAAATAAAGAAACGGCGAGTCATCGAAGGGCTCGAAGCACACGTTACCTATTGCTTCTGTGGCATTATTTGGACTCTTGCTCACTCGTGGCGAGTGGTGATTAAACATCTGAAGGATAGAAAGCTCTGCCAGTACTGCCTTCATAGCCATGGATCCACGTGCAGGGATAAGAATGGGAAATGCTGGTATTGCCGCACTGTCGAAAAGACTGTTTTCCGTAGTTTGATTCTAGACGACGATGGACATCATCGTGCCCTCTGCAGTCTACCTGAATGCAAGCCGTTAATCGCGGACCGCATCAAGAACATCGAGCAAGAACTAGACGCGTTGCGGCACTGAGTGAGAATCGGGAGTATATGTAGCTCACTAGTTAGAGTTCAATAGGGCCAGGAAGCATTTGATCGGTTTCCCATGCTTCATATTTATCGAGTTGGCTGATATAATAGTTATGTTTTTGCAGGGGACGCTATGCGACATTTCCAAGATCGCGTATAAAAGGGAAGGTGTACAAAAGTCGGCACGCGGAACGCTCGTGGCTTCTCCTACGGATTCGGCTTCTTCAACTCCAATCGATCTTCGGCTACGACTCCAACTACGATCTTCTCTACTAAGCTCTTCGAGGAATAGCTGATCAAGAGATATTCAGAAAGAACGGCAAGAAACCTAGAACGTTCAAGAGCAGTTTCTATAAGTGTCAGCATATGCAAGTTAAATAAACTCAATTCAAGTGTCTTTTCACTTATGCAAAGAACACTTCACAGGAACTTCACCCGCATGACGCACACCAGCACTGCGTGACACAAAACCCTAATCAACGCTAAAACAGAACTTGTTTTTATACCCTTAAAGAATCCCTTCCGTTTGCGTATAAAACATACTGCTGCGTTTTCCAGAAGCGAAGAAGCCGAACTCCGAGTCGATTTCTGTTGTACGAAGCCAACAGCATTAGAATGTGCTGTACTCTTATCGTAACCTTCTTTGCGAATAGTAATTTGACAAAGTTACATCATGATGTAGGATAACTATACTATTTGGCGCTTCGCCGATGGGATGGCCAGTGGACTCCAGATTGGGTGCATTGAAGTGGCCAACATGTTTTCAAATTCAATGAAATAGAAATACATGGCTGGATCCGACAATAGATTTGTGAAGATAGGATGCAAGAGATGTAACTCCATTTCTCACCGAACAATCAATGGAGTGGTCGGGCGAAACCACTACGTAAAGGTTTATTTAAAAATTATCCTGTAGCATGCCAAGATGCTTCGGATAAGCAAAAGGTGCAGGCGTTAGCACTCAGTACAGCTATGGCGTCATTTCAGGAGGATGTGGAAATCACTTTCGTGCACCTTGAGGGGAGGAAAGCACTTAGGTGTTGGAAGTATAACCGGTCATACCCAGGCGACCAGTAGCAACATTACGCTTCCTCTCCATGATGCTTCCAAAGGAACTGAATTATCCCTAACCGTACTTGCATACATAATATAGATAGAAGTAAATTCAAAGAATAAGCAAGAACAACTAACGAGATAGCTAAAATGAAATGAAGTTTAAAATATATGTATAATTCATAAGTCCTCTGCACTGAAGCTCTGAAGAACCGCCAACAATAAAGCATGAGATCCGTAGACATAGATATCGCCATAATCAACGCAAGAGAAGAAACAAGACAAGAAAGCAGGAGCACATCATGATAGGTAGAGGACTGGATCTGAGGTACTGACAGCGTCATTTGTAAAGGCTTCGTTTCATAACACCGCTAGAGATCTTGAGTCGAAGCCTTACATACAAGGAAAGGTTTCCAACCCATGGTGAGCTTTGGCGACGCTATTTTCAACGATGTAGGGACCTGTGAGAGGAGTTCAGAACCACAGTTAGTTTTTGCTGAACGCTTTTTTAAAGACCTGAAAAAGAGGCTGAAGACGTGTGCGCAACACTAATCAACCTCTATGACACCAGTTAGTTTTTGCTGAACGCTTTTTTAAAGACTGAGAAAGAGGCGTGAAGACGTGACAACACTAATCAACCTCTATGGCACCACCTTAAATGTGCCTTGGCGCAGTCGGTGGGAGTGTCGCCTCAGAGGAGCTCACCATCGGAGTTTTGAGTTCGAGTCCGCGTGTTGTCAATATTCTTGCACATATTAGTTTGTTGTTATTATCATCACGGCAGCCAATTTTAGACCATGAATACAATAAACCAAGGCTGTCAATTTGCGCCTGCTAGTTTTTCAGCGATGCGTATCTGCATAACCACCATATCGTACCATATCACCAATGCTACCGTAACTGCACACAAATGCGCACACTTTAATATCATATCGATACATAATTGTGCTAAAAAATTGAGTCTTAATTTGACTCCTGTGATTATTAGTAAGCGTAATAACAACAAACTAATATTGCGAAAGTATGGGCAGTACGAGGAAAGCCGGTGTGCTCCTATTAGGCGGCACTCCAAACGACTGCGCCATCGAGGCACATCCCGTGGGGTGTCATAGGGGTTAATGAGTGTTGTGCACACGTTTTTACACCTCTTTTTCAGCTCTTTAGAAAAACGTTCAGCAAAAACTAACTGTAATTCTGGACTCCGCTCACACGGCCCTACATCCTGTCGAAATAGCATCGCAAAAGCTCACCATAAGTTGAGAACCTTTCCTTGTTAGCAGCAATCAACCAAAAAAGGACAAATGCTGTAAAGGTGCGACGTTTGAAAAAGTCCACAACTCTAATCAGTGCCGAGAATATGCATAAGACCCAATCTCTTCAACTCCTTTTTAAAAGTCTGACTGCTTTCGGCCTTAAAATATTCGCTGGAAGGCACTCTAACCATTTAGCGACTCCACAGAACAATGAGTGGAGCATTTGACTGTGATTCCTTCTACCAATGTTTCTGTGGTGCAATGTGAAACATCCATTTCTCTCACTAATAGGGGGAAAACCCATTATTTATTCGGGCTAAGTGTGGTTATCTCTTTCAAGGGCTTTAAAACAGAACACGAGAACTGCTATGGCTCTCCCACACTGAAGGCTTTTTACATTTTCCTTTTTCCTTAGACGAGCTTCCTTAAACGGTTAGGATAGTCAGACATTTCCGAAAAACCTGAACACCTAGACATCCTCCAAAAAGTTATTCTTGTAAACGTTTGCTGCATCTTTTCAAGGAGAATATCCTTCTCGGTGCAGGGATTCCATGCAGGTGAGCAATATTCCTTGTGTGAAAAGATATACGTCTTGTTAAAACGAACACGTATGGAAGGATCTGATGTGTGCACGTTTTGAAGAATAGATAGAAAAAAATGCGAAGTAGGCCTTTTTCACAGCGTCTGCAATATGACCAGAAAATTTAAGGATCAACCAGGATGACAAGATCTTTAGTAACCTCACATTTTTTCAAAGTTACCCCACCTCCAGCGTTTTGCACTACTTCTACCTATACGAAAAACCCAACATTTGTCGAAATTGACCATAAGGTCTAAACGAGACGCGTTTTCATTCAATTTCTCCAAGCAATGATCAAGAGCATCACACATCTTATCTGAATTCCCGCTGTCATAGACTCCATAATATTATTGTTATCAGAGTATAATTGGACTCTAATATCTTGTGAAGATGAAAGAATCGTAGGTAGATCAATTATGTAAATAAAGAAAAGTAACGAAGAGAGGACGCCGCCTAAGGAACACCACTGGCACAGGAGTGCATTTTGGAATAGCTTCCACCAACGTTAACTGCTATGAACCTACCACCTAAATAAGGCTCTAGGGGGGGGGCTCAAGCCTGGGCTGCGATTTCTGCCAAAAATTTACGACCCCTTCCCCCACCCCTCCAGAAGGGTCCTGGTGCGACCCTCCCCTCCCCCCCCCTACGAGAAAATCGATGGATTTCAATGTTAAGCTGTTTCTTGTGTTGCAAACCATTATAGAAAATGTGAAAAAAGAAAAAAATAACTATTAATATTTACTTACCAAAGTTTTGACGCAAATAAATCAACGAAGAGATTTTTCAGGCACGGCAGCGATATAGTGACATCCTGAGCATCGCTACTTTTACGGAAGCAGACTTCATTCGGATTTGCAGAGTTATTGCATTAGATAATAATTTTTTAACCATTTATTAAAACAGCTTAAATGGATCTGTTGCTGCTCAATTTTCGCAGTGACGGGGCGACACATTTTTTCGTCGAGAGATGTAACTACTGAAACTGAAAATGAATCTTACCGAAATTTAACATTCAATTTGTAGCAGGAAACAATCAGGCCTCTCCGAAGCCACCTTTCATCCAATCAGGTGGAGTGATTTTCCTACATTGGATTTTTCTAAAAATAAAATATTTCCTAACAAGGCTACCACCAGAGGTGTGCGTAATTACGATTTACGATTTACGATTTTACGATTTACGGCTATTTTTGCCAATTTTTTTACGATTTACGATTTACGATCCCTCTAAGCCTTTAGAGCTGTTTTTTGATGCTCTAATGTGTTAGTACGGCAGAGGAAGCTATCCTGCGCATAGGCTTCTCGAATACGACTTATCATTTTCCTAGAGAAAGAAAAACGAGTTTTTTAGATCCACGTCCTGTTTGGCAATAAGGCCTAGTCAGTTTGTTTGTAACAGATACACGCTAACCCTACCGAATAGAACTGACGCAAATCCACGATCGAACAACATTCTTGACTGGAAGCGGGGTTAAAAAGTTGCTACACTCATGTGGATGGAATAAACCACCAATGTTTCTATCGGTTTGCATTGCACTTTATAGGGAGGAGCAAATTGATATACAAAGTAAAACGGTACAGGCAAAAGAGTAAAAGTGAGCGCGTAGCATCTCAAGAAAATGTTTAACTGGTTTTGACAGTTTTGGTCTCCATTTTCGGTGTGGTTGATTTTATCGCGTTCACCCTATTTGATCCGTTTAGGACGCCACATGCTCTCGGAGAACAAACGTTCGTTGCAAAACTGGCAAGGGGTAGCCCGTGCGAGTGCAGAGAATTATTAAATAGCAGCGCCATATTTTAAAGATTTCAAAATCTGACAAGTACAGGCAAACTTACATAGGAAACCGGCACTCTAGATAGGTTTAGGTTACCGCTGGTGTTGTAGATCGTTGGTACAAAATTTGAGAGCACTTTTAAAGTTACGAAACGCCTTTGCTCCACTCTCTCTCTACAATTACAATTAACAGAGCTTCTGAATTTGAATACCGCGCTGTGGTTATTGCTTGGTAACCTTCATGAAGCAGTAGATGTGTAACTATCCTCTTGCAGCGGCCTATTCACCGTTTTCACTTTCTGCGTTCAAAATGAACTTCTGCAAACTCAAACTGAATCTGTTTCAACTTAAGCCGCGTTCTTCCCAACTCACAACTCAAATGGGCTTACTTTTAAGTTAGACTAGATACCTTCTAAATCAAAATTGTGTCGTCTATAGAATGAAACTTACGATGCCTCAACAAGGTTGCTGTTTAGGAATACGTTAACCTTCACATTTTAAAGCGACTACAAATGGTGTCCAAGGAATATGGTCATACTGGTTCGTCGGCCTAAACTGTCTTATCCGTCTGCTATGGGAATGTTCCTGGACTAGTTTCAAGATGTAGAAAAGCGGAGGTCTTTCGGTGCGTCACACGATGGGATTGCGTCATGCGCTCACTCAGTACGCATAGCGCAATCCCATCGTATGACTCTGTATGTTTGTTAAATTTCTACATGTGCAGTTGCAGTTTTCACCCGCATTGGTCAGAGGTGAAATGATTTTTTAAAATTTTTTAGCTTTGATAGCGACTTTTTCGCCGAATTTCGCTAAGTTATAGAGAAACTAAGAAATTGGTAGGACGCTAGGAATTCGAAAATATTCAAACGATGGGTTCAGCTTGAGCTAAAAGTAACACGACAAACATAAATATTTAATCATATCTGGTTAACATTAGCAGAAAAACTCTGGAAATTTAGTTGTACTGCACTACATCTCAGGTGACTCTTACGATTTACGGTTTACGAGTTACGATGGTTTTTTTCGTAATTATGATTTACGATTTACGAAATTTCAAATTTCATTTACGCACACACCTGGCTACCACTGAAGCTAAAACTGGAGTCCACAACAACACAGCTCTCATTTTGCACTATTTGAAAAAATCAAGTCTTTCCTAAGCGATCTTCCTCGCTATCAGGTGAGGTCATGCTCAATTTTTTTTTAAATAAAGATTTTTCTACCCGAACGGAACGATGTCTAAAGCTGATATGCAGCTTTGCAAAAGCTGCATCTTTGATTAATACATAATAAAAAACGCAGCTCATCTGAAGCTATTTTCGGTCATATCAAGAAGGATGGGTCACTGGTTGATCGCACGTCGAGGTGATTGGAAGTTGCTATACTTGTACTTTGTTCAATCGATCATAACTCTCTTAGTTTTAAAAGTTTTGCAAATGCTGGCGACATTCAGAAAAC
Source organism: Heligmosomoides polygyrus bakeri (assembly GCA_947359475.1). NCBI lineage: Eukaryota > Metazoa > Nematoda > Chromadorea > Rhabditida > Heligmosomidae > Heligmosomoides > Heligmosomoides polygyrus. The sequence goes on from OX375870.1 coordinate 46,290,767, forward strand.
TAGAAGAAATTCTCCACCTTACTGATACGTAATCAAATTTTGAAAAAGAAATCCTCATGCGCCGCCGAGATGTGCGATTTCACTGCGATCTTTGCGGAAATACTTGCCGAAAATCGCAGCCCCCGCGCCGCGCATAAAGATGCCTTTTTTAAAAACGATGTTGTGATCATCAGAGAAGGCATTTTCTCTAGTTTTCTGGATGCCGCCTGCATTTGCAGATTTCTCAAAAGTAAATGAGTTATGATCGTTTACCTGCGTAAGACCTCTTCTTCCTGGGAGGTAGCAGATTGTCACTCCGAGCATCGTCCTCTTGATTCCACGCTGCGCGACGTTGGTTGCCCGTTTATCCTTTCGTATAGCCCAGGTCTTTGAGGAGGATATTAGGGCAGAAAAAACAGTGAAGTCGAATAGGTGGGCACGGGGTCGGACGTTCTTCGTCTTCCTCGCGGCTTCTCGACGCTCTTGAAAGCTCCCAATGCCGCTCGTTTCCTCTTGCCCAGTTCCGGAGCTAGGTCATTTGCCATATTGAATTTGTTACCCAAATACACGCAGCTGGAGCACTCGTTCCGTTGAGCCAGATCAGAAACTCTTCCGTTCCTCATGAACATCGTCTTCGAAGGAATCAGCTGCAGTTTATCATTTCCACATACGCGATCGAAGTCGGCCAGCATTCGCTCCCAATGACTAATGCTCGCTGATATGAGCACGATGTCGTCAGAAGATGCAGCTGCCGGCCGTCGATCTTCACTCCCATCTCTTCCCATTCTGTTCGCACATGACGTTTTCGAGAGTGGCGCTGAAGAGCTTCGGGGATATGGTATCCCCTTGCCGAACCCCTCTCTTCACGTCGATGACGACGTCGTTGTAGAATGGTGAGATCTTGGTCGTGAATCCACTGTACAGCTCACGAAGGACTCTGATGAACTGAGTAGGAGCACTCTGAGTGAGCAGGGCTTCGACGACAGCTTCAGTTTCGACGGAGCCGAATGCGACGGAGTCGACCAAAAGTTGAACCCCTAATCATATCGAAGATCGTGGCCGAGAGGCATGTTCCTTATCTTATGATACCTAGGGATTGAATTTTGTGAGTTAGTTTTTGTGAGGTATTCCGTTTTCTGGTGTTGTTTCCTACAGATTGAAGACAAATATTTCCGTGACAAGTCACCCCTTCGATTTCGACTGTTACACATACCTAGCTACAAGTCTCTGTCTCCCGACGGTTACACGGTGTATGTTAAAGGCAGGCACTCTAGTCCAGGGGCCTTATTGTCTAGCTAGCGTTTGATGCAGTGCTTTTACCCATTGTACACTCTGCCTTTGTTTAGCAGGCTCAACAACTATATTAGTGCCTTGTGTGGCACACTACGCCATTTCTGCCTTGACGCAACTAGGCGCCGTGGAGACGTAGTGAAGTGTGGGGCGTATTGTACGCGGGTTTGCTTCCCAGCCCACTGTCTCGCCTATTTCATTGATTTGGAGGGATTGGTTTAGTCTCTGGCCATTCCAGCCTTGTCACAACTAGGCACCAGGGAGACGGTGTGCAGTGTGGGGCGTATTGTATGCGGGTTTGCTTTACGGCCCACTGTCCCTTTCACCTTCTCTTAGTTTGCTTTCTACTTAATTGGTCATAGATTCAAACAGCAGTTCAGAAAAATGTTTGTAAGGAAACCACTTAAGTCATCATTAATCGATATTTTAAGGAGTATAAATGGTTAGTGTGAGTAGTGAGAAAAGAGAACCAGCGATTGCATGTCCAAAGGACACATGTTTGCAGGGGTAGGTCTGGTCACTGCAATTACGGCAACAGCGTGGGCTCCAGTATCGACTTGTCTCAAGTAATAAATTCGATTGAAGTCGAGAGAAAACTTTTTTTGAAAGATATTGCAAATATGGGCTTTGCTAAGTGGAACTCTTCTCCAAGGGTTGGGCAGACGTCATTGTCAAATCTCAATGTTGGATTTGAGGGAAACTGCCTTTTCAAGAAAGTGAAACTCCGAGACGTGAGTTGCCAGATCTATCGTTTTTGTGAGACAGCATCTCTGCATGGTGTTTGACCACATATCCGGCTTTCATGCTGATCCGCCTCGTGGAGACACAGACCTACACACGTGAAGTAGCCTTTGCAGGACGTGTCTCCCTGGGATCCTGATGCACTGCCAATTTGGCGGCTGACTACTACCTTGCTTTTGATCAAACTAAGCCTGAAACCCGTAGTTGTAATCCACACCTCAAAGTCGAAAACTTCTACAAAACTCAGCCCTAGAGCAAAAGTAATGCGGTCGTAATTAATTAGCGAAAATGAAAAAACCGGTAGTTGAGAACGCATGGATTGATGTACATGGAGCCAAACTTTGATATCAAATAGATCGCCATGACTAGGCAAAACCTAAGATTTTCATAATATGCACTTTCAATATCGCTTAAAATTTTAAAAATTCTACTGGGCAGATCCATTCCTGCCAGGTGGCATAATTAGATGAGAGTCAGGAGCGAATGTGGGTCAGGTCAAGATAATTACGGCCTTAATTGAGGTCATCTCGGACTCAAAAAGTTTAAAATCTTGTCAAAGATCTTTACGCCATTGGGTAGAACATGTTGTTCTGATTCCAACAATGTGCATTTCATTGGATATAATCGACTTTGAAGGGAGTTATGGCAAAGCGGCGGAAACGGCGGATTAATCCGCCGCCGGCCGCGTTTTGGTGGATGTTTACCGACGGTACTGTATATATATATATATTTATTTAATTATTTTCCTTAAGATCCTCCTTTATCGTCGCTCTGCATAGCTTCGAAAACTCGGACGTCAGTTGGTAGTTGCCTGACTCTCGTGCTGTTTCACGCTGGCGTATCAGCTCAAGAATTTCCGGAGAAAGACGTCTCTTTGTGGTCTTCAAGCTCTCGGCTCCCTTAGCACTATCGCGAAGATGGTGAACGAAGCGGTCGCATGCCTCGTCGATGTTGTTCATGACGGTATCTTCCCAGAGACCGGCAAGAGAGGTGTACATGTCCAAGTTGACGGTTGTTCTGGGACTGTTCTTCTTGAACTTTGCGGCCTTCTCTCCTTGACGCGAAAAGCGGAACCTCGTGCGAAGGAGGCGGTGGGCCGTGTGTAGAACTTGGGGACACGGACACGTCGGTCAGGCAATATTGCGGTTGAAGGTGATGTGGTCGGTCTCGTTGTAAAACTGGTCAAAGGGGGATCCCCAGGTTCATCGTAGGGAGGGAGGCTTCTGAAACTGTGAGTTTCCATAGATGGCCTTGCTCGACATGATAAGCTCAGATAGCCTTTCACCTTGCTCGTTCCACTCCAAAGCTTGGGTTCCGAAGTGAAGTTCTGCCGGCCACCTTCGTGGCCCGATATTGGCCTTGCAGTCACTCACGATCACCTTGTCGAAGGCGTGGCCTTCATTATAGAGCTTTTCGAGCTCTACGTAAAAGCTTCGACATCTTTGTCGTCGTAGTCGGATGTTAGAGCATACGTGACGAACACAGTCAAAGCTGGCACGCAGCCACATCGCTTCCGTTGCAGACGTCCTATTCGGCTTGTCAGAAGCTCGTACGAGTCGAGGTTCATGGCCAAGGGCGTGTTGACGAGGACACCAACGCCGCCTACTCCCATGGTGTCGCATGTTCTGAGGAACAGTTCTTCTCCAGAGTCTTAGGCAGCGTGTAGGGGGTGGTGTCTTCTCGCCTCGGTCAGTCCGATGACTTCGTACTTGATCTTCCTGGCTTGCATCATCAGGTCCTCGACGGATGTTTCCGATGCAAGCGTGCGGGCCTTGTAAGTACAGATCGTCATCCTAGTCCCTCTCAATTTGCGCAGCCTGGTTAGGCCCTGAGATTTTAGCAGCCTCTCCGTACTCGCCCATCCCAACGCTGCAGAAAGGGGCTCTTTCGGGGTCAGGGGAATGAGGCCCTTTAGTGCTGCTGTGTTTGACTGGAATACAACACGGGTAGCTAGTCAGGCTCTGTCGTGCGGGCGGGGTACTCCGGGCAGCCAGCCAGACTGCCCGAAGGGACAGGGCGAGACTTTTGACGGGCCCCGAATCGCCTTACGATGTCTACCGAGCACAAGCTTTGGCCGGACCGGCACAGTTACAATCCGCACAGGCGCAAACACATCCACGCACTGCGCATGAACATGCGCTCCCACGTACAAGAAACGAGTAGACCCGACACAACAGGAACGAGGAGTCCATCTCCTGAATCCTCTTGGCAGTACACGGTCACATTTGGTTCGCGTTTCATTCCCTTATATGTAATTGTAGGCGACAATAACACGAACTCAGCCATCGAAGAAAAATCTGGATTCTGGCAGAGTCTTGAAGAATTTCTGAGCTACTTCCGTACCATTCTGGTTAGGAATGGTGAGTTATGGAATATAAAGCGATATATTAATATATGAAATATAAAGCAAAATAAAGCGAAATAGCTGCAGATCCTTCACTGGTTCTTGTTTTACCAACAGCTGTGTTCAGTCATAATTAGAAGTGTCTACATACGTTCCTGATGTATGTGTCGAACTCATCAAACATAAAATCCCTATTATGCAGTGATCAGCGCAGCAGGCAGTCAACCATAATTTTTTGCTTAGTCCTTCGCAAGCAGAAAGACAGTAGAGGAGGTTGGCCTACCTTTGCTCGGTGGCGAGAGCGGTGGACTCGAGCGAACAAGAGCAACGTCGTCGACAAGGTGGTCGCGATGCTCGTGTAGCTTCACGGGTGTGTTCGTGACAAATTCGTATGCCCTCATCATTTTTGGAAGGGCATACCGATGACGGCAGCGACACCGACGTGCTCGTTGCTCTTCAAACAGCACGGACGTGGCACGAGAATGCAAGAAGCGCTAGTGATCGAAGAGACCAGTCGGGATTGTTACCGAGAAGTGGCAACAGCAAATAGAGCAGTGGCAGCACTGAGGGCGCTAGCAATTCAGGCAGCACGGGAAGCGCTAGGCGAGGGGTGGTGGGCAGGACTGTGCAGTCGGGGACGTCAACGATCAGGTCGGGAGAGGCGCGAAGAGCGAGAGACAACAGAAACGACGACGGCGGTAGTGGTAGGAGCGCACGTCTGAAGAGCGAACCGCTTCTCGGATGTCAGAAGACGACCAGTCTAAAACGTGCACCAACACTCAGTAGGCGGGCAGCATCGATTACGAGGCATATTCCTATGACGCGTTTTCAAACCTCAGCTTTTCAGTGTGCATTTCGCACTCTCCTACATCAGCACTCTCTTTCTCCCACCATGCTCAGTTTCTCCTCACGGAGCACAGTCCTCTTCTCGACGAGGTGGAGGAAGTGAAGATCCTAACCGTCGTACTCGTCTTCGCAATACACAGGCAGACAATGATGCTTCACGACCGCAAATTGTGCGCTCTTTCCCCAATTAATGGGGCAAAGAAGCCCAGTGTTAGTGATCCTTTTGACGACTGGAGGAGAGTGTGAACTTGTCCAGCAAGAAATGGAAGCCGTTGGAACGAATTGGGCCAGATCCGTTCCCAATCAACTGGAAACTCCACCGCTGACCAGTGGCTGCGCTGAATGTATAAGAATACACACAGAGACAATTACTACTGTGTGCTTTTCAGCACGAGTACGCCCTTAAGGAGTTTCTGTACAGGTTCAGCACCAGATGTTTGCTGGCTGCGGAAGTAAAGCGAGGAAGCATTGCACCCGGAGTGTACTTCGTCTTTGTGAAATAAACTACTTGGCAACATCGCTATGTCACTCAATATTTTCTGTTCTACGCCTTTGTGGGTCATCTTAAATCATAATTCTTCTTAGACCCTGGGCACACCACTTTCCATCTCAAAACGTCGACAAAAAGTCACATCCGAGCTCCCAGAAAACTTAGGCAGAGATTCAGTGAGACACTCCTACAGATGGGAAAACCATGGAGACTACATCTGTCAATGTGATCGTCGAAGATGCTTCTGAGTGCTAGCCATTTGAACAACGGGATCGCCATGTTAGATATTTCGACGCCTCTGAGAATATGTGACTTGTATGTCATTTGGTCGCTTACTCGAACAAATTACACAATGGCCAAGCGGAGCCGGACCAAAAGCTTTCTTGTGTACAAACAGCGTCATTGGATATTTTCGCTAAGTCGGCAAATCGAAAATCTAACAAGAGAGGCCCATGAACTTCTCCCAAAGATTCTCAACGTGACCATATGGTCTTGTAGGGCATCGGACGTGGATCACAGAACTATGCTTCGTTTTTGCTACGGGCCATTGGGTGGTCCAAAAATAGCAACAAATTGTACCGCTTCAGGGCGGGCTGATAAGGCAAAAGTGACACCTGGAGTGGCCCTGTCGTGCACTGAACAGGTTTTACAAAAGGTTTGGAGCTCGAATTGAAGTTTGATTATAGTAATTTCCAACGTTTCCTAGACGAAGCCGCAGGTACATTCAAGTGGTTCATTCGCCGCCGTCCGCGGTGCGGGTCTGGATGGCAAAGTGGAGAACGAGGCGGATTTGCGGGAGGGGGTCTAGGGTTCGATTCTGGGTGTGGGGTTTCTGCGTACCTAGGTGGCTGTTAGCGTTTTTGCAAATGCAGATTACATTTTGACTCCGGTAGGGTACCTTCTCCGCGTCCTAACCCCGCCTTCAACTTGTCGTCAGATGTGGAAGAAGCTGGTTTTGTTGCGTGGAGCGATATCGCGCATCCAGTAAATGATGCTTGTCTCGCTGAGAAAGGTTCCGTTTGATGATATCTCCATATGACCTCTTTGGTATGTTCTCAAATACTTTTGGAATTGTTTCTCACTGCCACCTCATTCGTGAACACGATCGACAAGCATTGATTTGACCCATCATCAAGACAAGCTCATTGCTCTTCGGATTTCCTCATAGACTGCTTTTTATTCTTCTCACAACTTTCACTATTTCAGCTAACTGTTTCCAAGTACTGCATATTTCACCCAACTCGTGTGATTTCGCCTTGCTGTGTGTTCTTCCTCACCATTCTCGTATACACTTATGGGAGACGGGTCGGGGGCATTGCAGATAGGAGCACTTGCAGTCACTCCCTCTGCTCTAGACGTCGAGAAAAATTTTCGTCCAAAATTCATCTATAGGGTTATTTGGGATGCAGAGCACCAATTTGGCAACCAATTTCGGTGAAAGGGTGGAGCACAGGTTACAATGGGTAAGTAACGTGGTGTACGCAGAATAACCGCCACTGCTGCCTTCCACGACTCCAAAGGTCGAGGAGAGGTCGAAAGAAAAATTTTCGCTCAAACATCGCTCAGGGGGTTACTTGGGGTGCTGATCACGGATAGGCCATCTATTTTTACAATTTCGGCTGATTACGGTTGGTTACGGTAAATATGGGTGACTAAAGCTGTGCACGTTAGTGGGATCGCTTCCTTCTCCTATGCAGTCAGACTTATTTTCCAACCTTCGACTTCAACTTTGATGAAAAGTAGTACAAGCAAGGTGATAATTCAGAAAAGGAGTGACAGATTCGTGGTCAGCAGCTTAAATAGTTCCCGATAGGGAGATTCCAGGTGTCACTTATGCCTTATCAATCCGCTCTGAAGTGATACCATTTTCGCCATTTTCGGACCACCCAGTGGCCCATAGCAAAAACGAAGCACAGTTCTGTGATCCTTGTCCGATGGCCTACAAAACCATATAGTTCTCGTTGAGAATCTTTTGGGGAAGTTCATGGGCTTCCCTTGTAAGATGTCCGTATATACCAGGCTGATGATATTGAAATGGCAATTTCCAGAGCTACAACTGAGAACAAGGAGGAACTACCACAACATATTACTATCCTTCACCATAATACAGCAATTTGCTTGCCAGTAATTCAACTACTCGATAAGGACTAAAAAATTGCCTTGATGCAAGTGCAGACACTCCATAATTTTTAGGTACTCAATAGTTCTTCCTGAGAACGCATAACACACGGAAAATTGTCGAAATCGTCATCCAATTTGATATGAAGCGACTTCATCTACAGTAGTTTTCAAATTTAATGATCAATCTGAACTAGATTAGAAGCGGCCTTCCGCGCTGATAGCGAACTGTGCAGGAAGGATTGTCTTACGCAGTAAGCTTCTCCTATTCTTGTTCGAGAAGCTACATGAATACCAAACCAGTCAGCTTGTACCTTATGCTTCCTTGCTTTCTTCTGCTGAAGAAATTAGATAGTGGCGATTCGTTTCCGCGAAAACACATCCCGACATGTGGGTGAGTGTTGATGAGTCCCACAAGGTGTAGATGTTGCATTTGATCAAACAGCGCCGGTGGTGTAATGGAGTAGAGTGTTGCCGATATGTCAGCAGCCGGTGCAGGTTTGAGTCCCGCCTGGCGCCAGAGATTTGATCGCAGTAAATCGTTATGCGACCTTACAACCTCGATACCAGCTACTTGAGGCTTGAAGAAAATAAGTTGAACCAACCTGCCGTACCTTTCCTTAAATGACAAGATGTTTCTTGAATACAGGATGTCTCGAAAAAATGTGTACACTGTTTGAAGGGAATTACGGGTGCTATTTTCTGCTTTAATATATTCTTTTATGTTCAAAGTTGTGCTTATTTGTTAATAATAAAGTCCTCTATTATATAAGACTCACTAAACTCTTGCAATGCTTTCACTTTTTTCTCTTGAACAAAATCCTCTGCAGAAAGACCTAAGGAGGCTAACGTTCTGACGTTGAATAGAGGTTTCCTAGTAAGAAAAGAGCATGCATATCTTCCTGTTCGACTGGTACTAGAATGCGAGGCACATTCAGCAAAGAATTTGGTTAGTGTTTATCTTGATTACAAGTGCTCCGACACGCCTAACGGCGTGCCTCGCACTTGCGCGCTTCGCGCGACCTTGAAGCGTCACTATCCTAAGGTCACTTCGATGGAGCAGCACTCTTCTGCAGTTTATGGCAGCGCTAGTTGTGTCCTAACTTGGCGCTAGCTTTTCTAAACTGCAGCACGTTATCAGAATCCGGACGTACGTTGCACGACGTCTGTAACACGTCACCTGAAACCGGACTCTGATGCACGACCTAGCGGTCGCACCAAAACTACAGATTTGGGAGAAAAGCTAGGCGGGGGAGGGGAGAGGTGTAGCCCTAGCAAGCGATTGACTTTGTTTCACCCAGTTTGTGGCGCTTCATACTCCACAGAAATCGATAATCACTCGTCGAGATGGATCAGACAATGTTTTTTGGACCTGGTATCACGACTGTATGCTCATCATCACTTCTTCATCATTTCCATCTAACAGTGGTCGGTAGTCTGCGAATTATGTCGGTTTGCCATATGTCTTGACAACGGGTGTTGTAGTAATAAAGAGATTGGTGCGTTTAACCAATTTAAGCGTAAAAGGCTATGAAAAGGAGGAAATTCTCAAAAATTTTATCTTACAAAATTATTGATTACGATATTCATTTTTAAGTGTTTAGGTCAGAACATCAGTATAAACAATATTACGCATAAGATTTTTCGGAGCTTTCATTACTACTCCATCACTGCTCCGCGCTCGCGATAGGGCTACATACAGTTGTCCATGGGAGAAAATTGAATCGCTTAGTGCAATGCCAACCTAGTGAAGGATTGGCCTTGAGATTTATTTATGGTCATTGCGAAACTTAATCTAATTGGAAATTGCCTTCTTCTAAGTCGGAATGCTAGGTATGAGAGTAGAAGCAGTCAATTTTGGGAATTAAAACTCTCCTGCCTTTACGACTACCCACAGCGTGCTCGCAAACTAACAATCCCCTCCCGATCTCTTTGACGGTCAAGCGAGTCCCATTACAAAGTCCATTCCCTACATCAATGTTTCGAAGTAACATAACCATACAGCCAATTTTGAGGAGTAAGGCATGTGGAGGCATCCCAGCTGGGGTCATTCTGTTAAGGAACTCCGTCGGAAAATTGAGCGCATCGCTGGGACTTTCAACAATAGCTTCGTCTTCGCTTAGGGATGTGATTCTGTCTCCAGATAAACGATCGAGAACATATTCGTTGATCCGCAAAGCATCAACATTTCTTGGTGTGAGTATAGCCAGTTCGGAAAGCTCCGTGCTCTGCCTGCTAAACACATCACCAAGAACCGCATCTTCAATGCAGCCATCACAAAGAAATCGTTCAGGCACTTGGATATCTCCATTCTCATCTGTCGGTATTTCACCATTGCCGATCCTAATGAGCCATTCACTGTACTCGTAGTCGTTTACCTGTAGTCGCATATTACTCTTCAGCCTGTGCATCTTAAATAGCGTCCAAAGAGTAGATGCTTTGAGGCAGGCTTGGACTACATCAAATCGGCTTCCTCCTTCAACTACCGGCAGCACCTGACGAAAATCTCCCCCTAGCAGCATTACCTTGCCACCGAAGGGTAAGGTGTTCTGCATTATGTCTTGCAATAGCGCGTTTACTGCATCCAGTGCTTGCCTAGGCGCCATAGGCGCCTCATCCCAAACGACAGCGTCGATTTTGCTTAATCGCTTAGCTTCCTCAGACTGTCGCTTCATGCTTGATGAGCGATTTTGGTCGGCAACCACCAAACGGAATGCAGATGTCGCTGTACGCCCGTCCGGAAGAAGATTGGCGGCAATTCCTGTCCAAGCGACATTTAGTACCTGTTTTCTCCTTGCTGTAGCTAAATGGTAGATTGTTGTGTAGACAAAAGGTTTTCCGCTACCACCTGGGCCATCAAGAAAAAAGCACTGTCCTTCCGGTTGATTGATGGCACTAAGTAAGTCGTCTACAACCAACGTTTGTTCGCTATTCAGAAGGCCGTAGTTGGCATGTCCTCTACGTTCATGATCCTCATAATCAACATGGACATCACATACGTCCAATTGAGGAACTTCGAGATTGAGGAATTGACGAAAGTCCTTGCCTAGTGCCTTGATACGATTAGCTATCTCGTAAAAAGCTTTCGATTCCGCAACAGCATGTGACATTCCATCTTTCAGAAAGTCTTCCATGCAGTCTTTCTTGTATGTATTCCAAAGCTCCACTGGAAGAGGGTCTTGCAAACCACCATATACAATGAGAGCGACGAAGTAGCTGCGAAGCTGCGAAGGCATATGAAAAGCTGCAGCTTCACGAATGGAGTGCAGAAAGAATGTTTCATCCCTCAGATATCCAGCGGCTCTTGCAGCCGACACAAAAGAAGGATGAAGGTGTCCACCAACTGTGCGTACGTCCTCAAACGACGTGAATCCTTTACCATACAAAAGGAGAAGCCGGAGAGCGAATCGTTCCTGCTCTTGCGGTCCCACGAAATGCATCCGTCCAATTGTACGTGCCTGGCGTTTCCTTTGCTTCCAGCCTTTGTCGAAGGCAAAGGCTTGGGGCATTTCGAAATAGTGTAAATCACGGGAGTCCACCACGCCGACGGGTAGCCGACCATGTTGTCGTTCAAGATCGGTGCAGGTTTTGTTTTTAGCGAAATATCCGGTCAAGGTGCTTAAGCGATTTTGAGCGGCTTCCAGCGCTTGCTCTTCCTCGCCAGCATTGAATATCACTGATTCATACCCGGGCAAGTGTACCTGCAGGCGCTCTACTGCATCGCTTCGATCTTGCATTTTGAATCCAAAAATCCGATGAACAGCTTCTGGAGCGCACACATATCTGGCGTCTATGTAGGCATCAATCTCGTCTTGGTTGCGTTGATTGCCATCGGATGACTCTTAGATATGGACTCGTGCTCGATCAGGTCCTTTGTACACGTACTTGAACAAATACTTAACAGCATGAATTAAAGCACATACTTCAACATTGATATATGCCTCAAACATGCGGGTCAAATAAGGACTGTACGGTACTACCGATCTGTTGTCCATTCACACTCCACGAAACATTACAAAACGCCCGTCATTACGCCTTCTGTACTCAGGGTAGCCGTCTACATTTGTTGATGTTTCATTCGAAGAACCTTAGGAAATCTCTTTGTGCACACTCCTTGCCTCATGCATGGAGAAACTGGGTTCAGAGCTCCACAGGGACGGTGGATCATGTTTTTGGAGACTAAATCAAATAGAACAGGATCTGTTGCAGAATCAGGGAGTTCTGCACTGATCAACTAATCAATTTGATCTCCAGTGCTTAGTTTCCAGTCCCGTTTCAATGTCAATAGCATGTGCATGTGGGGAAGCCCTCGTTTTTGGAACTCAATAACATAAATGTAGGCTGCTACTTTACCTAGCACATTTCTCTTAAATAGTTCGTTACAGAGTGCCTTCACCTTAAGGTTGAACATACGTGCAACCAAATCGGGTCTGTCAGCGGCAGACTGACCGTGTTCCAAATTGTTTTGAATTTCCTTCCAGTTAGGGTTGCATGTGAACGTAAGAAAAATGTCAGGCTTCCCATACTTCGAAACAATTGTCAGTGCGTCTTGGTACTGGCTCACCATGAAACGTGCACCGCCTGCAAAGCTGGCAGCTAGGACTATCCTTCTACCTGGTGGGCCACTATCATTTTCGTCACCAATCATATAGTCCTGAAGACTCCTGCACGTTTGATCTGAGTTCTTTCTGTTTCCTACGGATGAAGTTAAGACGGTTCATTTCAATTTTCAACCAACTGTTTACGACGTACTGCTGAAAAAGTTTTCCAGCATGTAGTAGCGGATTGAAAACACCGTTTCTTGAAAATAGCAGGTATGAGTAGTACACTTTTTGTGTTACTCTCACCCGCCTGCCATTTCCAATACTTGCCTTCTCCATCTCAGGGTGCCAACCGTCTTCTCCTCTTGGGAACAGTAATGGGTATGACAGTGGATCGCATAGCTTGCTTAGGTAGCTAATAGTACGAACTGCTCCACCGCGTTCGTGAACGACAAGGTTTCTTTCGCCGGGAATGTTCTCGTCGTCACCTACGTACACCACTGCCACCTTATTACTCGATGCGATGTTATACCTTCGTTGGTCATCGGTAGTCAGTTGGCGAAATACCATATGGACAGATCTCCGCGGCTGTTGAGCAGCAATCGATCGTTGTTCTTCTTCCTTCGACACCTCATCCATTAAGCGGAAAGCCTGCGCATAAGGATTCACTGTTAGCAGTATGTGGTGCAACTGCACAAATGTGGAGCGATCACACTCTCTATTCACTTCTCGACCTGCCAGTTCATCAGCTGCCTCTTCGGTGTCCATGATTATTGAGCACAATGGGGAACACATCCAGACGCCGGTCGAAGTGCACCCACGCGATGGTAACTCTGCCCATGAACTTTAAAGCAATAGGGTCCACCACCACGGGGATTGTCCAGCTGTGCTGCTATCGATGCTATGGCCATGCTATTGTTGTAGTTCCGGATGTTTTTGAGGAACTGGCAGCTTTGCCTATCCGTTCCCATGTACAACTGCTGTAGGGATAAAGGAAAGTTTTCGAAAACTTGCATCGACACCCTTCCGAAATTGCACCACATATTGAACGCAGTGCTGTGAGCAGCCGTTTTCTCATCAGAGAAGTGTAGCGCTCCACATCCGCTACACTGATGATTCATGTCTCCTAGACTATGAGACATTGGCCGCTCACTGATAAGTCGCGCGATGCCAGTGCTGCTTTGCTGTACCACTACTCGCCTTAGTTGACGGGAAGCAGTGGCAGCAGTTCTTTGTTCAAGAGTCATAGCAGCTCGAGCGCGACGATGACTTTCAGCGTCGTGTACGCGCAGTACAGCGGTCCGTTCATCATTCATTTCCATCCGAATTCGACGTCGTCCTTCGGTATCTGAAGCACGACAAACAGCGGATTGGGTCTCGCTCCTGTCGTCTCGAGTACGCCGCTGACGCGCAGTGTTGGCAGCGCGACGTGCCACAGCCTGCTCCTGACTAAGTTGAGCCCGATCTCGACGCTGTCGCGCCGTGTTCGCGGCACGTAGTGCTGCTAGCTGCTCCTCACTGAGTTGTGCCCGATCTCGACGCTGTCGCGCAGCGTTGGCCGCACGGCGAGCCGCTATCTGCTCTTGGCTAAGCCCGGCTCTAACTCGGCGTTGTCGCTCAGCGTTGGCAGAACGACGTAGAGCAGCCTCAGCTTCCTCCATACTGCCACGAACAAATGGCTCATGTTCTGCATTTGCTGCAGGACGTGCGCCTCCTTCAAGTTCGCTCATACTACTATCAAGAGTAGTTTGTTCGCTTTCAAGATCACTGAAGTTCATGGCGGAGCTACCACTCGCCTCGACTCTTCTCTTGAAATGACACTACCTCCGCATAGCCCTCCTTTTATATGTATACCTGCGCGTCATTGTCATGGCTTAACACGACGAAATGTGATCAGGTTAACTATGGCTGAACACTCGTCTCCTTTGCAGGTTCAGCACGTTTTAAAGGCTCACACAGGTTTGCCGTGAGCACGCTAGTCTCCTTTACATGTTCAACACGTTTTGCAAGTTTACACAGGTTTGTGACACACACACAGACAGACGGACTAACGCTTTTATATTAGTAGGATATGATAGAACTATCATTTTTATATGATAGAACTTGATTTATATGATAGAACTTGAGATTATATGATAGAACTATCATTTTTTAAATACAAAAATTGAGTTGAAACCAGCACCGTTAATGAATGAATGAAATCCATATTGGTAATTTGGAGGTAATTTCTTTAAAAGATATCAAAGAACGTGTGTACATTTCGAACAGAAATTATTCTACAAATCCTACAGTTTTTACTCGTACCTGTAGACGAATGGTTGCGCAATTGGTGGAGGCGCTGATAATCGCGTGCACCTCGAAGCTCTGTTTCTAGTTGGGGTCCCGCTCATGGAAACCAAGCTCCTCCTCTGAGTGCGTTACCGCGCTTTCAGATTCTAAACAAGCATTTAAATTACCTCCATGCCGTCAATCAGAAATGGCATGCATGGCGCATCCCGCAGGCGATTTATTGGTATTTATGAAGCAGAGGGCCCGTGGTACCGTTGGGCAGCCGGAAAACATGTTAACGCGGCAACGGCAACGGAAACGTGGCAACCCACGGCACCCGAGAACGGGTGCTTCATAAGTACCGGCCCCGTGGTGCCGTGGATTTGCCGCGTTAACATGTTTCGCGGCAACCCCACGGCACCACGGGCCCTTTGCTTCACAATTACCGATTTATTTAACGTTGACATTTATTCGGCAAAATCTCTTGGCATGCCATCCGAACATTTTATGGTTTATGAGTAGTCTGAGAATGACAATCATCTGAACATTGACTGACCACCGCAACAGGTAGCAGAGGCCAAACACAAATGCAGCTTAGCCTATAAAATAAATTGCGCCGGCCATCCGATAGAAAAGCCGGTGTATTATCCTTCTCACACAATCCGGTACCAGATCAGCCAATTCCAGAGAGATGGAAGGTCTAATTGGCCTGGGCGGCAAATCCTAACCCTAACCGAAAATGGAATCGAGGGTACGCGACGGCCTGTGCCTCGTCCCACTCCCCCACTACGCTCCTAGGGAGGGAAAGCACTGCTGATCACAACCCTGGAGCATTAAATTTTCTAATTTTTCACCGATTATTGGTCGATTAATACGCGTTTCCAAGGTTGGAGTCACAATGCGCGAACAGTTGAAAAGAGGCTTTCCTCTGCAAAGGAAAACGATTGACTGTCTTAAGCTTACTTTTAGTGTAAAAATCTGATGGAAGACAACAGACAAACGATGAACAAACAGAGATGGCCAGGGATGTACCATTGGTGAAAAAATCGCAGTCGTGAGTTTTGAAGGCGCTATTAAAAGAGCCAGAATTCGTGTAGTCTTACTACTATGAAAGTATGAAAGCGTAAATGCTAGATAGAAAATGCAGGCAATTAGATACAAGGAGCGGTCATAGCTATCAAAGGCTCGTTTGGGGTACGCCACGAAGTCCAGTTCTCTGTCGTTTGAAAGGATCAATGTCGCGCCGCAGCACGGGAAGTGTGAAGATGAGTTAGGCGATTTACGGCTTCTTCAGATGGCGCGAGGGGTCACAGGGGCAGACGTGACGACTGACTCCGGAACTAATCTGCGTCCAGACTGGGGCTATTAGACATTTGACTCCTAATAAACCGGTTCAAATAAACAAAAATTTAAAATCGAACCACCTTTCAAGTGAGAACTAATTGGTGAATGCCCTCGTAGGTTCTATTTTGAACAATTTTTTTAAACAATACTTTTCCCATTTGGAGTGAGTTTGCACCGTAGCTTAGCAGGCTAAACTGCCTTCTAACCAAATCAAAACCTTACACATGGAAGGGTATAAGAAGTTTTCATAGGCCTCAATGATGCTGTGGTCACTTTAATCAGGGGAAAACTGCTCGGGTAACTGCAAAAAAGTGTCATGTGGGCGACTTTGTCAGCGTGTAACTACAGTACCGGACGCGTCTTTTGAATAGACGCCGAAAAAACCGCACTTTTGCGGTTTTTGCGTCTTTTTGCTATAACTCGCCCAAATTTCATCCATTTAAAAAACGAAGAGTATATTTGAGCTCAGGAGATCGAGCTCTATCGTTTGATATATGCACTTCATATGAAAGATCAAAAATAGTCAAAATTGAAAACTTGCGCTCCATTGAGAAGGCCGGCCGCGGACGAGTTGTCGGCCGCAAGGCGCCAAAACCGTTGCATGCTCACAATTCCTCAAATTTCAGGGTTTTTGAAAAACGGTTGGTACCGTTCGATTCGCCTCCTCGAGATCTACACAACCATATATACATCTTCGCCAAACCACCGCATTTTCGCAGTGGGTGCTCAAAGATGACGGGAGCAGACTTTTTGCCATTGGAGAAGATTATATTCCAGGACTTGCATGTTCTCGGAGCATCTCAAGCATGGCGTAAGGTGTTTTGCCATGCCAGGAATCGTCTGAGAGTGCGCAGTGCACAATGCATATAGGACCGAACCTATCAATCGATGGGGTACAGTTTGTAGAGCATTTAGGGAGTTTTATAAGAAATTCTCAGTCGCCCTACTCAGAAATTGCTGTACTCTGCTCCAGCGAGACTATGGAGTGCGCTATGCAAAATGTATATAGGATCGAATCTATCAATCGACTGGGCGCGACAGCTCGCAAATTGCACGAGCGGGCGTGTTCGGAGCGCGATAACTCTGTCAGCTTCCAACCTTTATGGCTGGAACGTGTGGGTTCCGTAGGCAGTAATATGCTCTAGTAAAGCGGCAAAGCATAGCAAATTATCTTATGAACTGGCAACGTTACGGCGGTGCGAAAATGCAGGTTGGGCATGTGTGACACGATTTTCTCAGAGTTCGGTCGACCGCTGCGGGTGCACGAGGCGAGCTAACAGCACGCAAACTCGCGGATGAGCAAAGCGCTGAAGGCGCTTTACGAAGATCTGCTCCTAACTCTCCAGCTGCCTAAACTGCCTTAACCCCATCTGCCATTTTAGAGCGGCGGAGGGCAGCGGTGAAGCTGCTTCCGCCCTTACTCGCCCACGTTTGAGCTTTCGAGCACCAGCCAGGGTACCATTCTGTTCAGCTCGAAAAGTTCTATCAAAAGGTGTCAATTCCGACCAATTTTGAAAACATCGATTTTTTGACAGCTTCTCATCGAAGACGGCCTCTAGGCCGCGCCAGAAGGACGATGACGTCATCGAAAATCGACTTTTCCGAAATTGGTCGAGTTTTATACCGTCTCGTAGAGCTTTTCGTGCTGAAATGAACGGTGTTACTATGATTGGCGAGAACCGTGTCTGGGCGTGTAAGAGCAAGGAGAACATAGACCGTTGCTGTGCTAAATTGCACGCGCGGGAGTGTTCGGAGCGCGATAACTCTGTCAGCGCTTCCAATCTTTCTGGCCGGAACGTGTGGATTCCGTAGGCAGGAATATGCTCTAGTAAAGCACCAAAGCACAACAAATTATCTTACGAATTGGCAAGGTTACGGCGGTGCGAAAATGCGGGTTGGGCATGTGTGACACGATTTTTTCAGAATTCGGTCGACCGCTGCGGGTTCACGAGGCGAGCTAAAGGCATGCAAACTTGCGGACGAGTAAAGCACCGAAGGCATTTTACGATGACATGCTCGCAGCTTTCCAGATGGCTTAACTGCTTTAGCACAATCTGCCATTTTGGAGCCTCGGAGGGCGACGGCGCGAAGTTCCTTCCGCGCCCACATTCGAGTTCTCGACGCTCTCAATGGTACCACTCTGTTCAGCTCAAGAGGCTCTATCGAATGGTATTAATCTCGACCAATTCTGGGAATATCGACTTTTTGACAATTTCGCATCAAA
Source organism: Heligmosomoides polygyrus bakeri (assembly GCA_947359475.1). Lineage (NCBI taxonomy): Eukaryota > Metazoa > Nematoda > Chromadorea > Rhabditida > Heligmosomidae > Heligmosomoides > Heligmosomoides polygyrus. Next base: position 46,308,952 of record OX375870.1, read on the forward strand.
GGCGAGGCGGCTCAAGGCCGCGGCAGAAGGACAGTGACGTCATCGAAAATCGATGTTTTGAGCCGGGCCAAGTCTGATACCGTTCGATAGAGATTTTGGTGGCGAATTGAATGGTGTTACTGCGAGCAGCAAGAACTGTAATCTGGGCGATTAAGAGCGCGGAGAACATCGACCGTTGCTGTGCTAAATTTGTGTTTGTTTTTTGTTTTTGTTGGGCGTGTTCTGAGCGCAATAACTCCGTCATGTTTGAATCTTTCGGGCAGCAGCTTGTGCATTTTATAAGCAGTAGAAAGCTCAATAGATGCGCTGAAACACAGCAATTTAGCCTACGAGTGGACAAAGTTACGACGGTGCGAATATGCTGGTAAACCTTGTGTGACGCGATTTTTTCCGATTTCAGTCGACCACTGTAGGAACACGCGATCAGCTAGCGCCCTACGAATGCGTAGGCTGGCAAATTAGCTAATGTACTTTTCGATGAAGCTGGAGCTCCAGCTGCCGAAACTGCCTTAGACCCAGCTGCCATTTTAGAGCTGCGGAGGGCAGCCGTGAAGATTCTTCCGCCCTTACTCGCCCACATTTGAAATTTTGACACAATAGATAGCACCATTTTGTTCAACTCGAAAAGCTTTATCGAACGGTTTTAATTTCGGTCAATTCCGGGAAAATTGATTTTTTGACAATTTCACTCGAGGACGAGGGCGCTCCTCGCCGAACCTGCCCGGACGATGACGTCATCGAAAGTCGACGATTTCGAAAATTGCCAAATGTTCTTGTCCAAACTTCATTCAAATTCATCTACGGGGTTATTTGGCGCGCTGATTGCGAATCCGATGTTCGTTTTTGAAAATTGCGCCGATTTCGACAGGTTTTGGATTTCCTTCTGGATAACTGAGGGTGCTCGGGTCAGGAACACCGATTTTGCTCAAACTTCGTCTAAGGGCAGGGATTATTCAGGGTGCCGTATACGATGCTGAGGTCCATTTGGCCGATTATGACAGGAAACCACCCATACCGATAACTGAGGGTGATCAGTGATCCTGACCCTACCAACCTCAAATGGCTGTAACGTGCCAAAATCGGTGGAGTTTTTAAAAATGGAAATCGGATTCGTAATTCAGATAACCCTCAT
>OX375870.1:46310283-46330653 GCA_947359475.1 Heligmosomoides polygyrus bakeri
GTGAATCACCAGAACGAAATGAGACTGGCCCTCATGGGTAGCCTATTCCTAGCTACTTGTGATATGTGTGATATTTCACACAAGTGCTCCGACACGCCTAACGGCGTGTCTCGCACTTGCGCGCTTCGCGCGACTTTGCAACATCACTGACCTAAAGAAAGTAGCTTTTGTCAAACTTAAAATTCGCTAACATGTAGGACATGCAGCGTACTTCATCGTCATCAAGCCGTTCACCACTTCGGTACCTTTCATCGTAGACGTTTTCTCCACACCATCCAGTAACATCATTGGTTTGTGCTGCGCAGTACTTCGGCCCCTCCACTGTTGACACGTCTTCCGAATCCGGGCACCAGCTTCCCCTTCACTCGTTTCTTCTTTCTAGATCTAATTGCTGGTCCGCCTTTACTGGTCTTCCCCCCCCCCCCCCCCCTCCCCCCTCCCCCACCTTCCTGATCCCAACCCCTAGCCCACTTCCTTGTTTTCACTAGACCCCTGCTGGTCTCTTCTTGCTGGCTTCCCCGCCCTGGTCCCTCCTTCAGGTTGTTCCTTTACTTCCTGGACGCTCACCTATCCACTCTACATAAAGGCCCCTTACTTCCCTTCTCCACCACCCCTTAGTGGTCCTTCCATGCTCAAGGCAGACGTCAGTGACACGTATTCAGAATCAAACGCTCAGAAACACGCGCAGGCGCCGCTGAGTCAAGCAGGAGAGGGCTGCGCTTCCTCTGCTGCAACATCCCATGTTAAACGCCAAATGTTGCCCGTGAGAGGTAGGCAAAGGCGTACCTCGCGCGGGTAAAATTTTCCGTTCAACGTGGGATAATGCTGAATTCTGAATGCGGCCACTCGTCACACGACGTCGGTGAACCGCTTCTCGCTCTAGACGATTGTTGCGCGACGTATGGGACCCGTATTCTGAATCCATATGCTCAGAAACGCGCGCAGATTCCGCTGTGTCAGTAGATAGGAGGCTGTGCTTCCTCGGCTGGAGGAGCATCCTATGTCGAATTCTGGATGCGGCCGCTCGTCGTACGACGACGGTGTCACCTCATTTGACTCCGGATGCTTATTGCGCGACGAAGGGGACCCGTATTATGGATTCAGACGCTCAGAAGCGCGCGCAGTTGTCGCTGTGTAGAGCAAGAGGAGGCTGCGCTTCCTCTGCTGCAGCAGCATCTCATGCTCAATTCTGAATGCGATCCCTCGTTGCAGGACAGCGATGTCTCCTCTTCTGACTCCAGAAGGTTGTGGTGCGATGAAGGGAACCCGTTATCTGGATTTAGGCACTCAGAAACGCGCGCAGACGTCGTTTTGTCAAGCAGGAGGAGGGTACGCGTCCTCTGCTGTAACAACATCCCATGTTGAACGGCAGACGTTGCCCGCGCGAGGTACGCGGAGGCGTCGCAAGGGGTTCCATGAGATTGCGCGTGGTTCCACGAGGCGTATCCCAGCCAGGTTTCCAACCTGAGTGAGATACGCCTCACCATCTACAGGGCAGGGAGCTAACTCAATTATATAGTGGTAGATTTGTAGATGAGCAGGACAGACTTGCTACAGATTTTCATGTAGTACTTTGTCGTCAGTCCTTCACTAGCTGCCGATAGGCAAAAGGATTGTTTCATGAAAGTTCTTTAACAGTCAGTCTGCCACCAATTTCAAAAAGGATTGTTTTAAAGTGACCTAGAAGCTTACAGTGGCTCAACCAGATAATGTTCCCTTCAAATGTGTTGTAAACCTTTCGTTTGTTCCTCATAAGCAGCAATTAACAAAACACTAGTATTCCTTTGAGAAAAATTCGTATTCCAGTAAGCAAGGAAATTAGACGCTTGCATAAGCCCTTTGATCGTTCTACGTGTAAGTTCTCTATCTCATTTTTACGACTCACATGGGGTTTATGAGATGCCTGTCGATAAAAACCTCGTGCTTAACTAGGAAGGGATCCGTTATGTATTGCTTCCCTTTTCTCTTCTGTGTTGCCTTCTATCATGTCTATAATACAGCCTGATTTTTCATTCGAATTCGAATATTCGAATCGAATATTCGAATTCGAATATTCGAAAAATCGCGTTTTTCGAATGTATTCGAATTAGAATGTTCAGAAAAATCGCGTTTTTCGAATATATTCGATTTCGAATGCTCGAAAATTTTCGGTATTCGAAACCATTCGAATATTCGAAATTTTTGGGAGAGCATAAGTATAGTGAAAATGTATGCACGCTAAACTCGAACGTGGAGAGATGCGCAGTTGCGACACATCACGAACACACAGCGACACACACGTACACTGGACGAGAGGGATCGAACCTAATCGTGAAAACATTCAAGAGAGTAGCCTGACCATGAGAAACATCACATGAGATATGTGGTGCTCGCTTTTACCTAGTTGTCGTTTTTGACGAAAATTTTCCATATGCTCGTTGATGTCCGCCACAGCACGTTGTCGGCCAGGAACGAATACCCGCTTCAAAATCTCCACATCGGATTCATTGATCTGCTCGGATGTCGTGGCAAGAATCTAAACACATACCGTGACAAGTTCACTAATAACATTAAAATAGAAGGGCAAGTTTTTGCTCCATAAAATTTAAAAGCATATTTTATAGCACGCCAAGCTACAAGTGAACCGAAACTGAGACAACTGATTTAAGCTGTGAAAAACTAGCCCAACTACTCCAACGCTAACAGTAGGAACAATACCCCCTTTGCAACACAAACTACATCAGCTATAATAGTTTTGCACATCCGACAAAAAATCCATGAAGATAAAAAATACAAATGCATCAGGCAGCATCCGTTATAATCACGTCATCATATCCCTAGGTTCATGAATGAAGCACATGCGCTAGGAAAGCATTATTGAAGAAAAACAAAGAGAAATGAGAGAGGGACAATAATGCTGTTCGTGGGAGGAAAGAGGTGCAAAAAGAGTGAAGACAGTCGAAATTTCCTCTGCCGGATGTGGTAGCTGGAGTATGACTTTTTCATATGCCTTATTGTTAATCACTGTGTTACGGAAAAATGTGTGAAGAATCGACTACACAAAGGCCACTGAAATGAGACTGAAGAGAGTTAAGCTTTACTTTAGTAGCGAAACCAAGTTGACATAAGCAGTAAGAAAATTTAAATTTTATACTCTCATCGCTATTGATCTTATGTAGTTAGCTTTATATTGGTTATTTAACTGTCTTTCAATCGATAGTTCTGCATCTTATCTGTAGCCTGCTAGTCTTGCTCGATAGCCAACTGCGAAGTGTTTTTGTAATGGTGAAAAACTGCATCGTCGGAGATACCTGGCGGCTAAACTGTGATGCTTGCCACCATAAGTAGTGATCGGAAAATGCCTCTGTCTCTCACAGTTTGTTTCCCGTGTATTTCATATCCTCTAAATCCCATCTCACCATTTCAGTATATATCATCCATGTACATTTTGATACTACACAAGGACTTAATTACCCATGTTTGAGGGCGTGCAACAGACCCGAGCGGGTCGCGTCGTTGACAAGACCCGTCTGGCGGTAGGATCAAGCTGCACTACCGCACTTGTCACTTGCAATTTTGGGTAATGGATTGCACGCAAAAACTGCAAAACTTGATGCGATGGATATCGATATTTTGTTGTTTGAGTAGGAAATCAAAAGAAAACAAAGCGCCTCATCATGTCTATTCATTTATTCGCGCACTATAGCGAGGAGAATCAAGAGCTTGAAAAGGATAAGAACAAATCAAATATTCTACACCAACAAGGGAGGTCAATGGACGTCCCGTGGCAATTTTAAAAGTGACCTATTGAGGGTTGTAGGGGATTGTATGAGAAGCACCGCAGTGGTTTCCAAATTTCCTGCGGACACTTGGGTAAGTCAAAAATTGCAAAAAACCGTTTCACTTCAGTGCGGGCCGGTAAAGCAATACTGACGCCTGAAACTGCCATGTCGTGGTTAGAATGTAACCTGCAAAAGGTTTGGGGCTGGAACAATAGCGATTTCACAATTTGCTTGTTAGTAGTATAGTGACCGAAGTGGAACGTTGAGGTGCGTCGCTCACCACAAACGTAGCAGCGACCGGATGGCCGAGTGGCTGTAGGGGCCGAGCTTGCGGGAAAAGTGACGGGGGTTTGGATCCGGCGGTGCTGCTGCTGCATTGATGGTCTTGCTCCATCCATTTTTGTCGATATAAAGTGTATCTTGACCACGGTAGTGTACCATACTGATATTATAACTTTATTTTAACCTGGATGATACGTTATAAGCACAAAAATGAACACCCAAAGCAACAGCGTTCATAGTACATAATTCGAATGGCCATTGAGGAGGAGCAGGCGACCTTTCTTTGCCTACCAAATAGATAACTTCAGAACTCCAAAGATCGAGGAAAAAGTTATTATTTTATTTTTATTTTTTATTATTTATAATTTTAATTTAATTAATTAATTGACTATATGTATGTTTAATTTTTTCGATCTCTCTTCGACCTCTGGAGAGAAAGTATAACAGTACCAATCTGTCCTCTTCATCCTCAACCAACCATATTGCAAATGGTCTCACGGCCGTCACATACAGCATCCTCCTCACTGCTACAAGGAGACAAGAGAACGTCAATGCAATAAGCATCAAACAAAAAAAAAACTACCTACCTGGAGCGTTTCATCCGCATCAGCACAATCAATATCACCCCATAGCATTTTGAAGTATGCCCCGAAACGCATCTGCTGTGGCGGTCTCCCTACGAATAGGGGCAGAGTAGTTGGGAGGAAGGCAGTTAGCAAGACAACCAATAGCTCGACACGGAGAACACATTCTATTATACATTTGATATTAAGTCAGGGGAGGGAGTGTCGTATAGTGTGTCGAAGGACAATCACAACAATCGATCAAATATAAATATATACATCAATTAGTTAATTGAAAATAAAAACAAAAATATAAATCAATGATACGTAATTAATACGTAATAAATAAAATAATAAATAAATAAATAAGTGAAAAATAAAGATAAATCTTTTTTATCCATTTTTTTCAATCTCTCTTCGACTTTTGGAGTCATAAACTAGTGCTAACAGGCCCACTGTCAATGCATAACGAAGACGGTCAAGATAAAGAATATTATCTATTTTCTAGTTGGGACAGGCCCTTGAATGCTACCGAGGAACTGCGAAGAAAAGTCGCCTGTTCTCTCATTCGTGATGGCTTGACTAGCTTGACTGGACGAAGCGCAGGCTGTAGCCTGTTAGCCGGACGATGACAATGATGTGGGTGGTACTACGTCTCCTTGTAACAGTGAGGAGGATGCTGTATGTGACGGCCGTGAGACCACTCACAATATGATTGGTTGAGGATGAAGAAGACAGATTGGTACTGTTGCGTTCGATCAAATGGCGCTGGTGGTGTAAAGGCGTAGAGCATTCCCGCCCGGTCAGAGGGAGGTGCGGGTTCGAGTCCCGCCTGGCGCTAGAAGTTTTGATCGCAACAAAACATCGTTGTGACAGCTCACAACCTCGATACCAGCCACCCGAGGCTTAGAGAAACTGATTTGAATTGGTACTGTTATACTTTCTCTCCAGATGTCGAAGAGGGATCGAAAAAAATCAAACATAATTATAGTCAATTAATTGATAAAAATAAAAATAATAAAAATAATAAATAAAAATAAAATACTAATTTTTCCTCGATTTTTGGAGTTCTGAAGTTATCTGTTTTGTAGGCAAAGGAAAGTCGCCTGCTCCTGCTCAATGGCCAATCGAATTATGTATATAAACGCTGTTGCTTTGGGTGTTTATTTTTGTGTTTATATCGTATCATCCAGGTTAAAATAAAGTTATAATGTCAGTATGGTACACTACCGTGGTTAGGATACACTTTTTAACATTCTAACCACGACATGGCAGTTCCAGGCGTCAATATTGCTTTATCGACCCGCACTGAAGTGAAACGGTTTTTTGAAATTTTTGACCTACCCAGGTGTCCGCAGGAAATTTGAAAACAACTACGGTGCTTCGCATACAATCCCCTACAACTCTCAATAGGTCACTTTTAAAATTGCCACGGGATGTTCATTGACCTCCCTTGTAAGTAATTGAAACAATCAAAGCTACTTCCGTCCGTTATAGCAGTGCACCAAGAACAACACACTTTCCTAGGAAGCAAGAACAAAATGGAGCGTTATCTACAAACATGTCGAAAGAACATTCACGAATTCAGGAACTGATTAGTTAAGTCGAATTTCTCAAAACATATGCATGGCGCAAGAGAGACGCCACTCTTTATGCCACGCCACTCTATCTGCGCTTGTGTAGAGAATCTTGAGGCTGGATGTTCGGCTGACAAGTGTTCGTTAGAGTGCACTGTCTGAGGGGCACCGTAATGGCATTCGAATTTCCTGCGGACATCGGGGCAGGTCAAAAATGGCGAATGATCGTAGCACTTCGGTGGGGGGCTGGTAAGACAAAAGTATCATCTAGAGACATGACGCCTGATGGCCTTGTTAGGCTCAGAAAATAACCCGCAAAAGGTTTAGAGATATATTTATAGTTAGATCTTAGCAAACTGACAACGTTTAGGTTTCTTGAAGGAAGCCGCAGAGCACATTTAGGTGATTCACTGGCGACACCGTTTTCACTCTGTAACCCTGTTTTCATCCTTTTTCAAGAATGAAAAAAATCTGGTTCTCATTGTGTAAGACTAAAGCGAACTCAAACTATACAGCGCTTTTCTCACTGGGGAAGCTCGTTAGTCGCTTCCCATAGGAGACACTTTTGCAATGTTCTCTATTCCTTTAGCGTTTCTCCACGAACATGATATATATTGCTTTGGTTCACCCCCGTAATGTGCTGACCAGTCTTCCGATTTCTGTGGAGGACGCTCTTCTTGTAACCTTAACTAGTTCTGCTATCTGCTATGAAATGTGGCATTTTTGATGCACTTGTCGTATTGGTTGTCTTGCTGCCCATTTTTTTCCGACTACTTTTCCCTACTCATAGGGGGAGGGGGGCATTGCAGACATAGATACTTGTCCCATCACGAGGTAAAAAGGAGGCAAAAAAATCGCCCAAACATCGAGCGGTAGAAAGGCTACTTAGGGTGCTGATCACGAATTTGGTAACCGCTTTTGTGTAACGCTCGATTACAGTACGTGACGGTGAGTATGTGTAAGTAAACAGGTGGATACAGATTAACAGGCACTTTTACATCGTAAGGAGGTGGGCGTCATAGCATTAACTGACTTATCAAAGGTTTGTATGCTAGCGAAATATTTTGAACAGATTTTACAGAACGTTGCTACAACATCGACTCCTCTATTGTTTTGAATAATAACTCCAGTACATAAAGTTCGGTTTGGTTTCATAAGGAGGAGATTTATTTAGTTGGCGCAAAAGAAATGCAAGTTTTTTGTTTTATTGGTTTCATCGCTATGTTTTAAAATAAACTAAGACTTTTTCATAAGCTATTATACATTGTACAAGCCCAGAGACGCAGGTGGGATGCAGGGGATGGACTCCTTGCTCCTGCTGTGTCGGGTCGACGCGTTCCTTGTGCGTGGGAGCGGCATGTTCGCGCACAGTGTGCGTGGATGTGTCCGTGACTGTGCGGATTGTAACTGTGTCGGCTCGGCCAAAAGCTTGCACTCGGTAGACTGGGAGTACATCGTAAGGCGATTCGAGGCCGCCTCAAAAGTCTCGCCCCGTCCCCTCGGGCAGTGTGGCTGGCTGCCCGGAGTTCTTCGCCCGCACGACAGAGCCTGACTAGCTCTACCCGTGTAAACTCCAGTCAAACACAGCAGCACTAAAGGGCCTCATTTCCTTGACTACGAAAAAGCCCCCATTTCTGCAGCGATGGGAAGGACAGTACAGAGAGGCTGCTAAAATCTCAAGGTCTAACCAGGCTGCGCAAATTGAAAAGGACTAGGATGACGATCTGTACTTACAACGCCCGCACGCTCTCATCGGAAGCATCCGTCGAGGACCTGATGATGCAAGCCAGGAAGATCAAGTACGACGTCATCGGACTGACCGAGAAGAGAAGACACCACCCCCTACACGCCGCCTAAGACTCTGGAGAAGAACTGTTCCTCGGAACATGCGACAGCAGGGGAGTAGGCGGCGTTGGTGTCCTCTTCAACACGCACTTGACCATGAACATCGATTCGTACGAGTCGCTGACAACCCGAATCGGACGTCTGCGACTGAAGCGATGTGGTTCCGTGCCAGCTTTGACTGTATTCGTCGCGTATGCCCCAACACCCGACTACGACGACGAAGAGGTCGAAGCCTTCTACGTGGACCTGGAGAAGTTCTATAAGGAAAATCACACCTTCTACAAGGTGATCGTCGGCGACTTCAACGCCAAGATCGGGCCACGAAGGTCGCCGGAAGAACTTCACATCGGAACCCACGGTTTGGAGTGGAACGAGCAAGGTGAAAGGCTGTCTGAGTTTATCATGTCGACCAAGACCATCCATGGAAACTCGCAGTTCCAGAAGCCTCCCTCCCTACGATGGACCTGGGAATCCCCCGGTGGCCAGTTCCACAACGAGATCGACCACATCATCTTCAACCGCAAGTATTGCCTGACCGACGTTTCCGTTGTCCCCAAGTTCTACACGGGTTCGGACCACCGCCTCCTTCGCGCAAGTTCCGCTTTTCGCGTCAAGGAGAGAAGGCCGTGAAGTTCAAGAAGAGGAGTCCCAGAACGGCCATCAACTGGGACCTTTACACCTCTTTTGCCGGCCTTTGGGAAGATACGATGACAACATCGACGACGAATACGACCACTTCGTCCACCATCTCCGCGATAGTGCTAAGGGAGCCGAGAGCTTGAAGACCACCAAGAGACGCCTGTCTCCGGAAACTCTCGAGCTTATACGCCAGCGTGGAGCAGCACGAGCGTCAGGCAACTACCAGCTGACGTCCGAGCTTGCGAAGCTATGCAGAGCGGCGGTAAAGGAGGATCTTAAGGAGAGAAGGGCGGAAGTGTTGGCTGAAGCTGCAGAGGCAGGTTTGAGCAAACGCAATGCCCGCCGGAACTTCGCCAACTTCAAGACCAAGATGACTTCTCTCCGACGTCCTGACGGAACCGTCACCTCTTCCAGAAGGACTATGGAGAAGGTCATCCACGACTTTTATTTTATTTATTATTACATGAGCTAATCATGTGAAATAAACGCATGAGTAGATAAAAAAATGCAATAGGTAACACAGAAACTAAAATAAACAGGTGAATATGAATACGGAGTTATGAGGATAAGAATTAAGTCACGCTAAGCCAGAGATCCAACATGACTTTAAAGGATGAAAGGTTGTCAGGAATGGTGGCTCTTTTGCACAACTTCAAGTAATCCGAAGCAGCTCTCACAGAGAAATAGTGTACTCGGTATTTTGACCTTGCTTTCACAGGAAGGAACTTGAGTGAACCTCCTCTGGTAATCGACCTTCTCGATGTGCAAAACTCATTTATGTTCAAGTCGCAATGTCCGTGCAGAATTTTGTAAAACCATATCAGATCAAATTTGCGCCTTCTGTATGCAAGTGAATGAAGGCCGAAAATGCGATTGCGCTCTAGAGGTGGAGGCAAATGATCGAATACGAAACCCTGCTCGCGGATGATCAGTTTTCTCGTGAAACAGTTCTGTACAGCTTCAAGCTTTTGTACGATTTTCTTTTTCGATGGGTTAAAAATCACCGTGCCATACTCAAGGAGGGGCCTAACGAACCATTTGAACGCTGTGATTAGCACTTTGGTATTTCTAGTAACTAAGGCCCTAAACAAATTATACACAACCATGGTGGCTTTTGCTGCGATTTGTTCGCAATGATAATCGTAGGACAAATCCTTGGTTATAATGAATCCCAGGTCACGGATCTGCTCCACATTCTCAATCGATGAACCTTCAACTGTGTAATCAAAGTTGACTCTTCTCGTTCCTAGACTAAGCAGTTTCGTCTTTTCTTTAGAGATTGGAAGACCCCAAGTGACTGACCACTGGTGAACCTTGTTAAGTGCATCTTGAAGAGTACAGCAATCGAGAACAGAGGAGACAGCCTTATACATTTTTATATCATCTGCAAAAGCACAGCAGTTTACATCCATTGATCTTATTAGGCCTGGAAGTTCGAAGGTATATATATTAAACAGTACAGAAGACAATACTCCTCCCTGAGGAACTCCACTAGTAGCTACCTTTGGGGTGGAAAAGTTATCCTTAACACAAACTCTAAAAGTTCTACCTGAAAGGAACTCTCTAATCCACGAAATTATTCGCGGATGAATACCAACTACGCTAAGCTTAGCAATCAACCTCGAATGAGAAACCTTATCGAAAGCTTTAGAGAAGTCTAGGTAAACCACGTCTATTGATTTCCCTTCTTCAAGAATAGAAGACCAATCGTTTCTTGCCTTAAGCATGGCAGTAACAGTCGATTTCCCTCTCTGGAAGCCATGTTGGAGTGGAGAGATTATTGAATATTTGTGCAGGTGGGATTCAATCCGTTTTTTAAGAATTTTCTCAAATGTCCTAGAAAATACGGACGTTATGCTAATAGGGCGGTAATTATTTGCTGAAGTATAAGGTGGCTTCTTTGGAATGGGTATTACGTTTGCAGTTTTCCACCGTGACGGAACCTCAGCTCGCATAAAGCTGAGATTGAAAATGTATTCGAGGGGACTACAAATGTATGTTGCCACAGCTTTAATGAATTGCAGAGGGATAGAATCAGGAGTTACCGAGAAAGAATTGGGCCACGTGGAGATGATTGAATAAATTTCATCAGCATGGAACCATACGGAATCTTCCATAGGAGGAAACTGAGGTGGGTAATACAGCTGAGGCAGATCGTGATCAGATGTGTAAACGTCAGCGAAAATATTTGCAAATAATTCAGCCTTATCCATGTCAGAATTGCAAACGGAACCATTTTCTGAGATAACCGCACCTAATTTCGGCCTAGAACGTAGCTTGCAGTTCAGGCGTTGGTAGAAAGCAGAACGATTTTTTGACTCTATAATCTTTTCACTTCTACTCCGATTTCTTCGATAGCCACGTCCACCTGCCCCCACGCCATCTTCCGCAGGATGGATACGTCGTCCCCTCTGTTCTCCCTTCCGAGATCCGACACGCCATCTCGTCGGTGAAGAAACGTACAGCACCCGGTCCCGACAGGATCAGACCCGAACACCTGAAGAACCTCCCGCCAGCGCTCATCAACACCCTGGCCGGCTCTTCACACGATACCTGTCGGAGTGCAAGGTTCCATCTCAGTGGAAGACCAGCAAGACCGTCTTGCTGTACAAGAAGGGAGACGTGCACGCCATTGGCAACTATCTGCCTGCTGTCCGTAGTCTACATGCTGTTCACTCGAGTCATCCTAAATAGGATCAGCAGAACGCTGGACGAAGGACAGCCATGCGAACAAGCAGGATTTCGGAGAGGATTCAGCACGATCGACCACATTCACACCATTGCAGAGCTCATCGAAGTGTCGCGAGAGTATAAGCTGCCGCTGTGCCTTACGTTCATCGACCTGAAGAAGGCATTCGACTCCGTCGAGACTGAAGCGGTCCTCGAAGCCCTGCTCACTCAAGGCGTTCCTACTCAGTATATCAGACTCCTTCGAGAGCTGTACAGTGGATTCACGGCCAAGATCTCTCCATTCTACAACGACGTCGTCATCGACGTAAGGAGAGGGGTTCGGCAAGGGGATAATATCCCCGAAGCTCTTCAGCGCCACCCTCGAAAATGTCATGCGTGAACTAGAACGGGAAGACATGGGAGTGAAGGTCGACGGCCAGCAGCTGCACCACCTTCGTTTCGCTGACGACATCGTGCTCATAACACCGAGCATCAGCCGGGCGGAGCGAATGCTGGCCGACTTCAATCGTGTATGTGGGAATGTTGGACTGCAGCTGAATCTTACGAAGACGATGTTCATGAGGAACGGACAAGTTTCTGATGCCCCATTCTCGCTCAACGGAACGAACATCTCCGAATGCTCCAGCTACGTGTATCTGGGTCGCGAAGTCAATATGGCCAACGACCTAGCGCCGGAGCTGACCAGGAGGAAACGAGCGGCTTGGGGAGCTTTCAAGAGCGTCGAAGAAGTCGCGAAGAAGACGAAGAACGTCCAACTCGTGCCCACCTATTCGACTCCACTGTTCTTCCTGCCCTAACATACGCCTCAGAGACCTGGGCTATACGAAAGCAGGATGAACACGCGATCAGCGTCGCGCAGCGTGGAATCGAGAGGACGATGCTCGGAGTGACACGACTCACGCAAGTGAGAGAAGGCCTCCGGAGTTCCGAGCTTTGCCGACGTTCGAAGATCAGAGACGCTGTCGCGTGTGCCAAGTTGTCGAAAATTAGGTGGGCCGGCCACGTAATGCGCTTAGCAGACACCCGCTAGACGAGAGCCGTCACCGACTGGATTCCGCGGGATGTCAAGAGAACACCAGGACGCCCACCAACGCGTTGGTAGGACTTCTTCGTGAAAGCCCTGAACGACCGTTATGACGCTCTTCGTGTCCCTCAAGCGAGGAGGATCTATTGGAGCACTCTGGCACGCGACAGGGACGAATGGAGACGCTGCTGGCGCCCCCTCGAGCAAGTCGATGATCAACGGGACGACAGGTGATACAGGTACATTGTTGGAAAGTTTATTATATGCGCTTTCTAAATACGCATACAGAATTTAATTCAAGTCGCTTATTTAAAAAATAATTCGGCTTTTATTTTCAGTTGTCTAAACACGACTTTCGTCAGTTTAATTATTCAAGTTGAAACTGAGCCGGACTTCGGCTCAAATCGCTCAAACCATTGATGAAGTATGGGGGCGGGGAAGTATCATCGAATGTACACCGTTGGTTCCAAAAGATTCGTGCCGGCAACACCAGCCTCGAAGACGAGCCATCTGGCAACCGTCCACCAACGCTTGATAATGATCCATTCAAGGCGTCATTCGAAGCTGATCCGCGCAAAACCACGGGAGATATTGACGAGTTCCTCGACTTTGACCACACGTTTTTCGTGATTTGAAGCAAAATGGGCAGACCAAGAAACTAAATTGACCGAAAGTCAGAAAGATCGTCCTTTTGAGGTATCGTCGGCCCATCTTTTGCGCAATGACAACGACCCGTTTCTTGAACGGATTGTGACTTGCGATGAGAAATGACAATTAATGATAGCAGGCGACGTTTGCCTAGTGGTTTAACAAAAAACAAGCTCCCAGACATCATTCAAGATCGGAAAATTTGAGGAAAATCGCATTTAGCCATCTGAAAATAGAAACGAAATTATTTTTAAATAAGCGCCTTGAATTAAATTCCATATAATGATTAGAGAGCGCATACAATAAGCTTTCCAACAGTGATAATAACTTGTGAAAAAGTTCCTGGTTAGAAAATAGTGTCGAAACCAAGAAAACAAAACAAAAAACTGCACTTCTTTTGCATCAGTCTAACATAATGCATTCCGCAAGCTACCACCTACTTATGCTGCTTCTCCGTATGAAGTACCGGTATCAGGAAAATTGCGATTGCTATTACCTACCCTCTTGAGCATATATTAAGTTGTAAGGAAACTTTCCGCCACTCACTTTGGCGTTCCACCAAATTTTTGGGAAGTGTTCTGAAACCTTCTTCCAATAAGGCATATATAGGCTGACCTACGACTTATGTTTACCACCATTATCGTCATATTCCGTTAGGACTATGACAGAGAAAATCGTTCTCGACTCAAGAAATTTCGACTGCTTTTGCTTTACGAGTTGAAAAAGCAAAGCAGTGCAAGAGTCGCGATGAATAACATATTTATTTATTTATTTATTTAGTTATTTATATAAATATGTGGAACGATGGCTCGTACCAGTGTCTCCTATGACACAAGGAAAATATGGTGTCGGAAGTTCAGGAACGGAGACTTTTACTGAAAGACTAACCACGGCTTGGAACGTCAGTTGCAGTGAATGAGGAGCACCTTCTGGAGCTCGTTCAGAAGGATCCCCGGCGTTACACTCGCGAACTGGCAGAGGAACTCGAGTGCAGTCAAAAACCATATGCTCAACATCTGCGAGGCCTTGGGAAGATATAGATATGGTGTTTTGGTGCATGGATACCGCATGAACTTTGCAGCCACCAAGATGCGTTCATGACCTTCAAACTTTAAGGCCTCCGCACACTTTTGCAGCGTTGCCGGTCGCCGTTATGGTTAAGGATAGGGCAGAGACGCCGCCGGCGGCGAGCTCTGCGTCCCTGGCCTATGGTTAAAGATAGGGCCGCGGTGTTGCCGCAGAAGTGTGCGGAGGCCTTTACGGCGGAAAGTTTCTTGGCTCGAGAAGCTGGCCAGCGGCAACGAAAAGCGGGTAGTTTACGTTAACCACATGCGAAAGCGTCCGTGGCTCAGTCGCGGCGAAGCAGGAATTCCCACATCAAGATCGGAACTTCACCCCAAAAAAGGTAATTCTGTCTGATAGAATTGCAAAGGAGTCATTCACTGGGAGCTGCCACCTGCAAACACTAGTTTCACTAGCGATGTTTTCTACAGGCAGTCGGATCGCGTTGAAGCAGCTCTTCCTGGGAAACAAGACAAGATCTGCTTCCTTCACGACAATGCGCGTGCACACATTACGAACGAGACTCGAAAAGAACGAAAGTGTTTCAGATGGCATGTTCAGGTCCACCCACCGTATTCACAGGATCTTTCTCCAACGAACTGCCATCTGTTTCTTTCGTTGTCGAACCATTTGAAGGTAAAACAATTTGACGAGAGCAGGCAACTTGAAAAGTGCCTCGCCAAGTTCTTTTCGTCAAGACCCCAAGAATTCTATAGAACCGGGATCTACAAATTACCTGACAAATGGCAATACAATACCGCCCGCGTCGCGCGGTCAAAAAGACGGGAAAATCCGTCGCAAACCGTCGCATGCCCATCATATCTCCTTTAAGAAGCTGTTGGAACCGTTCGATTTGTCTTCTCGAGATCTACACAAACATATATAAATCTTAACCAGACTTTTTTTCGATTTCGGTGGACCGCTGCGGGAAGATCCGGCAAGCAGACGGCCACGAAATGCGTAGGCAAACGGAGCGCTTAAGATACTTCACGATGGCTCACTCAGAACACCTCAGCTTCCTAAACTGCATTAGCCTTAGCTGCCAGTTTAAAGCGGTGGAAGATAGCGATTAGAGCTTCTTGCGCTCTTATTCGCCCAGATTTGAGTATTCGACACTCGCAATGGAACTGTTCTATCCAGCATGAAAAGCGCTATCGAATGGTTCCGATTTCGACCGATATTGGAAATATCGATTTTCTGACAGATCGCATCGAGGACGAGGCCACTCGAGGCCGGGACAGTCGGGCGTTGAAGTTACTAAAATCGATATCTTCGAATTGGGCCACGCTTGATAGCACTCGATAGAGCTTTTCATGCTGAATTGAACGGTGTTATTGGGAGTATGGAAAACAGTAATGTGGGCGAGTAAGAGCGAGAAGAATATCGACCGTTGTCGTCCTAAATTGCATGCGCGGGCGTGTTCTGAACGCGATAACTGTGACATGTGCGAACCTTTCCGGTTGCAGCTTGTGGGTTTTGTAGGCAGCAAAATGTTCTAGCAGTGCGCTGAAAAAGAGCAATGTAGCTTATGATTTGACAAAATTAAAGCAGTGCGAAGATGCAGGTTAGCCTTGTGTGATACGATGTTTTCCAATTTCGGTCGACCCCCGCGGGAAGACGCAGAGAGCTAACGGTCTACAAATGCGCGGGCTAGAAGAACGCGAAGTCGGCGGAATTTTCAAAAACGAACGTCGGATTCGTAATCAGCGCACCAAATAACCCCTAGATGATTGTGGATGAGGAAATTTGGCCATTCTCGAAAATATCGATTTACGATGGCGTCACCATCCTTCTGCCACGGCCTTGAGCCGCCTAGCCTTTGGTGCAAAATTTTCAAAAAATCGATTTTTCTGAAATTGAACAAGAGTGACACCACTCGATGGAGCCTTTCGGTCTGAACAGAATGGTGTTCTTGAGTGTTGAAAACTGAAATGTGGGCGAGTAAGGACGGAAGAAACTTCACCGCTGCCTTCCGCCACTCTAAAACGGCGGCTGGGAGTAGGACAGGTTAGGCAGCTGGGAAGTGGTGAGCACTTCGTCGTAAAGTACCTCAACTGGTTTCCTAGCCTACGCACTCGTAGGACGTTAGCTCATCGCGTCTTCCCACAGTGGTCGACTCAAATTGGAAAAAATCGTGTCACACAAGCCTCACCTGCATTTTCGCAGCGCTGTCATTTAGTCCATTCACGAGCTACACTCTTGTGCTTTAGAGCACTTCAAGCACCTTGTCCGCGAGTTGCAGCCGGAAAGACTCGAACTTGATAGAGTTATTGCGCTGCAAACTCGTCCGCGCGTGCATTTGCGGGCGGTCGCTCACTCGATTGATAGGTTCTATTCTACATGCATTGTTCACTTCGTACTCTAAAGTCTCGCCGAGACAGAGTACAGCAATTCCTGAGTAGGGCGAGCGGAAATTTATAATCTAATCTAATTTTGAACGGTTCTATCGTATATGCATTGTGCACGGTGCACCCTCCCTTCTCGCTTCATGAAACCTCTTCATTTGTATAAGCTGCTGTCAGTGTGTGCACTAAAGCACCTAGATAGAGTAAGCTTTAGCACGACATTTGAACCAAAAATGACGGTTTGTGACGGATTTTTCCGTCGCAAACCGCCTTTTTGACCGCACGACGCGGGGGGTATGGTATGTTCTAGATAACAATATATAACAATATGATAATGATGCATATACTCGTTAGCTTTTTATGTATGGAACGAGAGAAACGGATTTAAAAAAAATGCACACGTGGCAGATACCTTCCTTACAACCTAATATTTAGTGCCAGTTATATGACATGTGCCATCCCGTTTGAGACGTGCGTTTGTTAAACATATCCCAAAAAAGACTTCCCACCATCTTGTAGCAACCTATTGTCCAATTAACATCATATCAGTTTTTGCTAGAGTCTTCGAAAAAAAAACTCAAGGCAGCCCTAGTATATTATCTCGATTCTAATTCCTATTGATCAACATGGGTTTCTAGCAGGTAAACCCACTGAAACGCTGATGTTGTCTACGCTTAACAGCTGGACAAAAGCTCTTGAGCAAAAAATTTATGTGGATGTATAACAATTTATTTCAAAATCGTGGAGGCTTTCGACAAAGTCCTTTTGAACAAATTATCAGAAAAAATATATATAAAAGAGTAAGCGGTTGTGTCTGTCTTTCCGTCCGTCCGTCCGTCTGTCTATCTGGCCTTTCGTAAACGTAGAGTAGTAGCCATCCGGGTTCAGGCGAGGTGTCACCTACGTCGTGTTGATAGGGGTCAGAAGACGTGTCGCCGATGTCACGCAAAGACGCAAAGGGCGTCCGAGTTCCGAACATGTGTCATCGACGTCGTGAAAGCAAGCGTCCGAGTTCAGAAAACGTCGTTCATCAGGTGCCTGGATTCAGAGGAGGTGTCACCAATGTCGCGAAAGGCCTTCCAGATTCAGACGACGTGTCACCGACGTCGCGCGAGGGGTTCCGGATTCACACGACGTGTCACCGATGTCGCGCAAAGCACGTTCGGGTTAAGAACGCAGGTCACCGACGTCGTTCATCAGGTGCCTGGATTCAAAAGAGGTGTCACCAATGTCGCGCAAAGCACGTCCGGCTTGAGATGACATGTCACCGACGTCGTTTATCATGTGCTTGGGTTCAGAAAAGGTGTTACCGATGTCGCGAAAGGCCTTCCAGATTCAGACGACGTGTCACCGATGTCGCGTCAGGGGTTCCGGATTCAGGCGACGTGTCACCGATGTCGCGCAAAGCACGTTCGGGTTAAGAACACATGTCACAGACGTCGTTCATCAGGTGCCTGGATTCAGAGGAGGTGTCACCAATGTTGCGAATGGCCTTCCAGATTCAGACGACGTGTCACCGATGTCGCATCAGGGGTTCCGGATTCAGACAACGTGTCACCAATGTCGCGCAAAGCACGTTCTGGCTAAGAACACATGTCACAGACGTCATTCCTCAGGTGCCTGGATTCAGAGGTGTCACCAATGTCGCGAAAGGCCTTCCAGATTCAAACGACGTGTCACCGATGTCGCATCAGGGGTTCCGAATTCAGACGACGTGTCACCGATGTCGCGCAAAGCACGTTCGGCTTGAGAACACGTGTCACCGACGTCGTTCATCAGGTGCCTGGATTCAAAAGAGGTGTCACCAATGTCGCGCCAGGGGTTCCGGATTCACACGACGTGTTACCAGTGAAGGTGGGACCAATAATGGCGGACCGGTTAAGAATTGGGTCCAATAGGGACCAGAAAAGGGTTGACCAATAAAGGAGGGACCAGTGAAAGTGGGACCAGAAATGGGGGCCGGTGAGGGAGGGGTCCAATGAAGGGGGGGGGGGGAGGCCGGAAAAGTGTTGATGAATAAAAGGTGGACCAGTGAAGGCGGGACCAGTAATGGGGATCGGTGAAGGATAGGGGGACTAGTGAAGATTGAAGAAGGGACCAGTAAAGGGAGGTCCAGTGAAGGTAGGAGCTGTAGTGGGGACCGACGAAGGGTGGAGGGACCAGTGGAGGGTGAACCGGTAAAGGGCGGACAATAGAGGGGAACCAGTGAAGAGGGACCAGTAATGGGGGGACCAGTGAGGGTGGGACCTGTGAAGGAAGGGGTGGGGAGGGGGTCCAGTGAAGGGGGACCTGTAAAGGGTTGACCAATAAAGGGGAGAGCAGTGAAGGGGGACCAGTAATGGGGAGCGGTGAGGATGGGAGGTCCAGTGAAGGGAGACCAATAAATGGGGTAGCAGTGAATTACCAGTCAAGAGGGGACCAGTAAGGGAGCCAATAAAGGAAAGACCATTTAAGGGGGTCCAGTTAAGGGTCCAGTAATAGAACCATTAAGGGAGGGTCCAGTAAGGGAAAGTAGTGAAGGGGATCAGTGAAAGGGACCAATAAGTGGACCAGTATTTTCTCTGTGTCGTCCAACGTGGCGTCAGAAAACGTGCTACAGACGTCGTGCCACGTGTGTCGGGTGCAAAAGACGTGTCGTAGACGTCGTGACATATGCGGCCGGACTCAGCAAATGTGTTACATACGTTATCCAGTGTGTATCTGGGTCCAGAAGACGTGCCACAGATAAGACATTGCACAGCATCCGTGAGATTTTCAGATGGCTTTTTAAAGGCTTCGGGGTGTTCTATTCTCCGGGTTTGGGGCGAAGCTCCCAACCAGACGCTTGGCGGCCAGTAGGCCGCTGAACGTCTGGTATTACGATAGAGGATGAAGCGACAATTATAAGCTTACTGGAAGTAGCCCCCCCCCCCCAAAAAAAAGAATAAGTTATCCTTCGTCCCACCTATCTGCACACGTCTTTTCGCGCACTATTTATAAATACTTCTCTCGTCAGATGGTGCATCTAAAGATACCTTGTGCCTCTCTACACATGTTTGTTAAGGTTTAGACAAAATAGGTTTCAGATAAAACTTGAACTGTTCGGTTTTGCTAGTTCATATTTGCAAAAACCACACAAAAAACGTTTTAGGATCAATGCGATGTTAATGAGAGAGAGAGCAGAACACCATTCTTAAGACCTATTAGGTAGAATCGGCGCATAAAATATGGAGGATAGCGACCCAGATAAGAAGATGAATTAAAACGCGACCCAATGAGAATAAAGGAGAAAATGGTTTCCTGGCCAGATAACTTCACTCCGGCGCTTCGGTGCTTTCGTGTCCGTTATCAGTCTAATGTCAGTGCTTTCAGGTCTCATTTTTCAATCGTAGCCAGCCAAAAATGGTGGCTATCTTGTGACCAATTTGGAATCCAGTATCATCCATGTCAATGACATGTAGGAATTTAGAGCTGGTGTTTCCAGCGTGAAGTGATCTCGATCCACGTTGGACAGGCCGGTGTACAGATTGGAAATGCTTGCTGAGAGCTGTACTGTTTGGAGCACGGGATTCAGCCCGACGTTATCTCAAGCATGGCGTACGTCACCAGTCCTCTGTCGTGCCAGAACCAAGGACACATTTGAGCTCACGAGCTCGAGCTCATGCAGCTGGTGTACAATGCATAGGATCGAACTTGTCAATCGAGTGGGTGTGAGAGCTTGTAGAGTGAGCGTTTGGGTAGTTTTACAGAAATTCTCAGCCGCCCTATTTAGGAATTGCTGTTCTCTATCTCGGCAAGACTTTGCAGTTATTGCGCTTAGAACAGCCCCGCGGGTGCAATTTGCGAGCGGTCGCGCCCACTCGATTGATAGGTTCGATCCTATATGCATTGTGCACCAGCTCCCTTCGAGGTCAGTTAATTGGTTCCTGACTTGTCTGGGAAGGATGAAATACT
>OX375870.1:46330853-46735347 GCA_947359475.1 Heligmosomoides polygyrus bakeri
TTACCAGCATATTCGCACCGTTGTAACTTTGACCACTCGTAGGCTAAATTGCTGTTTCAGCGCACCTATTGAGCTTTCTACTGCTTATAAAATACACAAGTTGCTGCCCGAAAGATTCAAACATAACGGAGTTATTGCGCTCCGAACACGCCCGTGCGTCAAATTTAGCACAGCAACGGTCGGTGTTCTCCGCGCTCTTAATCGCCCAGATTACAGTTCTTGCTGCTCGCAGTAACACCATTCAATTCACCACCAAAATCTCTATCGAACGGTATCAGACTTGGCCCAGCTCAAAACATCGATTTTCGATGACGTCATTGTCCTTCTACCGCGGCCTTGAGCCGCCTCGCCTTTGATGCGAAATTGTCAAAAAGTCGATATTCCCAGAATTGGTCGAGATTAATACCATTCGATAGAGCCTCTCGAGCTAAACAGAAAGGTACCATTGAGAGCGTCGAGAACTCGCATGTGGGCGAGTAAGGCGCGGAAGGAACTTCGCGCCGTCGCCCTCCGAGGCTCCAAAATGGCAGATTGTGCTAAAGCAGTTGAGCCACCTGGAGAGCTGCGAGCACGTCATCGTAAAATGCTTTCGATGCTTTACTCGTCCGCGAGTTTGCATGCCGTTAGCTCGCCTCGTGCACCTGCAGCGGTTGACCGAAATCTGAAAAATCTTGTCACACATGCCCAACCCGCAATTTCACACCGCCGTAACCTTGCAAATTCGTAAGATAATTTGCTGTGCTTTGGCGTTTTACTAGAGCATGTTACTGCCTACGGAACCCTCATGTTCCAGCCAGAAAAATTGGAAGCTGACAGAGTTATCGCGCTCCGAACACGCCCGTGCGTCAAATTTAGCACAGCAACGGTCGATGTTCTCCTTGCTCTTACACGCCCAGACACGGTACTCGCCAATCATGGTAACATCGTTCAATTCAGCACGAAAATCTCTATCGAACGGTATCAAACTCGACCAATTTCGGAAAAGTCGATTTTCGATGACGTCATCGTCCATCTGGCGCGGCCTAGAGGCCGTCTTCGATGAGAAGCTGTCAAAAAATCGATGTTTTCAAAATTGGTCGGAATTGATACTGTTTGATAGAACTTTTCGAGCTAAACAGAGTGGTACCCTGGCTGGTGCTCGAAAGCTCGAACGTGGGCGAGTAAGGGCGGAAGCAGCTTCACCGCTGCCCTCCGCCGCTCTAAAATGGCAGATGGGGTTAAGGCAGTTTAGGCAGCTGGAGAGTTAGGAGCAAATCGTCGTAAAGCGCCTTCAGCGCTTTGCTCATCCGCTAGTTTGCATGCTGTTAGCTCGCCTCGTGTACCCGCAGCGGTCGACCGAATTCTGAAAAAGTCGTGTCACACATGCCCAACCTGCATTTTCACACCGCCGTAACCTTGCCAATTAGTAAGATAATTTGCTGTGCTTTGGCGCTTTACTAGAGCATATTACTGCCTACGGAACCCTCACGTTCCAGCCAGAAAGATTGGAAGCTGACAGAGTTATCGCGCTCCGAACACGCCCGCGCGTGCAATTTGCGAGCTGTCGCGCCCAGTCGATTGATAGATTCGATCCTATATACATTGTGCATAGCGCACTCCATAGTCTTGCTGGAGCAGAGTACAGCAATTTCTGAGTAGGACGACTGAGAATTTCTCATAAAACTCCCTAAATGCTCTACAAACTGTACCCCCCTCGATTGATAGGTTCGGTCCTATATGCATTGTGCACGGCGCACTCTCAGACGATTCCTGGCATGGCAAAACACCTTACGCCATGCTTGAGATGCTCCGAGAACATGCAAGTCCTGGAATATAATCTTCTCCAATGGCAAAAAGTCTGCTCCCGTCATCTTTGAGCACCCACTGCGAAAATGCGGTGGTTTGGCGAAGATGTATATATGGTTGTGTAGATCTCGAGGAGACGAATCGAACGGTACCAACCGTTTTTCAAAAACCCTGAAATTTGAGGAATTGTGAGCATGCAACGGTTTTGGCGCCTTGCGGCCGACAACTCGTCCGCGGCCGGCCTTCTCAATGGAGCGCAAGTTTTCAATTTTGACAATTTTTGATCTTTCATATGAAGTGCATATATCAAACGATAGAGCTCGATCTCCTGAGCTCAAATATACTCTTCGTTTTTCAAAAGGATGAATTTTGGGCGAGTTATAGCAAAAAGACGCAAAAACCGCAAAAGTGCGGTTTTTTCGGCGTCTATTCAAAAGACGCGTCCGGTACTGTATGTAAGGAACCTGGCAAAGTCTCTTGAGCTAAGAGTTTGAATCGATACATTCCCTTCCCATTTCCCCTTCCCGCCTTCAGCTCTAGACTCAGAGATCGAATAGCTGATTACAGGAAGCGTGCGCGGACGAGAAGCGGAGCGAGAACAAGGAGAAGGAGTGACGACGACGATCTGAGCGGCTGCTGCACAAAACCTCGCCACTCTTGCACACACCGACCATTGCGACAGAGCGCCAGGGCTGACCCCCATTCCTGTATATACAATAAATTATTCAAATGGTGTCTTTTACTGGAAGCAGAGGGAGGGTGCGACTCCACGAGGTGAGGAGAGAGTTCTTCGGTGAGTTTTGGAAACAACTTTCGGCCCTGATGGGCACTACCAAAACCCATTCCTGGCCAATTCGGTGTTGGGTAGGTCACACACGTCACTTACTCGCAGCTGCCCTTTCTTGTCACCTCTTTCTTTTAACACATTTCGGAGATCTCCGCTTAGTCTAATAGTGTCATTTTCTCTTTTATTTGGTTACTACGGTTATTTTGGGGCGCTTTGTTACGTTCAAAATAACACTTGAAACATTTTGTCGTTACCATTTTCTGAGAAGTTAAGATGCTGAAGCTATTTCCAAGCATTTGTTCACGCCTTGGTCTTTGTTTGCTCCCTCGTTCGCATTCGGAGCAGGGATGGGCGGAATTTCTGCCTCCTGATTTCCTAGTCATTTTGGGCCATTTTTTCTGTTTTCTGCTTCCTGTGAAAATGGCGAAAAATTGGTCACTTAACAGAAAATAGAGCTGTAAACAAAATTATATCATGGAAATTTCGAACAAAATTATATCAAGAAGAATCCAAAAAGTATCATAGAATTACGAGTGTCATTCCAATATTTCTACAGTGATGTCTGTTCCTCCACGTGGTGCCACTGAAGACTGCTCGCTTTGTGAGCTAAGCCCAACACGGACACCCAGTTGCAGGCGACAGGACCTTGTGACAAGCCGGCCTACGAAGACCCATGTCACATCACATGGTGTTGATGATTCATGTTTTTCGAGATTGTGCTTGGGCGTCCGCGGGAGCCGACGCGCACTCGCAAAGCCCAGCGAGCGTGAGAAGTATGCGAAGGTCCCTGATGCTAGGATGGCATCGGGAGCAACTGGGCTAGTCCGAAATTCCCGTAACGTAAGCAGGACCAGAGCAGCAAATCTGAATGTGGGTACGTTGACGGGCCGCTCGTGTGAGTTGGTTAAAGCACTGGAGTTGATTTCTGTGCGGTGCAGGAGACGAGGTGGTCCTGCCGCAAGTCAAGGGACATAGGACGTGAATTCTAGGCCGTTCTATGTGGAAGTCCCAGGACCACCAGTGGTGTCGGTATTGTAAGCGATGTTCATGAGATGCTAATCTTTGATATCCTATGTTTTTTTTTTGAAATCCTTAGCATTCTCGTCTGACTCATAGACTTTCAAAGCGCGGTTCACTCGAGCATAAAAGCCGTGGGCCTGGTCGAGGAGCAGGACGATCTTCTTCACCGTCCTTCTCCACCACCACCACCGCCTTCCTCTCCTCTCCCGCGTCGAGCCGTCACCGATCGACCACGAGACGGTGAAGCTCTCCCATTCGACGCAACTGGCTCACAAATGTCAGATCTCTGCCTGTTTCTCTGCCTGCATTGATGTGTTATTCATCAGTAGTAAACCTAATGGGACCAAGTGCATAAAGCAGAAATAGGAAGAGCAGCTTTCGCTGGGCGACGTTGTTCACTGTATAATCGTCTCCGAAAGATTTTGTGACTCGATTTGTCCAGTTTGATTTTAAAGGTGTCCAATTTGAGGTGAAAACGGCATATATTAGGTTGGGTTTTCGGTTAAGTTAAATTTTGGAACTTATATAAATACCATTACACGAAGGGGTTTTGCCACTCTGTTTTTGTTTTTTAGAAATATTAAAAACACTGAAAGCTCAATCCTGGTTAACTTATAGAAGTCGTATGTTGCACCACTTTTGGAATATTGCGGTCAGTTTTGGAATCCATTGGCAAAAAAGTCCAAGTTCAGCCTTGAAAGGAAGAAAAAAGAACTTTTTTTGAAAGGAATTTTGTCTTGTCTGATCCTGGTACAATTCTAGGTTATAAGGAAAGACCCATGCTTTTTAAACTTAAAAGTCTATTCTACAGGCGCATATTCAATATCACCTCCTGTTTTAAGGCATTAGAGGGCGTATCAGGTCTTGGAGCAAGCAAATGCTGGGCATTTTTGCTTACACTGGGTCACCGAAATCCTTACCGTTCTTGCTATCCCAAAATCAAGAAGGAGAATCACGAAAAGACTTTCAATTACATTTGCTTTCGGGGTGTTCGTTGGCTACAAATGTTACCTGCAAGTCTACTAGAAGCTCTGAACGTTAACATTTTTCCGGAAGAACTTGAAAAAGATTGACTTCCCTTCAGCCTTGCACATTGTCAACATATCGTAAGCGCAACGCTTGTTCTTGCTATTCTTTTTCACAAGTTTTTCAAATTTTCAGATATATATATATATATATATTCCTTTTTAACTAAATCTGCGTTCCTACCTAGAAACGTTTACATCGTTTTGTTTACTTCTATTCATAATAACTTTCGCTGTGTAATGTTAGTCTTCTACAGTACCCTTGGTAAACATCCGTCAAAAACGCGGCTGGCAGCGGATTAATCCGCTTTGCCATAACTTCCTTCAAAGTCGACTATATCGAATGAAATGCACGTTGTTGGAGTCACAAGAGCATGGTCTTCCCAATATGGTAAAAATCTCGAGGCTAAGGAGCGAATGAGGGGCAGGTCTTGTCAAGATTTTTACGCCATTGGGTAGACCGTGTTGTTCTGATTCCAACATTGTGCATACCATTCGATATAATCGAATTTGAAGGAAATTATGGCAAAGCGGCCGAAACGGCGGATTAATCCGCCGCCGGCCGCGTTTTGACGGATGTTTACCGACGGTACTGTACTACTTTGTAATTGATTATATTTTTTGCATAGCTCTCCGTTTCCTGACATCTTGTTATTGTTTCTGTTTTACTAAACAATTTCGCGACGATGTCCACTCATTTGAATGGACAGGAAGTTTCGGGAAGAACTTCTTCATTGATGATTTTGTTCAATTTTCTTCTCAAATTTGCAAATTATAGTAACAAGTCAATGTTGGGTATACGTAGGCAGAAAAATGATTGGCTTTATCGTAACTAACAGGAAATGAAAATTTCTCATTACTGAAACACAATAAACACACATACTTCTAGACGACAATTACAATGCCGCTCCTGTCTTTTGGTTTTTGAGAGGAATATACGGAAAAAAAACCTCTGTTTTTGCCGGTGTTCCTTAACTCCTTTGAAAGTCTCTTGATCTGAACATAATTGTAACCATCCCAATCCGCTCTGGATGGTCTATCCAATGAT
This sequence comes from Heligmosomoides polygyrus bakeri, assembly GCA_947359475.1. Lineage (NCBI taxonomy): Eukaryota > Metazoa > Nematoda > Chromadorea > Rhabditida > Heligmosomidae > Heligmosomoides > Heligmosomoides polygyrus. The sequence continues at coordinate 46,336,519 of OX375870.1, forward strand.
GTAGGTAGCATTCAGTGATGCTTAAAAAATTTGATTCGGTGACCTATATAGTCTCGACGGTGGCGGCCTCCCTTCGCCGCTTGAGATAATTGCTCGCACATGGAGTATCTCCCTATCAGCTCTCAAAGTCGTCTACAGGGTCAGTTGTTGGTGAGAGATATGATTTTTGGCAAATTCAGTGGATGTTGAACACCTGGCCTTTAGGAGGGGCGGATCGCAGAATGAGAGGTTCACAAGACAATATAGCTTGAAGAAAGCGATTTAACCTCGACCTTAGTTTAAAAAAAATTAGCTCCTCTCTTTGGGGCCATGCTGCATAGGGAAAGTCCTGCGTCAGCAAAGCTCTCAAATATTATAAGGTTTTAATTAGGCGTCATTAAAGATCAAAAGTGTTTCGGAGGTTCAATTCATCCGTGTAGAGTGGAGGTTTCCCTAATTTTGGCTCAACCGCAGATAATATAAAAGAAAAATGAAAAAAATCGAAATTTGTAGCTTGAAATTAAGTGATGGCAGAAAATCCGTATTAATTTTTAGAAAGCGATCTTTTAGGGACGTTCGCATAACGAAGATGTACAGTTTTTTTAATGTTGTTCTTATCAAAATAGCGTTAAAGGGAAAAAGGTAATGTTCTTTTTGAGTTGCGCCACGTACCCTAGTTTTACGGGATGTCAAGGAGGCAAGAATGCGGTTCTGGAATGTACAATGACGTGCAGTAGTCAGACAGGCCCAGTAGCAATTCACCGACCCCGGAGGGTTGGCGAACTTAGTTGGCCTGGGCGGGAAATTTGAACCACGAACCTGAAATCGGATGCAGGCGACAGTCGGCACGTCTCCCGACTGCGGCATCAGTCATTTAGGGTCAAGAAATCTCTCAAAATTCCTTAAAAATGTTTTATTTTATCCGGACCTGGCCGGAAATCTGAAACAGGAACCTGAGTTTGAGTGCGTACGACAGTTGGCACCTTCTCTGACCGTGGCATCACGCACCAAAAGTCAAGAACCTTTTCAAAATTCCTTAAAAATGCTTTGTTTTTAGTCGGGCTTGGTCGTACACCTTTAATCACCAAAACGTCTCGGATTTCCAGGTATGAATATGGAGATCGTGGCGCTCGCCAAGGTATCTTTATGAAATGTGGATGGAAGCTTCACCTTACAATGGCTGTAAAGTCGATACTCCTAGAAAATTAGGTGCCTTATCTTTCCCAAATAAGTGTGGTTCCAGACCGCAAGGTGATGAAAGTCCTGGTAGATCTGTGCGATACCCGAACTAAGGGCCTAGACCCGTGGAATACTGGTCGCTAGTTTGGGCAGCATGAGGAGAGAGGAGCGTGCCAATAATTACAACCAATCAGAGCCAATACCAATAACGCACCAGTCAATCAGGATTATGAACGTGCACATCCCGCTAGTTGTTTACCCATTCAAGGCGGTCTAATTGGCTGGTGTGTTCTCGCCTGCTGCCCACATCAAAGACCACTGATTTGCCCAAAAGGCATCGCGATTCATTGAATAGACAAAATATGCATTCAAATTGACTCCACCTAATCCATCAGAAGTGTTGTGCATGGACCATCCCATGGAATAACCGAATACCGTCGTTCTTTTGTCTATCGCCCTATCCATTTGAATTTGATTGGGAATGTTAAATTCATAATGACACCCGATTTACTTCTAATTATGTTAAGGAAAGTGTCTATCTGACCACTTGCGTGTCTCTACGCCGGGTTTGTCTGCTCGTGTGTTCGGCCTTCTGTTTGTCACGTCAAGTCGAATGCCCTCTGAACATTGTTTGCATTGCGGTGGCGCAATTTTCAGTGTTGACCGTTTGGAGTGGAAATCAAAGGATTCCCACGCAGGAAAAAATAGCACATCGGAAGCATTTTAAGCCACCTGCCGATAAAATTCCCTACTGAGAAAACGATTTAAAAAGATTGAGCTATCGACGATCATGCTTATTTATGAAGTTTGAAATTTATCCGTGAACCCTCATTCAGTTATCCATTACACATGCAGCCAACGGTGTACCGTTAAGAACTCCTGCAAGCTAACGAAGGTATGTTTGATTTCCGCACTGCGGCACAGTCGGAGGAGGAGCCAGCTGTCGACTGCACTCGATTCCTGCTTTTTGATTTCGATTTCTCGTCCAGGCTGACCAAGAATTCCACTCCTCCTTCTTTTCTTTAGTATCGGCAACAGTTGCATCTGGAAACAACAAAACACTGAGTTGTCGATTGGTTAGCCACCGGAAGTTATTGCACCGGCCAGATACCCTTCAATTTGCCTCCACGACACGCGGTAGAAGTAAAATGCGTAGCAACTACCACTCTACACGAATGTGGTGAACCTCCGCGACTCTTTTGACATCTAATGTCGCCTTGCTAACATCTAAAAGTTCTTATATATCTGCATTTGCCCTAAGCAATAATTTGAAAGAGGTGGGCAACTCATTGTATTTTTTCGTGCCCATACCGCCAGTTTGTCTCATGTCTCACCGATTGCATTCCTCAATCTTTATTTTGCAACGATAAAGGAACGAATCGAGCCGAACCTTTCAGATTTTCATAAAGTTAATTTTTTGCTGACTAACGACTTTCTCTATGCAGCGTGGGCCCCAAGAGAGAAGCTAATTTTTTTACTTATTTTTAATGCGAAGCTTTAAAAAATATAAGCACCTTAGAGATGTAGGTTAAACTAAGGTCGAGGTTAAATAAAACCGCAACGAATTCAGAAGGGGTAGAACATACTGGCTAATTGAGATGAGCGGCTTTGATAAAAAACGTATACGTGTTCTTGTTGTAGAAAATCAATAAGGGGCGGAAGTATGATGGACCTCGAGAGGCGGTAAGATGTATACAGGGTGGTATTAGACATCAAGGAGGTCGCGTGAAGTCACTGCACTGATGGTGGCCCTAAACATGGCTCAAACCGCACTCCACAGTCGGGCAGCAGTTATGGAAATTCAGGAAATCCCCAAAGTAACGAAAAAGTGCGGAAATCGACACTATTCGACTCAGAACTCACTGGGGAAATCAACGGTTCTGATAGGTTTGCATTCTAAAACGACTTCTCTTGTGCTAGAACCATTTCATGCTTCACGCGGAGTTCGACCGCCTGTATACTTGTGTTGCAATCCCACCACCAAGCCAAGGAGACCAGAGGTTGCTGGTGATAGAGCAGTATTGTGAACCTCTGATTCTGCGGTCCGCCCTCCTAAAGGCTAGGTTTTCAACATCCACTGAATTTGCCAAAAATTATATCTCTCACCAACAAATGACTTTGTAGATGACTTTGAGAGCTGATAGTTTTCGAACCGCTTTACTGCAATCGCTTTCTTTAAGCTATATTGCAGATTGCTCTTAGTTCACTTAAACACAAAACTTTGAGCTGTCATGGACGAAGCCGTGACCGACTAGGGACCCATGAGAATGGAAGATTTTTGAAATTCTTACTGTTAAGATGATGGAAATTTACAAAGAAGTAGATCATGATGATCATAATTGTCTTGCCAGCTACGCAAATGTGCACCATGTACATAGAACGTAGCACAGGTAGAAGAAACTTAGTTAATAAGTGCTTATTCTGACCAACTAGGGAGATACTCCTTGCGCGAGCAATTATCTCAAGCGACGAAAGAAGACCGCCGCCGTCGAGACTATATAAGTCACCGAATCAAATTTTTTAAGCATCTCTGGATGTTGCCTACATCATTGGATAGATCATCCAGAAGGAATTGGGATGGTTACAGTTATGTTTAGATGAAGAGACTAATAGGAGTTATGGAAAACCGGTGAAAACGTCAAACTAACCTATTTTTCGCAAATGGTGGTTCAATTTTTTCTTTATTTAGATATAACGGAGAATGACATCCTCCGTCATACCTAAAAGCTAGAAAATGCTCAAAATCCTCAGATCTTCGTTTCAAAGATTGATTAAAATGTCGCGCACATTGGGCGCGAAAACGCTCTCTTCGTGAATGTGTTAATCAAAAAATCTGATTCTATTTTACCCTCCCTAGACAACCGTCCAATGGGCACTGTTGGAGGCAGCGCACCTAGTAAGCTGTCGGAGCCGTTTTTTCTAGCGACTAGCAGTGTTGGCGGTCCACTGTTTGTCTTCATCAAGTTCTCCTACCCCCAGACCCGTGTAATAATTGGAAGCTAATTCCATTTCATGTGTGGGACTATTTTCTTCTTATGACTGAAGGCTGTTCTCATCTGATAGTCAAGTTTGAAACATTATGTTGATCTGCTGAGCATTTATTTTATCCTGTTCAGTCATTTTCCATTTTTGATGCATCATGTCCAGTTTGTTTCACTGCTTTAGCGCGCAATTTCGATACAATTAAATAAATGTAATAGATAACATGACCAATTGCCTTGTGGCGAATATCCTTGCTGAGAGAAAGAATTTTGAGAACATCATAGCGGATACGGCAGCAAACAAAACCTTAAGCGCCCTCGACCCACACAAAGGCTCGTGAGTTTGTTGAAATCTCACTAGTCTCATCAATTGTCACACGAGTTTTTGGACACATCTGTGTCCACACAGAACACTGCGCCAGTGCGAGCAACCCATGGCGGAGCTGACGAGCCGATGGCGTAATTCGTTTTTTCTGATTGCTAGAGACGCAGCTGGCATTCTTTATCTGGTTTGTATCGTGACGAAACCCGTAATAGCAGTAACACGAAAGCATGCTCAGACCTCGACAGAGACACACACATTTGCAATCGTAAAAAGGTCGAAGTACTTAACAATTATAGCACTTCTTTTGCATAAGTGTATCTTCAAACTTATGAAGATACCGAGGTTAATGATAGAGTTGTAATAATGAATAGAATGCATAACAAGCGATAGACAAAATTATGGTAAGCAGTACATGTACATAATGAATCCAGTTCACGTAGACTGAAGTAATTCAAGCGCTTTAAATTAAGAAATAAAACGATTTCTTACTACAGTACACAAACATGTATAGGACTGTATAGGCTTTTTGTAATTATCATTGTAAGCATGACTCCTCCAGCCATTGGAAAAGTGCAGTTGTCCCCGCTGATGCTAAGTGATGCTCTCCGATACGATCTCAGAATAAGCTGCAGCTGTTATTGCTCTCCCTTTCAAAAAATCCGACCGCTCGTTTGTGTCCATAATTTCTCCTACTTATTTCTACATGATGTACTAAACAAAGCACCTTGGTGAGTTATAATTGAGATGCATGGTTTAAACAGAATATCCGAGCTCAACATTTTCAAATGGTACACCAACTACACACGGACAGCAGCGGTGCGGCACCAATGTCAGAGACTGTCGCAATTAGCTGAAAGCAATTGTCAAGCGAAACCATGTCATATGGGAATTGAACTATTTCCAGGACAAGCGCTGATCTGATAATGAGACGGAATCGCAGCAGATTTCAATGGAGCTGAATTCCCTCGACGGCGTTGCAGATATCGTTCTCGTTTCTTGACATCGAATTTTCATCGTCTTTGTGATGAAGTGTATGCACTGGAGCCATACACAACACCACTGGCCTGTCGGTGGTTTTGATCTGAAAAAAGTCGTTGCAATTTAAGTAACCTGGAGACGTCAAATTGGACACTCTTCTAAACAAGCCTAACGCCTTTGAAATCAAATTGAACTTCTTCCAAAACAACACGAGCTCCTTCACCACAAGCCAGAGACTCTAAAGTTAGAATGATTTTTCGTTAAAGGGAAATTTAGTGTCTTTCTTTGAAGTTTTAGCGTGCCTACCCAATAAGTGCACACGTTGTTTAAAATTTAAAAAATCTCACTTTTAGAGAAATTAGTGGTTAAAAACTTGTTCTATACAGCAGAAAGGCTGTCATTTTTTGGTGCTAAAAAGAGATTGCCCCATGCCCTCGTCCAAGAGGCCACGATATTTATTCGATGATAGCTAAATATTTACTTGCATGAAGCTTTACACCTCTAAACGATGCAGCAAAAACAATTGTAAAGAACATACATATCCTAACTTTGATGCTTCATGTAAGCAGCATTTACACTACCAATCAAATAAAATTCGCAACCAGCTGATCGGATGTATAGTGCACTATTTGATAGAATTTTTATTTTATTTCATTGCATTAAAAGATTGGTGCCCTGTTGCTCTTTAAAACACATTTTTCAAAAGCAGAAAATCCGGTAATTATTTAAAATAGAATAAAAATTCTGTAAAATATTGAAAATATTAAGACCCCGCACACTTCTGCCGCAACGCCACGTCCCTATCCTTAACCATAGGGCAGGGACGCAGAGCTCGCCACTGACGGCGAGTGGAGCTTCAACGCCGCTGGAGCGGCAGCATCAATAATGATTCACAACATTATTGCCGCCGCCGCTGATTTCGCGCCAATTCGGCGCGCAGACAGAGACTGTCTGCGCCCTAGCCTTCCCCGCCACGAAGCGGCCAGAGCGCGCACAGAAGGCGAGAAGGTGAGTAGCACCAGGTAGGTCCCGACTAGTGCAGCACCACGCTGCTCAGTGCCTCTGTCGCTTGCCGCTGGCAAGATTGCGGGAGCGGCGTGACTCACCACACGTCACTAGCCAATAAAGTGTGTGGGGCCTATACAATCATTCGACCAGCAAAACTAAAAAATTTCCAAAGAAAGTCATACCTAATTTTCCGTGAACAGAAGATTATTCTAACCATCTTCTCACGAATCCGGACGCACACTCGATGACCTCTGAGGTACGTCTTCCTAACACCGACGATCTGCGGGTATTTTCCATATTTTAGTGCACCTTTTTCCACTATTTCCGTTAATAACTTTCGCTATTTTCCTCACCTAATTCCTGCTAACTTTTGCCCCTAAAAACCGCGTAATTTTCGCCTTGATTTTCCTTATTTTCCATAAATGAATTCTGTCACGGAGCTGCTCCATAGCACTTAATCACCTCATTCTAAACAGTAGGTGTGTAGGGGTAGGGAGGGTAGGGGGGGGGGGTGTAACTTGCCTCACTTCCACATTTGGTAGCTCTAATGGCCTACGCCTTGGCCGAAGTAATATATGTCCTTCTACAACTATGTGTGTAGGTGCTTGTTGTTTACAATTGAATTTTTTAAACAAAACTGCCGGATTTTACGAAGGAAAATTTTTGTCCCTTCTTCCCGATTTTGGAGCACATCTTCTTGACGTATGAAATAAATAAATAAATACATAAATGAGGGTGGAATCCTCCTAAACCACGTTAGATCTGCTGAGCTCTCCCATTTTTCTAATTGCTGTCTCTGTTTAATTTTCCTTCACCCAATGCATCGATATCGCCATTAAAAGTATCGACAATATTGATTGATATTGGTTACTTTCCCTGCTGTGAAGCCTTTCCCTCGGCGATCAGAATCACGAGATTCCCACTGAGAGTCTTCTTTATCCTTATCTTCATCTGTGGGCGCCAACGAGTACAGTACCGGACGCGTCTTTCCAATAAACGCCGTAAAAACCGCGATTTTGGTTATTTCGGCGCCACTAATGTATTAGGTTGTAACGAATTAAATGGCACTGGCTCGCGCCATTTTTTGGCGCGTCTTTACGCGTTTGATAAAGAACAAACCGTAACATGTGGCATATCATTTAGAAGCGCAAACTTTGCTCTACCGGAAAGTACCAAATTTTCTATGTAAAAGTGGGAAAACTTTAGAGTTTTATTGACTTTTTTGCAGATGGACAGAAGGGTAACCCGAGGCATTTACTTGTATGAATTCAAGCTGGGCACTACAGCTAAGGAGGCGGACGAGAAGATTAACGCCGCATTCGGTCAAGGATGTTCCACAATTCGGACGGCGTATCGTTGGTATCAGAAGTTCCGGAATGGAGATGAGAGCTTGGAAGAACATGAAGGTCGTGGGAGGCATAGTGATGTTGATGAGGACAAGCTGAGAGATGTGGTAAAGGAGGATCCACACAAAGGTACCAGGGAGATAGCGAAGGTTCTTGGCGTCAGTCACAACACAGCTGCCCGGCATCTGAAGGAAATTGGAAAGACCAAAAAGCTGGAAAGATGGGTGCCTCACGAGCTGTCTGAGGAGCAAAGAAACCGACGATATGAGATCTCGTCCGCACTGCTTCTACGGAACGAAACGGACCCATTCCTTGATCGCATCGTAACCTGTGACGAGAAATGGATAATGTACGACAACAGGCGACGATCGGCACAGTGGGTGGACAGCGATGAGAGCCCCAAGGTTTTTGCGAAGCCGGAATTGCACCAAAAGAAAGTAATGGTGACAGTATGGTGGTGTTCGCTGGGAATTATTCACCACAGCTTCCTCCCTCCCGATGAATCCATCACGGCAGAGAAGTACTGCATTGAAATTGAAGAAATGATGAAAAAGTTGGAGGATATCCGGCCGGCCTTGGTAAACCGAAGGCGAGTTCTCCTTCTGCACGACAATGCTCGCCCCATGTAGCACGAATGACGTTGCAGAAATTGAATGAGCTGAGCATTGAAACTCTTCCACATCCTCCGTTTTCTCCCGACCTCTCCCCAACAGACTACCATTTCTTCAAGCATCTTGGCGACTTCTTGGTAGGGAAAAATATTCAAATACCAACAGGATGCCGAAAGTGCCTTCGAAGATTTCGTCAATTCCAGAACTTCTGATTTTTAGGCTACTGGGATAAAAAAGCTTGTGTCACGTTGGCAAAGATGTGTAGAATCACAAGGTTTTTATTTTGATTATTAAACTTGCCTAAAAGCCGAGATATTAACTGTTTAAATTTACACTGGTTCAGTGCCATTTATTTCGTTACAACCTAATAGAAATGAGCCGAAACTCTCTACAGAAATTGGTCGACTAACCACAGTGTGAGTTCGACGAGGCCAAAACTAAAGGGAATAAAAAAAATTCCACGAATGAAGCGGAAGAGATCGAAAAAGCTTAAATTTCTTTTTTTTGAAAAATTTCTTTTTCTTTTTTTTTTTTGAAAAAAATTGCAAATTGCAAGCGAACGAAACGACACTAATGTTCACATTGAGAGCAAACGAGGCCAGATGCCAAAGCAAAAGGTTGGCCAGAAAACTGGGTGTGGCACTCCCAAGGAAAAGTACGATAACTAGACCAGCAGAGAATGAGTTGATTAATATTAGCGACCAAATTTGGCTGTCAGAAGAGAACTCTGGCAGCAGCAGTGAATTTTCTGCAGAAGAGCAGACCTGCCGCACACTAACGAGGGAGGTCAGTGAACTCGGTCCGGAGATTCTTAATAAGACCTATATGGTCTTGTAGGGCATCGGACAAATATCACAGAACTATGTTTCTTTTTTGCTAAATGCTCCTGGTTTGTCCAAAAAATGGAATCGTTATAGGGCGGGCAGATAAGGCAAAAGTCACACTTGGAATGGCCCTGTCGTGCTCAGAACTTGACCAACAAAAGGTTTGGAGCTAAAATTAAAGTTGGATTATAGTAACATGATGATTTCCTACGCTTCCCAGACGAAGTTGCAGTGTACATTCAAATAATTCATTCGCAACGGTGTTGGTAGCAACTGAATGACCAAGTGAATAAGGAGGCGGACTTGCGGGAGGGGGGTTGAAGGTCTGATTCCGAGGGTGTCCATGCGATTTGCCCTGTGGAGTACTCCCGCTTTTGCAAATAAACGGCACATTTTGGGTTTGGTAGGGTACCTTCTACGCTTCTTAACCTGTTGTCAGAAGCTAGTTTTATTGTGTGGAGTGATGTCGTGCGTCCATTAAACCACGCTTGTCTCGCCGAGAAAGCTCTCGTTAGACCATATGACCTCTTTAAAATGTTATTAATTAGTTTTGGAGCTGTCACCTCATTTGCGAACACGGTCGACAATTAATGATTTGACCCATCATCAAGACATGTTCATCGTTCTTCGGATTTCTTTACAAACTGACTTCTCACAACTTTCACTATTTTAGCTACCTTTTATCAAGCACAGCATATTTTATCCAACTTGTGTGATTGGACGCGTTGTTGTGTATTTCTTCCTCACCACTCTTCTATACAGTTACGCGAGACGGAACGGAGGCATTGCAGATAGGAGCATTTGCATTCACTCCCTTGACTCAAGAGGTCGAAAAAAATTCGTCCGAAATTTATCTCTAGGATTATTTGGGATGCAGATTACCAATCTGGCAATTTAGTTGAAACGATGGATGGCAGGTTACGGTGGCGATGTCCGTTTCTCCACGTGGTGCCACTGGAAACTGCTCGCTCTGCGAGCTAAGCTAATCACGGACATTCGAATGCAGCCGACAGGCCCTTGTGACAGGCCGGCCTACGAAGACCCATGTCACATCACATGGTGTATGACAGTTCAAGTTTCTCGAGATAGTGCTACGGCGTCCGCGGGAGCCGACGCGCATTCGCAGAGCCCGGCGAGTGTGGAAAATATGCGACGGTCCTCGGTGCGAGGACGGTATCGGGGGCAACTGGGCTAGTCCGAAAGTCCCGTAACGTAAGCAGGATCCGCGTGGCTACGCTGAATGTGGGTACGTTGACGGGCCGCTCGTGCGAGTTGGTTGAAGCACTGGAGCGTAGAAGAGTTGATCTCTGTGCGGTGCAGGAGACGAGGTGGTCCTGCCGCAAGTCAAGGGACATAGGACGTGGTTTCAAGGCCGTTCTATGTGGAAGTACCAGAACCACCAGCGGTGTCGGAATAATCGTCTCCGAACGTTTTTGTGACTCGATTGTAAGTGTGGAACGCTTTGACGATCGATTGATGAAGATCGTTGTCGCCGCTAAGGAGCGACTCTATCACTCCTTCTCTGCGTATGCTCCGCAGACTGGCTGCCCCGTTCAAGCCAAGGATGAGTTTTGGAACCTGCTTGATGAGAAGACAGCAGAGGTATCGTCGAAAGATGTCATCATAGTCGCTGGTGACCTTAATGGGCACGTAGGTGCTGCGAAGGACGGGTGCAGCTGTCATGGTGGTTTCGGATACGGGTCTCGTAACCCCGATGGTGAGCGTATTCTTGAGTATGCGGAATCGCATGGCCTCACCATTATGAACACCGTCTTCCGAAAACGCGACTCCCACCTCATCTCATACTAAACTGGGAGCTTCAAGTCTCAGATAGACTTTGTGCTTGTGAAGGATCGCGACCGGAGCCTTGTCACAGACGCGAAGGTCGTGCCGTATGAGACGGTCGCACCACAGCATCGACCGCTGATCTGTACTTTGAAGATCGCCTCTCCGAGGCTGAAGCAGGTTGAGCGATGCGGTGCTGCAAGAATCAAGTGGTGGCGAATGAAAGAGAAGGAAGCAGCAGTAATTTCTCGCGTGCGGTTACCGACAGTTACGACTGTAGATGAAACTTGGAAGAAAGCAATCGACGCGATGCGCCAAGCTGCAAGGTCGGAACTCGGCACTACGAAGCCTGGACGACGCAAAGTCGACAAGCAGGCATGGCTGTGGACAGACGATGTGAAAGCGAAGGTTCGAGAGAAGAAGTCGCTGTATCATGTGTTTCTCGGCGACAGGACAGCCGACAACTGTCAGAAGAATCAGAAGGCGAAGAAGGCTGCAAAGAAAGCGTGGCTGTTGCGAAAGTTACTTATTATGGTGATGTCTACCGAAAGCTCGAGTCTCGTGATGGTGAGCGGTATTTGCACCGACTTGCTAAGAACCGCCATTGCCAAACCGACGATATTGAAAAGTTCGTTGGCATCAATGATGAGAGCGGCCATCTTCTGACAGACCGCAAAAAGGCGCTGAAACGATGGCGTGATTACTTTGAGGAAACTTCCACTATGGAATTTCCTCATCCGACCATCCCTTCTGTGGCTTCTGTTCACGGTCCCGTTCACAAGAACACCGTGAAGGAAACAGAAGCGGTTTTGAAGAAGATGAAGCCAGGTAAGGCGACAGGGCCGGATGATCTGGCAGCAGATGTTTGGAAGTCGAAGCTCTGGTATCCTGCTGAGTGGTTGGCTAAGTCCTTCAACCAGGTAATAAAGGAGAAGAAAGTACCGAAGTGTTGGCAAAACAGTACGACGATTCCGTTTTGAAAGAAGAAGGGCAGTCCTGCGGACTGCTTCAATTACCGTCCGATTCGCTTGCTTTCGCACTGCATGAAGATCTTCGAGCGAGTTGTCGATGGACGAATCCGTGAAATCGTCAAGCTCTCCGACAACCAGTGCGGCTTTGTGTCTGGTTGTAGGCTCATTGATGCTATACACGCCGACCGCCTCCTGTTGGAGAAGCATCGACAGAAGCCGGTGCATATAGCCTTTCTCGAAAAGCTGCAGCTGGAACCTCCATGGAGTTTCCCATCTCTGTTGGGGTGCACCAGGGTTCTGCGCTTTCTCCACTCCTCTTTGTTGTCGTCATGGATGCCATTACGCGAGATCTTCAGCAGCCTGTTTCATGGACGCTGCTTTATACTGATGACGTGATGCTCGCTTGCGAAGAGAAAGACGATATCGAGCGGCAGGTGCAAGATTGGTGCGACCGTCTGGCGAGGTTCGGACTTAAATTGAACGTCAAGAAGACCGAGTACCTAACGACTGACGTGAACGAGTCCGGCTCCATTAAAATTAACGGTACTGAACTTGCACACACTTCGGTGTTTAAATACCTAGGATCAGCAATAGCGTCTGACGGCGGTCTGATGGTTGAAGTGAACTCACGCGTGAGTGCAGCTTGGTCCAAGTGGCGTTCGCTGATTGCCGTGCTCTGCGATAGGAAGAGCACCTGAAGTCGAAGATCTACAGAGCAGTCGTCCGGCCGGTAGCGATTTACGGCGCTGAATGTTGGCCTGCGACTAAGGAAGTTGAAATGCGCCTCAGCGTCATGGAGACGAAGATGCTGCGCTGGACGGCAGGAGTCACGCGCATGGATCGCATTCGAAATGATGCTATTCGGCAGAAGTTCGGTGTCCGGTGTCCGATAGCGGACAAGATGCGCGAAGCTCGCTTGCGATGGTACGGCCATGTTCTGCATGGGAAAGAAAACAGCGTCTGCAAGATAGGCCTTGAGTTGGAAGTATCTGGAAAGCGGCCTAGAGGACGCCCGAAGCAGCGTTGGTCCGACACGTTACACACGGACATGAAAGTAGCTGGTGTCCACCCTGATCAAGCGCAGGATCGGGAAAGGTGGCGTCGTAACACCAGAAAAGCGGACCCCGCGACGATACGGGCAGACGCTGAAGAATAAGAAAAAGAAGGAGAAGAAGATGGATGGCAGGTTACGATAGGTATGTGTATATGAAGGGGTATACGCAGAACAATCGGCACTGCTGGACTTCACGACTCCAAAGGTCGAGGAGAGGACAAAAGAGAAAATTTCGCCCTCACATCGCCCACGATGGTTATTTGGGGTGCTGATCACGGATATGAGACCTATTTTTGAATTTTTGGTTGATTGCGGCAGGTTACGGTAGATATGGGTGAGTAAAGCGGTCCACGTTAGGGGGTCGCTTCCTTCTCCAATGTGGTCAGATTTATTTTCCAACGTTCGACTTCAACTTTCGATGTAGTGCAAGCAAAGTGGTAAATTAGAAAAAGAGTGACAGATTCGTGGTCAGCAGCTTAAATAATTCCCGTAGGCAAATTCTCGGCGAAATCGGTGGCCATCACTTCGTCACCCTTAATCATCACTAGCCAAAAATACGGTAACCTCCGTTACCAAAATGTCCCCTTTATTTGCAAAGACGGGAGCACTCCATAGAGCAGATCGCACAAACACCCCCGGAATCGAACCCTCAATCCCCTGCCGAAAGGCCGCCTCCATATCCACTCGGCCATCCAGTTGCTGCCAACACCGTTGCGAACGAATTACTTGAATGTGCACTGCGGCTTTGTCTAGGAAGCGTAGGAAATCATTATTTTCTATAATCTAACTTTAATTTGAGCTCCAAACCTTTTGTTGGCCAAGTTCTGAGCACGACAGGGCCATTCCAAGTGTCACTTTTGCCTTATCAGCCCGCCCTGTATCGATACCCTCTTCCCATTTTTTCCACCAACCAGGAACATTTAGAAAAAAGAAACATAGTTCTGTGATCCTCGTCCGATGCGCTACAGGACCATATAGGTTTGTTCATAATCTCCGAATCTCCGAACCCAGTTCGCTGACCTCCCTCGTAAGATGCAGTCAATTCAAACTCCTGAGGTTCTACGGTGAGGTGGAGGAGTTCACTGAATTCTGGCCTATTTACGAAAGTACACCAAAAGAAAATGCTGAGTACGGTAGAAAAGATGCTCTTGCCTAAACATAGCTTTAGAAGACGAGCTGAAAATACTATTAAAGGTATGCAACTCCTCCCGCAAAACTACAAGTGGATGATTGTGACACTAAAAAATAAGTGTGGTAACAAACCAACAAATAGGGCAAAGTGTTCAAAAATTGGTACCCATAGCCAAAAACAACACAAAAAGTTGTACTAATATTTTCGACAAAGTGCGAAGGTTAATCAACCACATGGTCTCTGCCGGACAAGATATACCCAATGTGCAGGACGGGATGTGGACAGAGAAGATGCTCGAAAAATTTCCGTACAAAATCGTGAAAGACGTCCTAATTTCTATTCAAAATAAAGAAGAAGTCCAAGTGTAATATCGGGTCGCATTCTTTGTAGCGAAGATCATTTTTTACTTAACTGCCAATCAATAACCGATCCGAAAGCGAGGCTAAGTATCGCAGTAGACTCCAACGGACGTTGGAAGTGCTTCGCCGATAATCACACAAGTAAACAGTGCGGAAAACAAAGTTTCCCAGTGTGGCAACGGATGCCTGTGAAAGTCTGTGCTTCGCTAATAACAAAAGTACCAAAAAAGGGTCTAATCACAATGGTTCCTGCACACCTCGGTACAATAATCCAGCAATACCCCCTAATAGAGGCATGCCACCGAGAGCACCCGGGAGACGCTTGTCGTAGCGGTCCAAGTCAATGGGGCCATCCAAACGACGCTCGTAAAATAGAAGATAACACGAATATGAAAGTGATTCAAGGCGATGCCATGGAATCACCCAAAATGAGGGTAAACTAAAGGATCAAGTTGTTCTCATGACTGCAGAAGGAAACGTCTGGAACTACAAAATAAACTGTTTCGAGAAAACGTTATTTTCTTTGATACTCGAGCGCAAAGAACAATTATAAAGAAAACTGTAGCAGACAACCTAGACCTTTCGAAAAAGGGGAGCGAAATCTGCACAATGTCCGGAATCGGCGGTCATACAGAAACTTTCATGACAATATTTGTCTCATTGAAAATAAGCACCGCTTACGGGAAAGAATTAGTGCTGAGTGTACAAACAAAGCCAGTTATCAGAAGTGGATTCTCTTCAGCTCGGCTCTATCGTAGATGTGGAGACTTTCAAGTTAATGATATCTGCTTATGTAACCCAGGAATCAGGAGAAATCAATATCGCTCACATATTGGTCGGTCTAGATTACTAATGTGACCTTATTTTAAGCAGCAACAAATCTCGGCTGCCGTCCGGCTTGTACGTTGCTCGTACAGTGTTAGGCCCGACATTGCACGGTCAGGCTCCTTTCCGAAGGAATGTCCGAGTTCAGAAATACTACACGGTCTCACGTTTGTAGAACATAAATCAGAAGCGGAACTGCTTGAAAGGTTTTCGAACTTGACGGTCTCAGTATTAGAGCGGAAGAAGCTTCGTACAGCGAGAAAACCTTTGAATACTTCAATAATTACTCGAAAAACATATCATTCCAAGGCGGAGAGCCACTGCTCCCTTTCTTCTGAAGGATAGCGTAACAGACTTGTCCGTTAATTATGGAATGGCATACCGCCTACTAGAATCATTGTGCAGAAATCTGCAAACAATGCAGATCAATGGGAATGGTATGATGAAATCATGCGAGAAAAAAACGATAAAATCATGCGTCGTTGAAAGATTTGATGCACGCAGGTGAATCCTTCGTGAACAAAATTAGCGATATCCTTGTATCTTGCCGCCTGAGTAAATTTATTTTATTGTGCGACATCGAAGCCGCATTTACTCAGATCAGGCTTATAGATGCTCACAAAGACCTTTGTCGCTTTCTCTGGGTGAAAGATATACAGCGCACGCCGACAAAAGACAATGTGGTCATTTATCGGTTCAACCATTCTCCATTCAGCATCACGGCATCAACGAATATATTGAATGTGGTGATATCGCATTATCTGAACACAATAAATACTCCTATATCAAGGAAGATCGCAGGAAACATGTATGCAGATAGCATCTTACTGAAAGCCGACAATGAGGAGCAAGCCTTGAAAAAGTACAAAGAATCGAAACCTTATTTTCAAAAATTTGTGTGAATTTACGCGAATACATATCGAATTCCAAAAAGGCAAACAATGCTATCTTAAAAGATGGTTGGGCTCCACCTGGTCCGATATGTGTATTCGGTGTTCCCTACAATGGCAAGAACGACGAATTCAGTGTGGAAGTACGCCTACCACCAAAATTTGAACTTACGAAGCGGGACATAGTGAGCCAAATCAGTTCGGTATACGATCCTATAGGAGTCGTAGCTCCACCGATGATTAACTTGAAAATAATGAGAGATATCTACAGCTCAAATATTGTTTGGAATGATAGAGTGCCTGATAGTTTAGTACAGAGGTGAGACATAGCCTGTCAATCGGTCAGAAGTGGACGCGTTAGGCTACCACGGCGGTATTTCGCACATCAGAGTTTTGCAAGGAAGATGGTCAGCCCCACGGCGATCCCGTTAAGGCAGCTCTATGGCTATTTTGTGATGCTAGCAGCTTAGCAATATCAACTTGCGCATATTTATAAAATGGCAGTACAAAGAAGGTGAGCGATAATTAGCGGTAAAACTAAACTGACGCCAAAAAGGACTCCTCAGACCGTTCCAAAATTGGAATTGTTGAGAATTCTCATCGGAATAAGAACAGCGAAAGCTATTTGCAACGGAACAGATTTGGCTATTTAAGAGCTGAATATCGTAAGCGATAGCGAAAGGCGCATCTCACTGTTTTGTGCAAAACTGGAATCCCATCAAGAGTAACCGTGCAACGTGAAGAACAAACATTCACTATATGGTATAATGTGGTCCTCACAATGCAACAATGCAGTGAGCTTCGGCTTCAGTTATGCAGTTGTTAATCAGCATTGCAAAGCAAAGTGCAGCGGAGAATCTAGGCATATGATCCTACAAGGGATTCTGTTATTCCACGAAGAAATGGATAGTGATAGCATATTTGATGCAAAAGAATTTCATAAATCAGCTCCTACAAACTGGCTAGAAAATATGAAAATTCCAGATCTACAACCAATTCTGAAGATCGTTAGACAACATTGGTTGGTAACCATAGCAGCAGCAGTAGAACTCGTTGCAGGAGTGGGAATAGCATATCTTCGGGACAGTGGTGCTGCTGACCTTGATAAGGTCACTTTCGCCCATTGCACGCTGTGTTGCGAAAATAGCCTGGAGCGTATTATCGGCAGCATGGACGTTTCTCATAGACGTCTACTCTTTCATACAAAGCGTTAAGAGACATATCAGTTAGATTGTAAGAACGCTATGTGAAACCCATTTCAATGTGATGTCGCCGTAATAGCGGTCGAATATCTGTGACCAGATGTAGATATCATATTTGGATAGTATTGGATACTCAATATAGCCGCTATTCAAATATTCATTATTAGCACTCATTTATTAGGGATCGGTCGGTCGTGTATATAAGATCACTACCGATTCCCTTTGTTATCGGTGGCTGTAAAGCTCATCCAAAGAGTGGGCGTCACAGGCTATACATACGGAACAGATATATATCGATATCCTCATACCGTGTCTAGTTCGAGCAGCATACACGAGGTCCTCGACTGTCTAGACGACATCGACACAACGCCATTCCAACCTATTGCCGCAGCTACCCGTCTATGGCTGATCAGACTATCGCGACGTCATGCCCAATATTGATAGTTTCACCATCAGTCGTGCTTGCGAGGACTGTAAAAAAGGACAGAACCTCATTCATCATGTGTTTTCTGCCCGTTGGCGGAAAATTAGACAATCATTCTACTATGAGATTCTAACGTTATCAAGATTCAATGTCACGAATCAATCAAGCCGCAAAAATTGGTTTGTGCGTCAAGTGTCTGAAGATGACGCACGAAAGGCAGTTTGGTGGCGCTTGGTGGGGTAGGGCGCAAATCTACCCTTCACACCATGTTTAGGCCTCTGAAGACGACGGAACGTCGAAACGTCAGGCCCTGCTGAATAAAGTTGTCTACCTAAGAACCTCGTGCGGCACAAATATACTAACAGTAACAACTTACAATGCCGAGGTTTCAAGAAGATAGAAGTTGGGAGCTACCTGGAGTGTTTCATTCTCACCAGCAAAACCAATATCCCCATACATAGCATTTTGAAGTATGCCCCGAAACGCATCTGCAGTGGCGGTCTCCCTACGAATAGGGGCAGAGTAGTCGGGAGGAAGGCAGTTAGCAAGACAACCAATAACTCGGAGCGGAGAACACATTGTATTATACAATTGATATAAAGTCAGGGGGTGTGGTATAGTGTGTCGAAGGACGATCACAACAATCGATCAAATATAAATATATGCATCAATTGATTCATTGAAAATATAAATGTAAATAAAAATCAATAGTGCGTAATTCATACATAATGAATAAAATAAAATAATAAATAAATAAATAATGAAAATCTTTTTTATCCATTTTTTCAATCTCTCTTGGACTTTTAGAGCCATAAAGTAGTGCTAACAGACCCAACGTCAATGCCTAACGAAGACGATCAAGATAAAGAATATTATCTACAGTACCGTCGGTAAACGTTCGCTAAAACGCGGCCGGCGGCGGATTAATCCGCCGTTTCCGGCCGCGTTTTGGCGAACGTTTACCGACGGTACTGTATTTTCTAGTTGGGGCAGGTCCTTGAATGCTACCGAGGAGCTGCGAAGAAAAGTCGCCTGTTCTCTCGTTCATGATGTTAGCTTGCCTTGAACGAAGCACAGGATGTAGCCTGGTCGCCGGACGATGACGACGATGTGGGTGATATTACGCCTCCTTGTAACAGCGAGGAGGATGCTGCATGCGATGGCCGTGAGATCACTTGCAATATGGTTGGTTGAGGATGAAGAAGACGGATTGGTACTTTTATACTTTCTCTTCAGAGGTCAAAGAGGGGTCGAAAAAATCAAACACAAACATAGATAATTAATTAATTAAAATATAAATATAAATAATAAAAATAACAGATAAAATAAAATAATAATTTTTTCCTCGATCTTTGGAGTTCTGAAATTATCGATTTTGTAGGCAAAGAAAAGTCGTCTGCTCCTCCACAATGGCCAATAATTATGTATTATGGACGCTGTTGCTTTGGGTGTTCATTTTTGTGTTTATATCGTATCATTCAGGTTAAAATAAAACAAGTGCTTCGACACGCCTGTCGGCGTGTCTCGCACTTGCGCGCTTCGCGCGACCTTAGAGAGTCACTAAGCCAAGAGCACTCACTTCAAGCAGCTGCTCTGCTTGTGCAGCCTTCTCGTCACCTTAGCAGTAAAAAGAGGTATTTGAAAACCTTAACAATTTCGAACCTTCGTTTATCTTCTTTAAGATCAGGTGAGTAGTTCTTCGATATGAAGCCGTCCAGCTCTCCCTCCCTCCATCCTCAACATCTATTCAACGTCGGCACTATCTCCAGACAGTTCAGAAACGTAATTTATTTGCGTTAATCAGTGCTTTCGTCCTCAGACTATTGTGGAGCACTCCTTCGGCCATAGTACCCGCGTGTCTCCCACCCCCCCCCCACCCCGATCGGTTAAATCTGGAAAAAACCACCGGCGTGTCTCCCACCCCCCCCCCCCCTCTCCACCCTGATCGGTTAAATCTGGGAGAAAACCACCGGTCAGGACCTCGATTAGCCCCAGGGCTGAAATTCCGTGCCGCTTGAACGACACCCACAGAAAACCGATAACGTTGATCGATATCGATTGGTCGACTTCCGATTCGTGTTCAGCGACCTCGATTATCCCAGCGCTGAAGTTTCGTGCCGCTTGAACGACATCCGCAAAAAATCGACGATATCGATCAATATCGATTGTCTCCCCTGCTGTGAAGGCCTTCCGGATCATCTAAATGCCCAGACACGGTTGCTGACTTCTTCGGCACGTCTGCGGCTCATTATGCACGGTCGCCGACGTGTTCGGCACGTCTACCGAGTCGCCAGGCACGGTCGCCGACATGTTCTGCTCATCTACTGAGTCGCCAGGCGCGTAGAAGCCGTCTGGGTATTTTCCGCTAATTTCTTGCCTTAATTTGTGCCCCGTAATTTCCCCTATTTTATGACGCATCGCCGATCGATAGTGTGACTCATCGCTTAGCGGATTATTATATAGTATATAGTATGATAGTATGATGAGGCAAAATAACGCAAATGCGCCCAGCAGAGCTGGGAAGGAACAATGAGGTATGACCCACAGACGCGTCTTGCGAAACCTCGTCATATGGGTGTTCCTTGGTCTTGGCATATAGCCAAAAACAATAGAAACGTCTTTGGAGACCTCGTCATATGGGTGCCACCACCCGTCTGGCAGTGAGACGTCGATGGTAAACAACAGTATTGGACAATTGCCAAATATCCCTCAAACTTACAGAAAGAAGTACACAAAGTCCAAGGGGCTAACTTCAGACCAAAAACCCTTCCTCTTTTATACGCGATTTGGTGGTCACCCATTACTCCCCCTTAGTAGAACTCGTCCCCGTTACTACTGGTCCCCCCTCAATGATCTTCCTTAGCGGACGACATGTTCGGCACGTTTTCTGAACCCCCAGGGACGTCGGACAACGTCTTCGGCACGCCTTCTGAATCCCCAGGCACGTGGGCGACATGTTCGGCACGTCTTCTGTAATTTGTTCAATATCGGTTGATGGCAATTGACACTTTAAAACCGAACTTCATAATCGTGTTCAGCGACCTCGATTACCCTTAGGGCTGAAGTTTCGGACCGCTCGGACGACATCCATAAATAATCGATACTTTGATCGATATCGATTGATGGTGATCTACTCTTCAAAAACGAACTTTATAATCGTGTTCAGCGACCTCGATTACCCCCAGGGCTGAAGTTGGCGACGTGTTCGGCACGTCTACGGCTCGCCATGCACGGTTGACGACGTGTTCGGCACGTCTACCGAGTTGCCAGGCACGTTTGGCGACGAGTTCAGCTCGTCTGCTGAGTCGCCAGGCACGTAGAAGGCGTCTTGGTATTTTCCGCTATTTTCTTGCCTAATTGTGCCTAGAATTTGTGCCCCGTAACTCCCCGTAATTTTCACTATTTTATGACTCATCGCGTCGATCGATAGTGTGACTCATCGCTTAGCGGATTATTATAGAGTATGATTGTGATGTCAGTATGGTACACTACCGTGGTTAAGATATATATCGACAAAAATGGATGAAGCCGGATCAGCAATGCAAGAGCAGCACCCCCGGATCCGAACTCCCGACACTTTTCCCCCATAGCCACTCGGCCATCCGGCCGCGGAGGTGGTGATGGTGGTGAGCAGTGCACCTCAATGTTCCACTTCAGTTACTGTATCGCTAATAAGCAAATTGTGAAATCGCTGTAATTACGCTACTGTTCCAGCTCCAAACGTTTTGCGGGTTAGATTCTAACCACGACATGGCAGTTCCAGGCATCAGTTTTGGCTTATCGGTCCACACTGAAGTGAAATGGTTTTTTGCAATTTTTGACCTACCCAGGTGTCCGCAGGAAATTTGAAAACCACTACGGTGCTTTTCTTGCAGTCCCCTACAACCCTCAATAGGTCACTTTTAAAATTGCCACTGGACGCTCATTGACCTCCCTTGTAAGGCCTCTGTTATACTCCCGCGGGAGCATCCGCGGAACGTCCGCGGACCAATGGTGCACGGCGGAGGCGGGCGTGGCGAGGCGCGGCGATTGGCCAGGTGAGGAGTCTCGGCGCGATTCCCGCCCTTCCGCGGATGCTCCCGCGGGAGTATAACTCAGGCCTAAAGGCCCCCACAGAGTTCTGCGGCAACGCCGCTCGCCGCTATGGTTAAGGATAGGGCAGGGACGCCGCCGGCAGCGAGCTCTGCGTCTCTGCCCTATGGTTAAGCATAGGGCCGCGACGCTGCCGCAGAACTCTGTGGGGACCTTAAAGGCCCCCACAGACTTCTGCGGCGCCGCTCGGCGGCGCCGCTGCCCTATGCTTAACCATAGGGCAGAGACGCAGAGCTCGCCTCCAGCGGCGCCGCCAGCGGTGCCGCTGGGCGGCGCCGCTGGCCGGCCGGCGGCACCGGCGGCGTCGCTGGCGGAAATGACTTGAATCATTCCACCCGGCGGCGCCGCTCCAGCGTCTGTCTGTCTGCGCTCTGCGCTCTGCCCTTTCGCGGCGGGATCCAGAGCGGAGACGGTCGATGCGGGCGCGCGATCGTCATCGGGGCGCGTTATTGTTAAGCACCAGTCGGTCCACACTAGAAACAGTACAGTACCTCGCCGTCACCGCTCCCACTGATGATGAGTCAAGCCGCTGAGCGGCGCCGCTCAGCGGCGCCGCCGGTGCCGCCGGCCGGCCAGCGACGCCGCCCAGCGACACCGCTGAGCGGCGCCGCCGAGCGGCGCCGCAGAAGTCTGTGGCGGCCTGAAGGGATGTTTTGGAGGCAATTTGAAAGCTAATTTAAATGCTATACACTTGCGCGGCCACATGATAAAAGATGTCAGCGCTTTCTCCTTCACGAACAAGCCTGGTACCAATTGGCCGATCTAGGAGCTGTGGAGGGCTCAGTTGGCTTGGGCGAGAACCCGAACCAAGAGCCCCGAATCGAGAGCACGCGACAGCCGGCGCGCCCAACTGCCCTATCCCGCACCCAGCTTCCTTCAGCTCGGAAATGTGGAAATAATGTTTTCTCCATCGTTAACCATACCAACTTAACCCTGATAGTAGGTAATCTAAATACATCTCTTTCTATCCTCTCTGAAACAAAACCTGGAAAAAGTGCAGTAATGTCGAAGTTCCGGACAACTTGCTCTTGCCCATTTAAAGTACGTAGTAGTGATCACAGTAAACCGCCCGTAGCATTCTGCTGCTGATGAAATTCGTCCTTTTAATGAGAAAACGGCATCATTTCGCAAAACTGCTGCCAGAATAACAAGAAATGATGAAATTGAGCGCTGGTGATTGATGGTAGCATTGCCTTAACTTTTGAACCAATGATCATACGATAAAAAAAAAACGTTCCCGCTAAAGGAATATAAATGGACTACATGTGTTGGTAAAATCGGGTTACGCGATATTCTACCGCTAATGCAAACATGATCTGGCTAGTACACATTCGTCCCGGTAAACTAACCAATTTCGATGGCCCACAACTTTCGAGAGGCTTCACATATCACGTACATATAGAAGCCGAGAGAGGAGTGACTCGACGCCAGCGCTTCGCAATTCCTCGGGGATCCATCCATCATGTTGCGCGCACGGCTGTCCCTATAGCCCTTTTCCGGCAGTACATACGGCGCTTCTTCGCACTAATGGGCGAGTTCTCTGAGAACAGCGAGCTAGTTTCGTGAAACGTACAATTTACCAGTTTCACCTAACATGTAATATATTATCAAATGAGCTCCATGTATTAACAGCAGTGCCTTACCAGCAGTGGGAGGAAGAATACTCGGAAATGCGTGCGCTTTTGTACTATCTACAACTACTGGAAAAATGCAGGAAAGTCTGGAAAAACGGACTTACCACTGGAGGCATAGAAGGTGTAGTGCTGATGAGTGGAAGGTTGTTGTCGGAGCTCATAGGTTGAAGCATATCCACGCATTCCGCCTCATCTGGAGCTGGAGAACCGGCTCGTACTTCAGCACAAGAAGTCATCGTAGGGCCAGAATATAAATTCAGTTGAATCTGAGATGAATAAGCCGAAAATCATCGTCTGCTTTTCGCAAAGATACACATACATACATACATACATACAAACATACATACATACATACATACATACATACATACACACACATACATACAAGAAGGGCTTCGACCTCCGATATATGGAAGGCGATTTGATGACCTAGTGATGGCGCACGAAACCAAATAGCGCAAAACTCTGGCCATATTGTGGCTATATAGAGATTTTCTATATATCTATTATTCTGCGGAAGAATGGCGAAGCATGTACACCATTCGAAACCCGTGAAATCGATTGAAACACAATCCGCTGCCTAAAAAAGGAACAAAGGAACTCAGTTCCACGGATGGTTGTTGAGAGATAATACTCAGGTGAACTTTTATTACCTCGTGTGCAATTTATAGACATTTCGACCAATGGTCAAAGCGAAGACAAACTGTATAAATTTCCTTGTTTTACAAAACACCTAGACATGGATTTCCTTGTTTATTTTGCATTAGAAGTATAGGAACTGTGTGCTACGACGTCTTCCTTTTACTAAATATGTGATGCAGTCTGCTGATCACCGACTAATTCCTCTTCCACAGCTCCAAGCGGGAAGGAGAAAGCATTAATGGATCAGAGGTTGAATCTTCAGGAGCTTAACCCACAGAAGGGCATGTAATGTACTTTAAATCGTGCCTTTGCACCACTTACCAAGGTTTGATCTCTTGTTATCTATAGAGGGCTCTGCTGTAGATCCAGAACGCATTAATGGTTTTGTGCGTGGAGAACCGAACATTGCTTCAAATTCTCCGTCTTCGCTCCGAGATCTTTGCTTTTTTGGCATTGGATCCTACGGTAGCCTTTTCACATCAACTTATTTCTTAATCCTAAGTCCAAAGGCCGCATTGTTTCCTTGTAGTTCCCCGCCCGATGGTTGACAGATCACGATCACCACGAGATGCATTTGCCTTCCCTAGTAGCTGGGTACAGTACACAGTTGGGGTCCCGTAGGGATCATATATGTAGGCTGTTGCGGGCTACGTGGCCGTCAACAAGCATAACAGAAACATGCCAAACCTACCAACAGGAGGTTCATTCCCCGATCCACCCATCCTTGAGGAAATTTTAGGTCTTCCAACACGACGAGCGGCGTGAGGTTAGACTGCTCAAGATTGGTCTACCTTTCAATCTTATCCGGCGCAGAAACTAAAAACATCTAATCACGAAACTTCCCATGAGAAGACGTGGAGAACATGCTGCTTCCGCTTGTTGGGGTTTTGTTATTGCTTGGTAACACACCCGCCCCAGTCCGGTGATCTTGGGCATCGATAAGAAGAAGTCAGATCACACATTGCTCCTTCATTGCGCACTTGATGCTCTTGAACTGGCGTCCAGAACCCGAAAGTACCTGTCCATTTCACCTAATATGACACATAAGATGCTCTTTTGTCCAAAAATACTGGCAGCACCGCAAAAAAAGTCGGGACACCCCTGTTCTTCAATCTTTGACATAAAGACAATGGCATTAACCAGTTGGCGCAACATGTGCGCTTATCGGCTCCATCCTCAGATTTCTACAACTGTATTGCTTCCGAGGCTTTATGAGAACTACCAGTGCTGTTCTGAGCATCTTAGCATGCAAAGCAGTCGAACGTGCGATTATCTGAGATTAATAAAATGCTAGCTTTACATCGGCTAGCAACTGCAAGCCATTCAGTAGTCAAAATTCAAACTCAGAGAGCTATGACATCCGTAAGAGCACAAGTAGATTCCTACAAAATGCAAACTGTTTCATGGTGCTGAATGATGCACAAATAAAAACCTTTGCTTGTACGGTACCGGACGCGTCTTTTGAATAGACACCGAAAAACCGCACTTTTGCGGTCCTTGCGTCTTTTTGCTATAACTCGCCAAATTGTCATCCATTTGAAAATCCAGGAGTATATTTGAGCTCACGAGATCGAGCTCTATCGTTTGGTATATACATTTCATATGAAAGACCAAAAATGGCCTAAATTGAAAACTTGTGCTCCATTGAGAAGGCCGGCCGCGGACGAGTTGTGACGCCTTGCGGCCGAAAACTGTTGCATGCTCACAATTCCTCTAATTTGAGGTCTTTTGAGAAACGGTTGGTAATGTTCGATTCGTCTCTTCGAGATCTACACAACAGTATATACAACTTCGCCAAACCGCAGCATTTTCGCAGTGGGTTGTCAAAGATGACTGGAGCAGACTTTTTGCTATTGGAAAAGCTTATATTCCAGGACTTGCATGTTTCCGGAGCATCTCAAGCATAGAGTAAAGTGTTTGGTCGAGGAATCTTCTGAGAGTGCGCCGTGCACTATGCATATAGGATGTAACCTATCATTCGAGGGGGGACAGCTTGTAGAGTGAGCATTTAGGAAGTTTTAAGAGAAATTCTCACCCGCCCTACTCAGAAATTGCTGTACTCTGTTACGACGAGACTTTAGAGTGCGCTGAGCACAATGTATATGGGGTCGAACCTATCAATCGACGGGCGCGACAGCTCGCAAATTGCACCGCGGGCGTGTTCTGAGCGCAATAACTCTGCCAAGTTCGAGTCTTTCCGGCTGCAAGTTGTGGATTTTGTAGGCAGTAAAAAGTTCAATAAGCGCGCTAAAACATAGCGACATATCTTAAGACTGGACAAAGTTACAGCGGTGCGAAAATGCAGGCAAACCTTGTGTGACACGATTTTTTCCGAGTTCAGTCGACTACTACGGAAAGAAGAGACGAGCTAATGGCATCCAAATGCACGGACGAGCAAAAAACTGAAAATACTTTACGACGACATGCCCGCAGCTTGGCGAGAACTGTTATCTGGGCGAGTAAAAGCACGGAGAACATAGACCGTTGTTGTGCTAAATTGCACGCGCGAGCGTGTTCGGAGCGCGATAGCTCTGTCAGCTCCCAATCTTTCTGGCTGGAACATGTGGATTCCGTAGGCAGTAATATGCTCTAATTAAGCGCCAAAGCACAACAAATTATCTTACGAATTGGCAAGGTTACGGCGGTGCGAAAATGCAGGTTGGGCATGTGGGACCCAATTTTTTTCAGATTTCGGTCGACCACTGCGGGTAAATGAGGCGAGCTAACGGCATGCAAACTCGTGGACGAGCAAAGCACCGAAGGCACTTTACGGTGAATGATCTGCTTCCAGCCAGAGAGATTGGAAGCTGACAGAGCTATCGCGCTCCGAACACGCCCGCGCGTGCAAGCTGTCTCGCCCAGTCGATTGATAGGTTCGATCCTATGTACATTGTGCACAGCGCACTCTAAAGTCTCGTCGGAACAGAGTACAGCAATTCCTGAGTAGGGCGGCTGAGAATTTTTCATAAAACTCCTTAGATGCTCACTCTACAAACTGTCCTCCCCCCCTCGATTGATAGGTTATATCCTATATGCATAGTGCACGACGCACTCTCAGAAGATTCCTTGCATGACCAAACACTTTACTCTATGCTTGAGATGCTCCGGAAACATGCAAGTCCTGGAATATAAGCTTCTCCAATAGCAAAAAGTCTGCTCCAGTCATCTTTGACAACCCACTGCGAAAATGCCGCGGTTTGGCGAAGCCGTATATACTGTTGTGTAGATCTCGAATAGACGAATCGAACGGTACCAACCGTTTCTCAAAAGACCTTAAATTAGAGGAATTGTGAGAATGCAACGGTTTTCGACGCCTTGCGGCCGACAACTCGTCAGCGGCCGGCCTTCTCAATGGAGCGCAAGTTTTCAATTTAGGCCATTTTTGATCTTTCATATGAAGTGTATGTACCAAACGATAGAGCTCAATCTCATGAGCTCAAAAATACTCTTGGATTTTCAAATGGATGACATTTTGGCGAGTTATAGCAAAAAGACGCAAAAACCGCAAAAGTGCGGTTTTTTCGGCGTCTATTCAAAAGACGCGTCCGCTACTGTAGCATTGAAACGTTTAAAAGCGGTGCAAAGAGCGGTAACGACAGGCGGCTCTATGACACAGGTGGTGTAGAAATGCATTGGACAGAGGTACCCGTTGAAAAAACCTAAAACAGTGGTAGCAAGCCATGCTATTTTATTCGTCGAAACATATATGCTTTAGGTCGGACTGTATGTCTTACTCTGACTGCAGTGGGGCAGGGTCAGGCGTGAAGTTCGATTTTTGCCGAAAATTTAGGACTCCCCCTCTTCCCTACATCAGCGTTTTATGCCTTATGCCTTATCTGTGTTGAATTTTTCAATTCTTTAGGCCATTTTTTGCACCCTTTAATAGATTTTTCTTTTCAGGTGCAGCATCAACACAATGGTGTTTCGTTCACGGAAGAAGGCATGTTATCTATTGATTGCTCGAAACGATTTGTTTAAAAAACGTTGATTGTTCTGGGCGCGTGTAGCGCAGTCGGTGGAGGCGCCCACTGCAGCGTGCATCCGATACCAGGTTCCTGGTTCGGATTTTTCGCCCAGGTCAACCAAGCCTTCCATCCCTTCAGGGTCGGTGAATTGCTACCAGATGTGCCTGGGAAGGATAAAGCGCTGACTTGTTCATCGGCTGGCCACAGCAAGTCATTGTATGGCCAAACACGCATTCATGTCGCCTCCACGACATCCCGTAGAAGTAGAATGCGTGGCGCATCCCAAAGAGGATTGAGTAACGCCTCCTTTATCCTTTTTTATCCTTTATTTTGATTGTTCTACAGTTAGAAATAAAAAACTTTTACCAGTAGTTTTCGAATTAAACACAACAAGTTCAGCTTTTCAGATTTTCCGAGGACCTCATGTATACGGCACCTGCACTTTGAGGCACTCTCCGAATCGCCGACGGAGGCGTAACTGAAGAATTGACTTCTCTACAATTTTCTACCTTCTGAAGGAAAAAAACTACAGAGATTGAAACTGTGCCATAATAGAGTAAGAAACCAAACCTCCTCTCAGCGTCTTCGATATGAGAGCGAATCGTATTCAATATTTTCGTTTTTCATGAAAATTAATTATTTTCTACCTGAAATATACCACCTATGAAATTAAAATTCTGCCAACAAGCGTTTTAATTCCTGATCTAAGTACAATGAAAAAACCATGATTTTCTGAACCAAACAGCTTGGATCGACCTCGGTCGATCTGACTTCGACGTCATTGGAGCGACAAAATTGGGCGTTTACCCAAGTTATCATAACTTGGTAAGCTTTTGGAATCTTGAAAAAGCCAAGAACTTTTTGAAGACAAGCGAAAAAGCGCTTTCTAACCATGAAAAATCAGCTTTCAACAATAAGGCATCTCTAGTTTTCAAAAAGTTCTCGGCTTTCTCAAAATTCGAGAAAGCCGAGAACTTTTTGAAAACTACCATTACCGAGTAATGATAAATTGTGTGAACGTCCAATTTACAACAGTCAAAAAACGGCGGGAACTTTCGCAACATCCTTTATTTACGTCAAGGACGTCGAAGCCAGATCGACTAGAGGTCGATCTAACCAGTCCGGTTCAGAAAAATACGGTTTTTTTCCCTGTGCATTAATCAAGGCCTAAAATTTTTGTGGAATTTGTAAAGGTGGTCCGCTCCAGGTAAAAAATATTTAGTTTTTCATGAACAACGACAATTTCCAATACTCTCCACCCTAGTCATATCGAAAATCGCTGCGAAGAATTTTAGTTTTGTTCTGTACAATAATCACGACCTAAAATTTTATGTGGCACAATTCCACTCTCCGATTTTTCCCTTCAGAAGGTAGAAAATTTTCTTCGGGAGATGTCCATCCTCCAGTTGTGATCGATGACCTCAGAGAATGCAGTAGCCGCACGTAAACTGCCATAACTCGGAGATTTTATGGGGCATCTGAAAAATTCTCAAAGCTCCAATAAGTATGGATTCTATGCTTTGATAAGCAGGTTTTAAAAATGGCATCTTCTATTGGACCAGGGGTCGATATTTTTTCGACAAATGGTGCAAAATTGGGGCACCTGATCATGTAAAAGATCGCCTCAGAAAAACATAGCTTCATCACTGTGTTTCAAACGGGCTTAAAATTTTATAGAGTACGATTTCACTTTCTTATGCTGCCTCCTGCAGGACAAAGAAAATTATTTTCGTGGCAAGTCTACCTATCGGTTTCCATTCCGTCATCGATTCGAAGAGCGCTTCAAAAATATTGTAGGGAAAACACCTACAAAATACACATTGCGGTAGAATGCAAGGAATGCTAAACATGCAGATCTCGTTTGAAATGTTTTAACATTGCCGCTGGTGATGCTTTAGAAGATGTTTGAGACTCACAATTCACACCCGAATTTTCTGCAACTGGTCAAGATTGAGCCATCAAACCTTACATTGTACATTGTTACATTACATTGTTTCAAACCAATCTTACTATTAAATAACCCATTAACCTGTGCTGTGCTTTTTAACGCTTAGGGCTTAAGAGTGCAATAAAACTTGTGGTAAAATGCGTGATATGTTAAATATATGGGACGCCATACCACTGTGGCTAGTAAAGGTTTTGGAAATGCTAAAGGTTCACATGAAGCTGTAGTGCACCGTCAAGTCCTGAACGTCAAAATTGTCTCGTATTTTTTCAGCTTTTTGGTGATGTTTGTACTATAAATAGGTTGTTCTGTCCAGGTGTGACTTCGACATTGAACAGATTTGGGCGTAGTTTTGTCGACTGAAGGGGGCATGTTATGAGCACAGAACTGAACCCTTTTTTCGAAAGATTTCGAAAAGTTTTGAACGCTAATTGTTCTGAATTTAGAAAGAAAGATTTTTTGGAAGCGGTTCTGGAAGCAACTAGGACCGGTTCAATTTCGGCAAATTTTTTTCCAATATGTCGTGGACACGGTAAATTTCTCTACCGACATCTGCGTCTGAAATTGTAAAATTTCGAATTTCAGTTTTGCGCTGTCTCGTATCTCCATGCCTCCGTCATTGTAATGCGGTCATCTTAGCGTGCCCTTATAGCGAGGTAAGCCTCATTGCGGGCTCTGTTCCCCCCCCCCCCCCCCCCCTATTTGTTGGTGGTTGCCAGTGCTTCATCTCTGTCTCATCGGCCGTGTGAGAAATTCTATGTTTGCTTATCGTTGTATGAAATCTGCAGCGTTGCTGCTTTTAGACTTGAAGAAAATGAATCAGCAGAAGAAAATGCGTAGATTTCGACAAATTTTCGGCAAAAATCGACCAGAAATCGAATCCCTGCCCAGATTGAAGCCCTTTTTTGAAAGCTATTTTTACAACCGCGAACAAGGCTTTTTTCTTCTGCTTCTCAAAAAAACTGCTGGTTTTTCTAATTTCAGAAAAATGTGCAGAGATAAGATCGTTCATACAAAATCACTTCAGTTTTTTTCGGTCAAAAATCAAACCCTCTCCAATAACTACATGAAGAACTTCTGTTTGAATACGGTTTTTTTATTTGGTAAGAATGCATTTTTCTACTGTTCAAGAAGTTGCTGGTTTTTTTAAACCGAGTTCAACGCTTAACATTTTGCGGCAAAAATTCAGCCGTATAGGTGGTCTGCTTTAGTTTTAAGAGAATTTTATTTTTATGAAAAACGAGAATTTTGACTGTTCTCATAACATATTTTTACGATTGTCTACAACGTCGAAGCCGCACCTAGAATGAAAAACCTGTTAACGAGTATGAAAATCACCTAAAAAAGTTATTATAATAATTAAAGTTAAAAAATCAAGACAGGTAGGAAACAAAACAGTGATGGAGACAAGGGGAGAACTTTCTGAATGCGAGTGCTCATCGGACAACGTTTGTGATACGTTTTATGAAAAGAACCCACGCTGTACGACGTCTTCGACACGGCTACTGAACAGCGCTATAAATGGGAGTGGTGTAAATTTTAGGGAAATATCGCGCCCCCGCTTGACCCTTATCCCAGCTTCGGACTGTTTGGATATGTGCTCTAATACCCTTAGGGTGCAAAAAGTTCCAAGTGTTTGAATAAAGAAACTGTTTCCTTAGTCAGAATGAGTCAGAATATGATTCATCTCATTATTCCTAGATCTAGTTTGAAGCATAACTTTGGCTTACAGCTCTGTAGGTATTCTTAGGTTACAATCGTTGCCTTCCATGTGAAATATTCAATCAATAGGGGAACGTGACGAGTTTTATATCGTTTCCGTTTCTGTGTTTCGTATTCCGGCTTACGAACATATTGGGCTCTTCCGTTCCGTCTCCCGTCTTCCGCTGTCCTCAACAACAAAAAATGTCGGCACATTCCTGCTGATAAGAAAGAATATGTGTATGTCTGTTGCCGCATGAAGAGTGAGACACACTTCGGAGAATAAATCGTATTAGTGCGAGGAAAGTGGAACAGTGGAACAGTGGCTTTATGTTGTGCTTCAGGCCATTTTCTCTACTGTAATAAAGGTGGGGATGATTGTAAAAGAGAAACAAGACCAATTAGAGAAGGTGTTGTATAATTAGGGTTTGGCGAAGCTTCCATCCAGTCGTTTGGTAGCCGGTAGACTGCTTAACGTCTGCATGGAAAAAACGTGCATTTTTGGTTCCTTTTGCAAGCAAATAGCGCTGACGCAGCAGTTGCTTTGCTCGTGCTGTAGGTAATAGCTCAAGCAGCCAAATTCGATTTCGATGTTATAATTTCATCTGAAGCTGACGTTGGTAAATCTTGCACAAAGCTGCTTCTTTTGCACACTGCTTCGCTTGACTGGATTTATTTGAGAATGCAGACACACGCAATGCTTTTTAGTGACAGAGCTCGGAAAAAAAACTACACGCAGACCATTCTTTTTTGAATCACTGTGTTGTAACTTACAACTAGTTACAATACAGTGATTCGAAGCAGAATACAAACCTTATATTGTAAAATACTGTGATTCATTTAATGGTTTGATGCGATCCCATGAAAGCAAGAAATGAAGTTGTGAGTATTTACGAAACAAAGAGGCCTTTAACATGACAAAGAAGTAGATGTTCAATTCCATTTGCGATGGAATGAAGAGAAGCTCCGGATCTATACGAGCCGATGAAGGGAATTTCATTCATTTATTCAGCAATAGTGGCAGAATTAAAAATAAGCAATAATAGAAAGACAACACTCCGAACTAGCTTATTCGTGGACATTGTTTTGCAATTTCATACCCGTGGAACCCACCCTACGTCTGCTTGATTCACTTTTTAAACCTCCACCCACTTTTGAGGCAAGGCAGCGGCAGTAACTCTATTAACAGGGCAAGGGCACAGACGCAGGCTTGCCACCGGCCGCGACGTCGCGTTGGAGTTAAGGCTCCCGCACACTTCTGCGACGTTGCCGCTCGCCGCTAAGGATAGGGCAGTGACGCCGCCGACGGTGAACTCTGCGTCCCTGCCCTTCGGTTAAGGATAGGGCCGCGGAGTTGCCGCAGAAGAGTGCAGGGGCCTTTACGTCCTGGAGCCCGAGCGGTACCGCACCCCGCCACCACACTTTCATGTACGAAAGTGGCAGCGGCGGCAAAAGAAATGCTGTAATGATTGCAATGACTCGAACCATTATAGCCGCAGCCGACGTCTTGTCACCTGCAGAGAGGTGTTGAATTGGAGTGAGTAGCGGCAGTAGATCTCAGAAGAAGTAGCCGCCACATATCTTGACCAGAGAGTGTGTTGTGCCGGTCTGCCCCTTTGCCGCCCGCTGCACTGAGAATGGAGTGTGAGAGAGCGTTGTGGCAAATGCGAGGAGAAGCACCACACCGCCCTCACGTGAATTCTCCACCCGATTTTTGCCGACTTCACAGTGTGCGGAAGCCGTTGGCGGTGCTCCACCCCCTCCCCCACTAGGAATGATCCTCAACCCCTCAAAACAGCAAAGCTGGTTTGAAAGAACATGTTTAAATGTGAACGAAAATCACCCTATTATAGTCAGTACTACTATTCGTTAATCTCAATCTCAATGGTTAAATTATGCTTCTGAAATCTGCCTTGAACGAGAGTCACGCTAGCCAGCAAAGGGCAAAGGGCTTTCAGACATTTTGCTTCCGAACTGGAGTTGGTAACAGAATATAGCTCGCTTTGCAGAGTCTGATGAAAATCCGCAGATATCATCACTACTATTTGTAAAGGTTCTAAGAGCTTAAAGTGGCTTCAAGGCAAAACCGAGCAGAGTTCTTGGATAGAATTAGAACTGAACGCGGAGTAACCGAACGTTGTAGGAAGAGAAAGCTGTCGACTGCTGAATGGTTGAAGTGGCTGCAACTGCGACCGGGCGACCGTCGAAGGCGCAAAGTGTACGACGACCGTGCGGCAACGAGTGAGGTAGCGCAGCGGCGGCGCCCCTAACTTAGTGACTCCACCCCTTCTAATCAGCGAAACATGGAAGCGGGGAAGAATTCCGGAAACGAGAGCCAGACAGCACGAAGAGTGCAGGCCGCATCAACAACTAAACGGAGCATCAAGGGTTGTTTGAGTCTCACTACTTTCAGGTCAATGATATCAGGGCCCGACACAAAAACAGGATCAACTTGGCTTACTGTAATACTACCTCCACAAAATTGCTCTTCGAACGTCGTATATTTCGTGAATCTATGCCAATTCGACGCAAGAGAAGAACTGTGAAAATTGTTCAGTGCACGCAGAGCTAAATCGTCCAAACTTCTTAAAAATGCCCAAGTCTACACCCTTTTCTTTTCGATGTTAGCCTCTAAAATGGACACATTTTATAGTAGCAGTAGCGCATTTTATAGTAAGGTCTCCTTACGGCATGAATATTGAGCTCTGCAAGGAACCAGGCGCAGCTATTCGCACACGGATTAATAACCACTTAGGAGATGGAGGCATGCATACATACGCATAGATAGATAGATAGATAGATAGATAGATAGATACATACATACATACATACATACACACATACATACATACATACATACATACATACATACATACATACATACATAGTTCATACATACATACATGCATAAATCACCTTCACATTGCAGACGTGCTTCCGAGAATTTCTCGAACGCTCGAATTTGAATACATTTAAAAAAACGCGATTTTTGAATATTCGAATTTGTGTCGTATCGTCGACGTCGTCCTAGTACAGAAGAAAGTGTCGTAGCCATCGTGCGACGTGTGTCGGAGTTCAGGAGACCTGTAGCAGACGTGGCTCGACATGTGTTGGAATTCAGAAGACGCCCAAGTAGGCATCGTCCGACTACAGAAGGCGTGTCACAGACGTCGTGCGACGTGCGCCGGGATTCACAACGAGTGTCGCAGATACCGTCAGACATACGTAAGAAAACTTTAGGAATGTCGCTGACTTCGTTCGACACACATCGAGATCTACAATTTTCGTCGTTGACATCGACCCGCTACGGAAGACGTGCCGCAGACGTTGCACGTCATGCAGCGGAGTTATGAATACGTGTCGCTGACGTCGTCCAATTTGCGTAGGTTCAGAAGACGTGCCCCAGACGTCGCAAACCAAGCAGCGTACTTATGAAGACGCGTCTCAGACGTCGCACGACATCAGAAGGAAAGCCGCAGCCATCGTTCGACGTGCGCTGGAATTCAAAAAACGTGTTGCCAACGTCGTACGGCTACAGAAGAAGTGTCGTAGTCATTGCTTGAAGAGTGTCGGAGTCAGTAGACCTGTAGCAGACGTGGCTCGACATGGGTTCGGAAGACTTGTTGCTGACGTCGTTTGACATACGACGAAATCTATAGCTCTTGTCGCTGACATCGCCCCACTACAGTAGATGTGTCGCAGATATTGTCCGACGTGCGCTGGAATTTAGAAGACGTGTCGCAGATATCGTCCGACGCGCTGGAATTCCGAAGACGTGTCCGACATGCAACCAGATCTACAATTTTTGACGTTGACATCACCCCACTACAAGAGACATGCCGCAGACGTTGCACGTCATGCAGCGCAGTTATGAAGACGTTTCACGACCGTGCGACGTGCGCCGAGATTCACAACGAGTGTCGCACATACCGTCAGACATTCGTGGGAAATCTATAGGTGTGTCACTGATGTCGTCCTGCTGTCTTACTACAGAAGACGTGTCGTTGTCATTGTCTGACTACAGAGACGTGTCGCAGATATCGTCCGACGTGCGCTGGAATTCAGAAGACGTGAATTCTATCGCGACGAGATCTATAGCTCTTGTCGTTGACATCGTCCGCTTCAAGAGATGTGCCGCAAACGTCGCACGTCATGGAGCGAAGTTATGAGTACGTGTCGCTGACATCGTCCAACATGCGCATGGATTCAGAAGACGTATCGCAGACGTCTCATACTTACTTTGATACTTTGATGGTCCTTTTGTCAGCTGGAGGTCTTCTCAGCGGGGACCATAACTCTTCCAGACCGCTCGATCTCTGGCTGCTTGCATCCAGTGAGGCAGACTCCGCTCTCTGAAAGATCTTGAGAATGAGTCTGCCCATCGCGTTGGCGGTCGTCCCAGTGGTCTCTTATGGTCTCTCGGGAGCCATTCTGTGACACGGAGACTCCATCTATCGTCCTTTCGTCGAAGCAGGTGTCCGGCCCAGCGATATTTGGACTTCTTCATGTACTGCAGCGGGTCTGCTAATTGCGACTTCTCCCGTAGCTCCGAGCTTCGTAGGCCTTCTTGCCATTGCTGACGAAGGCTTGTCCTTAGAAGACATCTCTCCAGTGCACGATGCGTAGTTTGCATCGCTCTGGCGATTGTCTTGTTGTCGGGCCAGGTTTCCGTCGCGTAACACATCGCAGGCAGTACAGAGGCGTTGAATATCGAGGCCCTGAGGTCGGGATCCTTGACCTGATCGGTGACTTCGCGAATCGAACTGAAGGCTGCCCATGCTGCGCGTCTCCTGCGGGCGATTTCAGGAGCGAGGTCGTTATCCCTGTTCAGCTCTCTTCCCAGATAGACGTAGGAGTCGACCTGTTGTAGAGCGACTCCATTTAACCTTACGAGTCCCGTGTCACACCACTGGTTGACCATAAATTGTGTTTTGGTCATATTCATGTCCAATCCAATCTTCATACCTGCCACATTGAGCTCGTTCAGCATTTCCTCGACTTCTGCCGTGCTGGTAGAGATGAGAACAATATCGTCGGCGAAGCGAAGGTTGCTGATCCGTTTACCGTCGACAAGGTAGCCTTTATCGTCCCAGTTCAAGTCTTTCATGGCATCCTGGAGTGCCGCTGTGAATAGCTTGGGAGAAATCGTGTCTCCCTGCCGTGCTCCTTTCCCGATAGGAATTTTAAGCTTTCGATCGAACAGCTGGATGGTAGTCGATGTGTTCGAGAAGCATTCGTCGAGAAGTCGGATGTAGGGTGATGGTATACCAGTGTGCACAAGTGCGTTCAAAACGGCGTTGATTTCCACAGAGTCGAACGCTTTCCGGTAATCCACGAAGACAAGAACAAGTGGGAGGTGTAATTCGCGGCTCCTCTCGATGAGAGGTGAGACAGTCTGAATATGGTCCATGCAGGAGAAATCCTTGCGAAGCCCTGCTTGCTCCACTGGCTGATATCCATCCAAGCAACGCTCCATGCGGTTAAGCAGTATCTTGGTGAATATCTTGTACACAACCGAGAGAAGACTGATGGGTCGATAGTTGTTGATATCCTCCTGCTGACCTTTTTTGAAGATTAAAACTGTTTTCGACTCCTTCCATGAATCCGGAATCCTACCAAGTCGAAGGTAGTGGTTGAAGTGCTTGGCAAGAAGTGAGCAGAGGGCACTGCCACCCGCACGAAGGAGATCAGCAGAAATGCCGTCCGGTCCGGGAGCAGTGCCCGGCTTCATCCTTCTGATGGCATGAGCAACTTCTGATTCCAGAATGGGAGGTACTTCCTCAGCTGGTGGCATCAAGCATTTTGGGACAGTGATGGAAGAACGGAACAGATCTGTGTAGAATTCTTGAACGATGGCCTCCATCGCTCTTCGAGACGTTTGCGTTGTTCCATCCTTATCCACAAGAGCTGATATTATTGCCTTCTGATCGCAGAGATCTCGTTTGCAGCGCTTTATGCTTGAACCTTTCCCAGCGGCTTCTAACAGCTTCATTCTTTTGTAGGCTTGAATGGACTCCTTCACTGCAATTCGACAGGCCTTCGAGATGGTGACTTTTTCCAGATGGGAAGCATTAGGATCCAGTTTAACAGCTCTTCTTTGCTCCAAGAGTTTAATCGCATGTGCGTTGAGTCTTGAAGCAGACGATGATGTGGTTTCGCAAGAGCTGCTAACACATTTCAACAGTCCTTTGGAGAGAAGGTCGTAGTCTTCCGATGGATCTTCAAGAAGATTCCAATCATACGACTTTATTGCACATTCCAACTCCTCAGAATTGAATGTGGGGATCCTCACCGGTGCCGGTTTATGAGTGTCACGCTTGAACATCCTCTTTTTGAGAGTCAGCTTCGCACGGACAAGACGGTGATCCGAGCCGGTGTCAAATGAAGGCAGCACGGAGACGTCGAACAGACTCCAGCGTCTGTTTGTAAGAACATGGTCGATCTCCGAACGTGTTTCTCCATTTGGGCTTTCCCAGGTCCATCGTCGGTTTGAAGGCTTCTTAAACATAGAATTTCCATGGTAGAGACGGCACGCGGATAGGAAGTCTATCAGGCGCTCTCCGATTTCGTTGCTTGAGGAAGTTCCACGTGGTCCTAGCCTCCATTCGTCATGATCATTCGTACCGACGATAGCGTTAAAGTCACCAACGACAACTTTGTAGTAGCTCTTCTCGTCGTTGACAGTCCTTTCAAACAGCTTGTAGAATTCCTCCTTTTCTTCGTCTGTGGCCGCAGATGTTGGAGCATATCCATTTATGATGGAGATGGGTCCTTGATCTTTGGTTTCCAGACGAAGAACAGCTACTCGCGGACTGATGATCTTGTAAGAGTCTACTAGGTGGTGCACTGTCGAATTGACGAGAAATCCAACTCCGCCAATATTCTTTCTGTTCACCTTTGCTCCGATAATGAGAAGCTCGTTGTAGTCGGTCCTTCTTATGGTTTCCGTTCTGCCTTTCGTTTCCTGCAGGGCGATAACGTCGTATTTGATGTTGCGGCTTCTGTAAAGCAGTGTCCGAAGATCCTGCTCAGATGCGATCGAACGACAGTTATAAGTGCAGACGAATAGGCAGTTTCCTTGTCGTGGTGGGAGGGAGTTTCCGGTAGTCCGATTCCAATGACGTCCTGATAGTATAACTCCGAGGTTAGATGGCCCCTCGCCGGAGGTGGATGCAACCGACGTCGTAGAAGTCCACCTCCGGCGCGCGGAGGACTGGTGCGCGGGTTTAGTTGTTTGAGCCATAGCGGTGGCCTGGTTACTCACATGTTCCTGGCCAGGGATACAGGAGAGCCGCCCATACACGACAAAGGCGTCGCGTACTGCGTGACCGTTTGTGCCGTTAGCCATCACAAAGTGATGTTCACCCCTTCACCGCGGTGAGGTGGCACATGAAGGGGGACGTCTCATAGCTTCGTCTCATAGCTTAAGAAAAATGTCACAGATATCGTACGACGTACGCTGTGATTCAAAATTCTGTCGCCAGCGTCGAAGTCTACAGAAGAAGCCTCGAGTAAGCGTGAGGAGTGGAAATGCTGGATCTTGAATAAGGTTTATTCGTACGAAACACTGAAGTAAGAGTGGATCACAGAGACTCAGGATGAGGAGTCGGTCGCGCTGCCGCCGAAATTGTCCTGGTGCTTGTCGTCGCTCGACGCGTCTTGTCGATGCTGCCGTCCGCCGTCGTCGCCTCATCGCCTCTCCACGATCGCTCCCAGCCTCGGTTCGTTGGAATCAATCCGACCAGAAGAGGCGAAAGTCACAGAAAGTTCAGCTACCTCCGCTTACACCTCCCCTTTTTTCCAAAAGATCGTGACTGGGAATGTAGCTAAAATATCCGTGTCGATGCTGGTTCGTAGAACAAGGCGAAAAACCTATCCTATTCTGGTTGGAGATAGTCTCCCACATTCACGGCTGGACCGATGGCTCCGTGCTGCCTTGCCTACGCGATGCTCCAGAACGGCACAACCGCAAGCGAAGACTGATGGCCCAAAACGAACTGTCCGTGCCTGCAGCGCGTGAGCGCCACATTCATTCGATGCAGATCATCTAAGAATTCCCGCACATCCGCTTGGAAGCCCGTTTTTATAGTAAGCAGGACAACCACGTTCTTTTCCCAGCCCTGAACGGTCCACTGTAGAGAGATCGACACCGGTGTCGTGTGCAAAATCCGCCAGCCGTCGGTGCTGCTCTTTGTAGAACGTGATCATACATATGCTGCTTGCGGTAATGTCCCTTGCTATAGACGGCCTACTAGAGTGATGCAGACCATGGCCTCCGCCTAGTTTAAGTGCGAGTGAGCCGTTCTCCGAAAACTACCGCTGTCGTCCAAAAACATGAATGGTAGGGACTGGGTCGGAAACCGCATCATATTTAGCAGCAGTGTCAATCCTCAACCGACGTTCCATTCCTCAACTACCCTGCATAGACGAAGCGGTTAAGAGGCTCGTTCAGGAGGGGATGCGCCCTGAACGTGGTTACAAGGGGGCCAGTGGGACGACCCTCGCCAGATTAGTAGATGTAGATGTAGCACGTTCTCGGCAGACGACTCAGCATCGCAGCAGAGGCAGGTTCTGGTACTTGCGAAGCTTTGTCGCATGCGATGAGCTCGAATTCGTCGAGGTAGTTGTTATCCTGCCCTTACCCGTCGCATTCAGTAAGGACAACTGCGTTATTGCGACGACCTGGGGTCAGTATTTGAGGAACATGATTTCAACGACCTTGTCAATCAGGTCGGACACTTCCCTCTCAGCGAGGACAAGGTCCTCCCTTTCTTGTTCCGTTAGGAACTCCTGACGCTCCCTACTCATGTGGGTCTCGAACGCGATTCGGCCATCTCTGAAGCACTCACATGCGTCTAACGCTTTCTCCTCCAGCTCGTCCCTGTAATCGGATAATCGCATGACTGATATCCGGACGAATGAGAACGCTCCCATTATACACAGCTCACATTCCAGGCACAGAGGGTAAGCAGCCAAGCTAGGTATCGTAGTGGTGACTCGGTGCGCGCTCGTCCTCGAATGTCAAAACTGATGAGGCCACATTGAAGATTTTGCCCATAGTCGCGGTAGCCGACACACGGTCGCTCTCATAGCTGTCGAAGTCTCCGAGGCGATCTGAAAACCAGGCTTGCTCGTCCAGAAAGATTTTGTGCACTTCCATTATCAACATGGTATCGTTCGGATTGGCTGGAGGAAGCAGCTTAAGGTAGGAACAGAGTACGTCGCACGCGGCATCCGATGAGTGCGGTTCCGAAAATCGGAAACTAACAAGGCGACTTCCGTCGGCAGAGTGCCTTCATGATGACGTTCTCATAAACTTGGATCCAAAGGAAACAAGCTAAATCGCGAGTTACGACAGCTTCCGAGCTGTCTTCTATTACCATTTTGAGATTATTGACGGCAGTGCCATCACCACTACGGGAAAGTGAAAGAACAATCCCGTACCGCATCACCTGCCAGAAGGGTGGCGTTATGAACGCTGATTGAACCGCACAAAAGAAGAACGTTGGGTTGGAATCCAAGGCAGCAGTGCGAGGAAGACGAGCGCGTTCAAGATCGGCAGCGTGACGCGAGAACGGACGAAACCGGCATTAAATCATATATCCATACGAAGTCGCGGATAGAGATAGACTTTAGAATAATCGCAAGGTTGGAGTGGGTTTTGGCTCATTGCGCTCGAAAAAGAGCTAGAAACCTTTACATGAGAGCGAACCCGATCGAACAACATCCTCATGGACTTCAACCGGTGCTTTTAATCTGATGACCTGGTTTTTAAAGAGAACTTTAGGCCTGCCGGTAGGATTAGTGATCAGAAGACGACAACTCCCTGAACCGACGAGAGACGGCACTATGATCAAAGACCGATCCCAGAGCTCTTGTCGTTGTCCAACTATCGATGTGAG
Source organism: Heligmosomoides polygyrus bakeri (assembly GCA_947359475.1). Lineage (NCBI taxonomy): Eukaryota > Metazoa > Nematoda > Chromadorea > Rhabditida > Heligmosomidae > Heligmosomoides > Heligmosomoides polygyrus. Next base: position 46,378,273 of record OX375870.1, read on the forward strand.
CGACTACGATGTTGTACCTTCCGTGACGCTCCGAACGAATGTCTCTGAACCAGGGCGCAACACCGTAGTCTGGACTACTCGTTGGCAGGTTCGCGAAATCTTCTGCATCCGGGTTGCATTACCATCATGTTAATGGCGCTGCTGCCGATTCTGAGTTTCCTTGCTGCGTAATGGATGCTCCAGTTTGGAAGACGACTGAGAAGGTCGTTGCCATGGATAATAATGTAAAAATTAACTGTCTTCGCACTGATTCTCTATTTGCGAAGTGAACCAGATGCCAAATCTTAAAGTTGCCGAGCTGGAAGCGAACAGGCTCGTTCTCTCCTGCCTAGCTCGGGCTTCAGGTCGTTGGTCATATTGACTTCGCGACCCAGACACATTCAGCTGGAGCATTCGGAGATGTTCGTTCCGTCGAGCGAGAATTGGTTATCTGAAGCTTGTCCGTTCCTCATGAACATTGTCTTCGTAAGATTCAGCTACAGTCCAACGTTCCCACATACACGATCGAAGTCGGCCAGCATTCGCTCCGCCTGGCTGATGCTCACTACATATTAGGAACACGATGCCTCAGCGCAGAGAAGCTCAGATGGTGCAGCTGCGGACCGTCGACCTTCACTCCCATGTCTTCCAATTCTAGTTCGCGCATGACGTTTTCGAGGGTGGCGCTGAAGAGCTTCGAGGATATAGTATCCTTTGCCGAACCCCTGTCTTCACGATGAAGACGACGTCGTTGCAGAATGGTGAGATCTTGGTTGAAATGCACTGAACAGCTCTCGAAGGACTCTGACGTACTGAGTAGGAACGCCCTGAGTGAGCAGGGCGTCGATGACTGCTTCAGTCTCGGTGGAGTCGAATGCCTTCTTCAGGTGGATGAACGTAAGACGCAGCGGCAGCTTGTACTCTCGCGACACTTCGCTGAGCTTCGTAATGGTGTGTATGTGGTCGACCGTGCTGAATCCTCTCCAAAATCCTGCTTGTTCGCATGGCTGTCCTTCGTCCAGCGTTTTGCTAATCCTATTCAGGATCACTCGAGTGAACAGCATTTAGACTGCGGGCAGCAGGCAGATCGGGCGATAGTTGCCAATGTCGTGCACGTCTCCCTTCTTGTACAGCAAGACGGTCCTGCTGGTCTTCCACTGAGATGGAACCTTGCACTCCGACATGTAGCGCGAGAAGAGCCGCGCCAGGGTGTTGATGACGGACGTGGCTATCGAGGAGATCGGAGTAGAAGTCGTGGGTAACATTCTCCATGGCTCCTCTGGAAGAGGTGACGGTTCCGGCAGGACGTCTCAAAGCGGTCATCTTGTTCTTGAAATTGGCAAAGTTCCGCGGGCAGTGTGGATGCTCAGTCTTGCCTCTGCAGCTTCAGCCAACACTTTTGCCCTTCTCTCCTTAAGCACTCCTTAAGATCTTCCTTTAACTTTTAGGCCTATGGTATACTCCCGTCCGCTGCCGCGACGCGGGAGTGCACAGCGACGCGATAGCTCGCGATGCGCGTCGCGAGCCGTCGCCGTCGCTGAGGCTGACATAGTTCACGCAGTTCTGCAGACGGAGACTTTTGCAGAATTTTAGCGAATCAGCTGATTGAGTGCATTTTTTCCCGGATTCCTTGTTTTCTCAGCCTTTTCGTTCGTGATTTCGCGTTTTTTCCCGTTTTATCGCCTTCTGATCCGTATGCCGTCGTAGGGTTGTTGCTTTCAATGATATTTCGTGGATGTCGTGTTTTACAAGGGGGGGTTTCCGTCATGCCTGTGTCGACTCATGCATTTCTTTTGTTCCTCATGCAATCCACAGGCACGGAAACCCACGTTTCTGTGCTCGACATGACACAAGAGGCTTCTCGTGACGTGTCCAGCACGGAAACGTCCCAGCTGTGGCCCAATTTTTCAAAAGTGGCGTTTTACAAGGGGGTTTCCGCCATGCCTGTGTCGATTCATGCATTTCTTTTGTTCCTCATGCTATCCACAGGTACGGAAACCCACGTTTCTGTGCTCGACACGACACGAGAGGCTTCTCGTGTCGAGGAGGTTCACAGGCGAAAAAAAATGGGAGAATCGGCACAAAAGAGGTGGAAAACGGCCTAGAAAAACATCTCAACCGAAAAGCAGCCGTTCATTTGGCACATTTCTGTGCCGGACATGTCAGCAGAACCTCCTTGTGACCTGTCCGGCACAGAAATGTGGATTTCTGTGCCGTCGAGGAGGTTCACAGGCGAAAAAATGCGAGAATCGGCACAAAAGAGGGGGAAAACGGCCTAGAAAAACATCTCATCCGAAAAGCAGCCGTTAAAGCCGTCGAACAAAACCAAAATGACTCTAGCCACGACGAAATCTCTACGAGAGGAACAACAGAGACATCACATGACCACCCGACATCACCAGACGTGTGTTGAAATTGCTGTGGTATGGTCACGAACCAAGGAAGTGTCGAAATAAGTGAGTGGAAGTGCATACAATAGGGCATGACAAGCGCTCCCCCCTCCGCGACCATCGCAGCCCGTCGCACGGGAGTATGTTTCACTCCCGCGACGCGGAGGTATAACACCCCTCTGCGACGCATCGCGGGAGCGATGGCGCGTCAACTGACAACCGCGCCCCACTGCGCCGTCCGCCACTGCAGCGACTCAGAAAACTGGAGACAAGTTACTTGTGGCTTAAGACCTCCAAAGTAACTAACCTGGGCCCCGAAATACTAGGAAATCAGTTACTTGTATCTTTTCGATGACCTATGTAAGTTACGTAGGGGGTCTAAAATGGCCTTTAAGGCGCAGTTTACTTGTGCGTAAGTAACGTAAAAACGCGTAAGTTAATTGAGAGCTAGTGCGCAAGATACGTAAAAGTGCGTAAGTTAATTTTCACTGCTTAAGCTCGCAAGTCACATGCGTAGGACGCGAAAGGATGCACGTAAGCAAATGGTCACCGTCTCGGAAACTTTAGGTAAGATACTTGCGTCTTAAAGGCTGCGAATTAACTTACTTCTGCCTCCGTACGTTGCTTACAAGTTACTTGTACCGTATTTCCCGCGGTTAAGTAACCTGCGACACGCCATGCTAGCATTCCGCGAGGTTCGTCTAGGGCCCTAGAAGTGCATGTTACGCGCAACTAGCGTACAAGTAGATGAGGAGGCTCAGAGGGCTTTTTCACTTACGCGTAACTAACCCAGAAGTGACTAAGTACCTTGCTAGAGACTAGACTTGCACGTAGCTCACACAGGACGTGTAAAGATGCACGAAAGGGTTGACTAAGCGTGATCACGAAGGGGTAAGGTCGCATGTAAGCAAAGTATAACATACTTACAATGTGTACTACTTACAATTAAGTTAGCCGGAAGTGTGTAAGTTACTTACTGCGTAAGTTACTTGCGCAGGGCTTGCACGTAACTTGCACAGGACGTGTAAAGATTCTCGTAAGGGATGACTAAGCATCACCGACTCATTTTTCCGTCTGCGGCGGCCGGGAGCGGTCGTGCGTACGCCCGCGAACTGTCTAGAAGCTGCGAAAGCCCGCGAGGCGTGGGCTTTCGCGGCTTCGACATGTCGATTACAATCACTGTTGTCATGTTGTCATGTATGTGCTCGATCCTGATCTATCCTGAGGACTAGTGATGTTCAATCCTCATTGGGGGTGGCTACGAGGGTGGAGGGGGAGCGAAATGGTGGGGAAGTATGTACATGTCGTTTTCGATGTCACAAGAAGCGATGGAATTGTCGGGGACTGGAAAATACGAGAAGTTGTTGTCAACGTATAACTGAGTCGATTGAAGAAGACTATTGTGTTTACTGTTTATTCAATGCGTGAATTCGCCGTGTTTTGATGATGTAGCCGTGTCAGGATTTCTGCGTTTCTTTAAACTGATACGATCATTTGAAGTATTTATATCGAGTGATGGTCCTATCGGGGGGGGGGGGGGGGGCTCCTAGGAGCGGAATCACTGGGATTGTTGAATTTTGGGCTCCATGATTTCCTAATCTAGAGTAAAGAAGAATCCGAAGAGTAAGTTAACCAGAAGTAAGTAAGTTAATGGCGAGAGATGATCGATAGGGGTTCGTCATAAGGTCATTTATCGATCCGCCACGGCTGTGAGCGGTCGTCCGAGCGCCCGCGAACCGTCTAGAAGCCGTGAAAACCCGCGAAGCGCGGGTTTTCGTGGCTTCGACATTTCGATAGCAATCAATGTTGCCACTGTTTTTGCTCTTTCTTATTCAATCGTCGTTGCGGGCAGCTATGAGGGTGGAGTTGGAGGGAGGGTGTGGAGGGGGAAAGGGGGAGGGCGATGTGGAGGAGAAGTATTAACACGTCGTTTTCGATGTAGCGAGGAGCGGTGGAATTGTCGGGGGGTGGACAGAAAAAACCGTGAAGTTGTTGTTGTCAGCGCATTATTCTGATTTGATTGAAGCTTCGATTCGACATGTTGATTGGAATCACTGTTGTTGCGGGCAGCTACGAGGGTGGAAGGAGGGTGAAGGGGGAAGGGGGGGGGCAACGTGGATGAGAAGTATGTACAAGTCGTTTTCGATGTCAGGCGATGCTGAGGAATTGTCGGGGACTGGGGAAAACCGAGGAGTTCTTGTTGTCAACGCATAACTCTGATTCGATTGAAGCAGGAGCAATGTTTACACTGTTTTTCACTGTTTATTCTAACGCGTGAATTCGCCATGCTTTGCTGATATAAACGTGTCACTATTTCATCCTTTCTTTAATCTTCTTCGATCATTTGCAATGTTTATATCGGATGGTGGTCCTATCAGGGGAGGGGTCTCCTATAAGCAGGAGCAGTGGGAAACTCGATGTGTGCTTGCGTGGTTCTCTCTACGTGGCCGAGAGGCTGACCTTTTGCTATCCCATCTGACGAATTCGCATTATGCGGTAGACGAGAACACTTGAGGCCGGGATTCGTCCACTGTATTCCATTTTATGTTTGCAATTTTGTGTTGTTCGAATGTATTAAATGCTTCTCATGACGCTGCTCCTGCTTTTAGGAGAGAAACTCTCACACCTCTTCCCTCTCGTTGGGTTCGGGAGGAAAATGCAAAGTGGCCTCCTACTAAAACCAGGAGCACCCGCAGATTAGAACTCTATTGGGATGCGCGATTCTCATCAGGGCTCGCTATTTTCGGAGACTGAATTATGAAAATTAACCAGAATTCCCTACCACCATACTTACTCCAGTGTTGGGGCGCGGTTTCTGTGTTGCTGCGGCACAGTCACGCAATTCGTGGGGAATGGTCTCCAGACTTTAATCTAATAGATCCTCTGATGACCACCGCTTTTGTTTGAGTTTGTTCATTCCCACAGATTCCCACACTATGCGGCCGCTGTGGGAGCTTATATCTTATTCAACTATAAGGTATGGCTGTATGATCTTATCAGCGATTAATATCAATACATGTACATTTATTATGGGAACTCTACATCATTACATACATCGATCTCTGCATCCTTCCGAGGGTTTACTGTTGCAATTAACAAAAGAATCTACAGAAGACCCTGTCATGTGTGAGATTTGCGGCCTCCCTGATGAGAATCGCGCGTCCCAGCCGACCTCGAATCTGCAATTTCTTCTGCTTTTAGGAAACTTATTGTGTTTCTAGGCTTACAAGTAACTAAGGTAGCGAGGAATAGCAAGCTGATGGAAGGTTGTAACGTGATTGTTTCTGTTTTTATGAGAAGCGTTAGAAAATCCCTTTTTTGCGTTTGCATTTCTGCTCTTCTTCAGCGCGGTCTCTAGAGTGCCATGTTTGAAAATTTACACATTCGCCTGAATATGGAATGAGCTCAGTTTGCTCCGAAAGTGTTCTGTTTCATGTGGAAGTGATGTAGAATTTAATTGAATTTAGCTGTCAGGCCGCACGAAATGTTCTATTCTCGCCACTATGCCCACTACCCTAGAAGGCGATTTTTTGGAAAAGGTAGGCATAAGAGAATCCAACATTCAACCGTCATCTAAATATGACATAGATCACCGTCTCTACCATCTACGGTCAATGTTCGTTCCGTTTCTATCGTTTGTTTCGTTCGTTTCGTTCGCCTCGTTCGCTATTATTTGCCAAAACTGAGCAACTTTGAAACTACGAAAGCGAAACAAAAACTAAACAAAACGTGACAAATGCAGAAACAGCTAGGAACAAAAACAACTAACCACAGTACAGACGTGTTAATTTTGACTGGTACTATGTTCTACTATTTCTTAGTGTTCTTATGTATATATTTATGAAATCTTCGGAATTTCACGAATTTTAAGAAACATCTTTACGTTTTTCTACAATTTTCACGTCAATCTGGACAATTTCGAAATTGATTTGAACAATTTTCGAATAAAAACGAAATTTTCGAGTCTAATTTACGCCCTAAGCTCTCTCTACTATTTACTCACTTTGGTACTTTGATGGTCCTTTTGATGATGTGAACATTCGCTTTCTCTCTGTAGATTGGGATTGAATTGCTTTTCCAAAGAAAAATTTTAAGAGTTTTCCCAAATTTTCCTTGAACAAGTATTCTAACCATCTTGGAGAGACCGCACCTTAACCGGCAAGAAGCTTGTTCGGATTTGGAAGACGTTCACTTTGATTTCAATGGCCACAGGCTTTTTCAGAAGAGTTTAGAATTTGACATGGAAATGTTACATATGTATTAGGGTGTCCCACACGGAATGTCGCTTCAGTCCGAAAAGTTAAGTTCGTACAAAGTAATTAAAACCAAACTTAGTTCGGTCATATACACTCCACAATTATCAACAACCTTTCCCCAACGTACACGCAAAGACTGGATCCTGTCTTTAAAGAAATGAGCTGGCCGCGAATCGAGGAAGTTGGTCACCCAAATCCCGACTTCTTCGTAGTCAGGGAACATTTTCCCACCCAAGGCGTGCTGCATTGAGCGGAATATGTGGCAGTCGGATGGGGCAATGTCAGGGCTGTATGCAGATGGGGCAAAGCCACGTTTCTCGATTTTCTACTGAACGACTTTTGCGGCATGAGGCCTCGCATGGGCATGCAGAAAGGTGGTGTGGATGTGTCAACTCGATTTGGATTCAGATTTGGAGCACGATTTGGAATAGGATTTGGAGCAGACAAGCTCTACTGCAAGCTCCCAAATCGATCTTGTCGGATCATCTTCAACGGCAGCCCGTGAAAGTTCGCACTTGGCTTCCGTGCTGTTCCTGTTCAATACTTTCGTCGACGGTGGCAAAACGTTGAAACCACCGCTCGCATTGTCTTTTGAAAACGACATCTTCGTCAAATGCAGTTACCAACCAACGATGCGATTCCGCAGCGGATTTCTTCAATTTGAAGTCGCAGAGCAGGCGCGCGCATAATCATTTTCTGGTCCATTGTAGTTAAAAGGCTATAATTTTAAAAACAGATGGGGAAATGATGTAGGAAAATAGTAAATATAGAAGATGAAATGTCGCGAAAAATTAACCCTAAGTGAGCTCACAACCGAAGCGAATAGCTGTGAAAGGAAGGCCACAATGTACGCGACATTCTGTGTGGGACAACCTAATGTCATGTAGTCTGGTTGTTCTCCCTTTCTTCATGATTTTGATGCAACTTCTGGTTCCATATCGAGAAGAAACCCTTCAGCTGACATGATCAACTTGGGCAGGTGTTGAGAGTTGTGATCACTTTGGGGCAGGTGTGGAGAGCATTGAAAAAGATTGAGTTAAACTATTGAAAAGTTGTTCTCCAAGGATCTTGCTAACATTAGAATTCTTCCGTCTTTGTCCATGTGGGCTGAAATGACGGCTTCCCGATCATTGAGACCACCCATAATTGACATCACCGCGTAGATCGTGACCAAATGAAAATGTTAGATTAACATAGACGAGTGGTTTGTTCAGCGTAGCCAAGATTGGTACAACTCTTTATTGCGGCTTACGTTTCGGCGTCGTCGCCTTCTTCAGAGCCTGGAAAAGTCGAAGTCATCTGAGAAGCTACCCTCCCAAATGCCATTTCATTCTGCAGCAACCCATCCAAAAGGCCACCCTGTGCTCGCCCAAGGGAGTGGAGACTTGGGACCTGAGCAACCCGTCCAAGTGCTCCTTGATCCACAAGGGCCTACCTGTTTCCCCCACATACTCCTCTCCGCACTCCGTACATCTGATCAGGTACACCACACCAGACGTTTGACAGTCACCAACCTTCCCAAAAGGACAAACAACACATGATGGTGTTGTGCATAGGCGGTCATACAAACGGTTCCGAACCAGCTGCTTCTTAAGGTTGATTGGTGACACTGCTACCACCCTCACATCGTCTTGCAGCTCAGCCTTCCTAACGCAGCCACGGATGGCTGCGGTCAGAGCGTCCGAAATGAACGGGACACAGAATGTCACCTTTGACCGCTCTCGCTGCGATTCCTCAGCGGTTCTTGGCTGTCGTCTCTGCCCACTAGCCACGCCAGTGGGAGCATATCCATTCTGAATCGCGATGCGGTGCGCCATATTCACAGAGTAGGCCCTTTCCGCGGTTTCAGATGAAACCGCTCGAGCAGCGCGGAACATATTCTGAACCACGGCTCTCAACCACTGCAACCAGCTACTCCAGTTTATACCCGCCCACCTACCTAACACGAGCCATTTCCTCGAAAAGCTGAGAGAAGCTAGACTGCAGAAGGAATGCGCGCCGAACTCTCGAGGCGCTGTACATTGCGGCGAAGTCCCCACAGATTAATAGGAAGGACGAGTGCTTGGCTGTGACCCAAGAGCTGGCGCCGTACGTCGCCCTCTGCGGGTTTTGACCTCTGGGTCATGACCCGTTAGGTCCCTAAGGCGGTGGTCCCCCGGGCTCTAAGCTCATTCACCCATCTTTCGTCCAGCCAGGGTGACGGTGGACGCCTTTTGTCCACATCTAAGGTTAGCCATGTTTTCGACTTCTTTCGGCATCGTTTTCGTAGTCTCTTAGCCTTTTGGATGGGTTCCAGCAGAATGAAATGGCATTTGGGAGGGTAGCTTCTCAGATGACTTCGACTTTTCCAGGCTCTGAAAAAGGCGAAGACGCCGAAACGTAAGCCGCAATAAAGAGTTGTACCAATCTTGGTTACGCTGAACAAACCACTCGTCTATAGCAACATCAAGGATGCCAAGGTTCATCGAGAGTCGAACATGGAATAGATTAACATATTTACTACGACTCTTTTTGGAAATTCTCGTACCCTAACACCGTAAACCAAGTGTCTGAAATATCTCAAACAATTTACCCATCTAGTGGTCATAGGTTCATTTTAAAGAAATCAAAAATAGTGATTTTCTGATATATCGCAAATTGTCCAGTTTGATGTGAATTCGGTATACATGTTATCGAGCGGACAGAAATCTTCAGACGTGATTATGCTCACCACTAAATCATAAAACAAAACTGAACACACCGCAGAAGCAGCCAAAAACTAAGATCACAACAAAATAAAGTAAAATGGAAGCAAGCATAGCAACATTCAACAAAATCAAGTATTTTAGAAAAGAATGAGGACAGTTTTACGGAGCAGGTCAGCAGCATCACCGAAGCTAAGAAAAACGAAAACGCTCAAGGAGGGGGCAACAGCATCAATACCGACCAAGACTATGGGGAAGTCATCTAGATTCTGAGCAATCCTGCCGATACCGCAGCTTTAGCTCGGTGAAGTTGACAAGAGCAACATGGATGGCGAATACCTATTGGCAAAGGCGTGAACTGAAGATCATCAAGACGTGTGCAAACTCGAGTGGCAAGTGTGACGCAGGATTCAATCTCGTGGACTTCAGGCAGAAGAAAGAGTACGTGTACAAAGAGATGCGTACCACTTTGCAGCCGATATGGGTCGATATGGGTCAGCAACATATACAGACCATTGGTTCAGATTTGTCAGCATACACCGTGGCAACACCTTCTTGAGCAATGGTCGAGACCTCAAGGCTTCGGTACTCGGTTCTGAGACATCATCGTCTTCCCAAGGGTCTTCTTCGTCACAAGGACAGGAGAACGTGGAGCAACTGTAAATTTCGTTTACTCATGGTGTAGTCAACTTCGTCTCTGGCAGTTCACTTCTGTTGCATTCACCTAGGCGACTCGAGGATCCCCTGATTAGAAATCTGGTAGAGATGCAGAGGAGAAGCAGGATGACTGACGAGGAAATATTGGTAGTTCTCTCATAAAGCTTTGGTTTCGGTTCCTTCACGGTAACTGCAGCTGAGCACTTCTCCCTTCAGAATGCGGTTAAGGACGACATCTTTCCCACGGACCTCTTCAGCCTTATCGACGACGTCATTTCTGCACAGAATGCTGAGGAGATAGTGCGCCGCTCGAGGCAGTTGAAGTCGGCCATAATAGTTAGTATATTACGACCGAATCATCTCTGGTTAGTGTAGTCGACTTCTCCGCTCAGATTCGACTCCTTCAAGACCGAGTGAGGTCTACGATCTCTGCTTTGTCGGCGCTGATGAAAAAGATTTACCAGAAAAACAGCGACGAGATGTCCGAGCGGTCGACAGAATTTGGAGCACTTGATGTGCCTTCCGGAGACTTCACGATTCCGCCTTCCTCATACGGCCCTGGTGAGCTTTCGAAGTCCTATATGCCAAATTTCCCTTGTGTTCTTCTTGTCCACACTTAGCATGTGTCTTTGAAGGAGGTGACCTGTCCGCCCTCTACACTCGGCTCCAGCGCACATCTCAGGTGCCCTCGTCGACGTCGGAATACGTCAATTTCTTCAACAAGTTCATCCACCACGTCGTGTCGGAGGTTGGTGTTAGAAGCCCGTATGCGACAGCCATCTCAGCTTAAGGTGTATCCCACATAAGCATCTAAACTTTCAGATGTATTCTCGTGACGTGTGGCCCCGACTTACGGCGCGCACCAGAAAAAGAAAAAACCAGTACGTCGACTTCGAATCCGAACTGGTCATAAGTAAGTAGTGACATTACCCGAACACATGTTTCTACAACCTAGTCATCACCTTTTAGATTTTGTGAAGGCCATGTACGAGAAGGCTAATAAGGAGGTCCGGACGTCCTTCTACTTCGACGTATTCCATATGATATGTGGCGCTGTACGTAATAAATTGAATATTCACAATCCACATTTCTACACAACAAAAAAAGTTGTTTCAGAACCAACTTCCGCCGGAACATGAAAACTCAGGAAGCAGCGGAGCAGTCCACCAGCTCCGCCGCCGTTGACAATGACACAATTCCGTCACGGCCCTCCTCGCAGAGCACCGACGGCGGACTGGAAGCGTCGCAGCGGACTGTGGGCTCGGCGTAGAGTGATGCCAGTGTGGCGCTGAGCTTCTTCGACTACAGTCAGGAATGAAGCCGCACGACAACTTCTACATTGCTACTTCTGTATTTTACGATATTATGTTCGATCTTGTGTTGTGCATTATATGCACTTCAAAACACATTTTTTATACTGCTATGTACAGTAGTTCATGTGATAAAAACTTTATGGAAACCACGCGCATCTCAAAAAATATACAGAAACGACAACACATTTGATTTCAATGTCGCAAGTAACAACACATATCAACCGGGACATAAATTGTAAAACGAATAGAAATATAAACATACGCAAAAGCTAACTTGGCATGCAACTAGGTGTGATATCTACATGCAACTAGGCCCGTGCTCCTCAATCTACTCGTATGGCGCAATATACTTCACGTTGGATTGTCGCAGGGAGCCCGCTTGCCGTGAAGCACTGCTAGCAGGTGGTTTGAAGCTGGGGGCTACAGGAGCGGTGAGCACACTATCGGATTGACATTTCGGTCGTAGACCTTGTTCAGGCATATTTTGTTTATTTTCTAAACAGTTTGAGAGTCTCTAGAGATATTGAGACACTACTCAAAGTGTTTAGAAAATAAACAAAATATGCCTGAACAAGGCGTACGACCGAAATGTCAATCCGATAGTGTGCTCACCGCTCCTGGAGCCCCCAGCTTCAAACCATCTGCTAGCAGTGCTTCACGGCAAGCGGGCTCCCTGCGACAATCCAACGTGAAGTATATTGCGCCATACGAGTAGATTGAGGAGCACGGGCCTAGTTGCATGTAGATATCACACCTAGTTGCATGCCACGTTAGCTTTTGCGTATGTTGCTTGCTAGTTACAAAACGGAGTAAGATACTTGCGACATTGAAAATTAAGTAAGCTACATGCGAGCTTATAGTAAGCTACATGTAGTTGCATGTAAGAAAAAAAATCTAGGGGACCCCGGGGGAATTTCCCCCAGGGGGCCCAGATTTGTGAGTTAGTTACATGCGACCTTAGTGTAAGTTACTTCCACCTTACATGTAAGGTTGCACAACTAGGGCCCTCGGGGGCCCTAGATTTGCTTTCTTACATGCAAGGTGCCTGTAAATTACCTCAACCTTGCGCTTTTCTTGCGTGAGGCAATCATTTACTTGCATTAATCGAGCATGTAACTTGTTCAAAATTTTCTGAGGAAGGCGCGCCGTTGACAGTTGCCCCGCGCCCATCGCTGGAGCGACGCGGGAGTATACCATAGGCCTTAGAGAAGGCCACTCTGCATAGCTTCGCAAGCTCGGACGTCAGTTGGTAGTTGCGTGACGCTCGTACTGCTCCACGCTGGCGTACCAGCTCGAGAGTTTCCGGATAAGACGTCTTCTGGTGGTCGTCAATCTCTCGGCTTTCTTAGCACTATCGTGGAGATGGTGCACGAACCGGTCGTATTCTATGTCAATGTTGTCCAAGACGGCATCTTCCCAAAGGCCGGAAAGAGGTGTAGGCGTCCCAGTTCATGGTAGTTCTGGAACTCATCTTCTTAAGCTTCGAGGCCTTCTCTCCTTTACGCGAAAAGCGGGGTCCGATTGATTCGCACTTAGGCGGACGCACTGAGTCATCGCCCGGCTAACGGCGCGTGGATGGGGCGGTGCGATGACGTAACGTGTCCGCTGTCTCTCCTAGCGCAGTATAACACGAGTTCTCAGTAATCGTTGCGAGAAAGCGTTCTCCCAGCTGTTGTGTGCTTCGAAGAAGAGTGCGCATGGCCTCTAAGCGCCTGTAAACAGTCATGCGGGCTCCCTCACTCACGTTTGGTTCTGTTCTCGACTTTACGGTATAGCCGCCAGGATTTAGTAGTAGTAAATAGAGAAGAACAGTGATTCCTTTGCCTTGATTTAGGAAACAAGAAGGTTCAGTATAGTGAAGAAGGGGCAAGCGCCCTTAATTGAAAACATGCAGTAGTTAGATAGTCCTGAAAGCTACACAGAAGGTCCTAGAAGGAACTAATGTCTTGCAGATCAACCTATTTTTTCACAATAGTAAGCGGGCTGGTGGCCCGCTGCGCACCAGCAAAGTACCTTAAAACGGATAAATTAGATTAGTCAAACCTCGGAGTTCCTTCCCTTGCCTAGTTTTGCGCTCTCCTCCGCTGACGCAGAGAGCACAGAACGTGTTAAACGTGTTTATGTGAGTATTCCACGACCAATCTCGGAACGGGCAAAAGCTCGCTTAGCACCTTTTTTACAATCTCACGACGACGAGTGGTGCGCCCTCGTTTTCAAAAGTTTAACCATTTACGCTCACAAATTCACTGATTTCATGTCCTTTTCATATGAGCCCAGTAGTAGTTCAAACTACGATTTTCTGGTTGATAGGCTAGGAATTTGATTCTTCCCGCAGTGATCCGGATTGGTATCTCAGAGCACAAACGCACTATGGACTAGACAAGCTCAGCACTACTCACTCGCCATCAGACTAGCTTCTTGCATACGGCCTATGTTATACTTCGGCGACGCGTCGCCGACGTCGGCAGCGCTGTGTACGCACTGCGTAGCAGCGCTGCCGACGCAGTGCGTACACAGCCCGCACAACACAGCGTCGGCGGCGGCGTCGCCGAGAGAAGGGGGTCTTATACTTCCGTCGCCGACGTCGCCACAGACGCATCGGCGACGTCACCGATGTCGCCACAGACGGGCCGACGACGTCGCCGACGTCATCCAAGGGTGGCAGAAAATGCGCTTCGATAGGAAAATTTGATTGTGGGTTGGTTCTTCGTTCCCGGCACTGCCATCATCACCACCGGAATTACGAGATCGAGAAGTGCAAAAGACGACCGTTCTGCGTCAACCAATAGTGCCATTCGATAGAACACTGAGTGTTTGGGAGGGAGTAGGAACCTAAACCTTACATTGCCTTCACATTGTCACCTTTTTTCGCTTTTCTGTCCTTCTCACCCGTTCTTTTCGCATTTTCTAGGCCTTTTCGCTCTTTTGCAGAGCAAGTAACACGAAACAAAACTGTGCAGAAAATAATTAGTGTTTCCTCGCTTTCTGAAATGGTACTGCAAACCTCTACGAAGAGCTCTTTTGAGACACAATTCATATTAATTAAGAGTTAAATTTTCCTTTGAATTTTGAAAATTCCGCGTGAATTTAATTTAAATGCGATTTAACGGAAAAGGCCTTTCCTAAATTCCAATAAAGAAATTTAATGAAAATGCTGGCAAAATCGTTAAATTGGTAAATCAATAGCCGTTAAATGCCTATCACTGCCCCGTACTTCTATTATTATTATATTTTGTTTACCATCAATTTGTAGTTTATGATTATATACCAATTGCTCCAAACTTTATTCTTTCTTACACCGTTCTTAATGTGGACATTCTTTCATCATTAGTTTCTAAGTGCAATTTGTAAACGTAGCAGTCCTGCTGATCGTCAGCCCCATCGCCCGTCACCGACGTCAGCAACGCCAACGTCGCCGGCAATGTCGCCAGAGACATCTCCGACGTCGTCGGTAGATTCTTTGGCGACGTCGGCGACATCGTCAACAGGAGAGCCATAATTATGAAAAGTTGTAGTGTAATAATAAAGGAAACTTGTATCGAGAACCATCAAAATTCTATTGGACCTTGATGCAGTCCAAATATGGTGCGTCAGCCAGACCACAAGCCTAATGATCAAATTCAAGACAAAATTAAAGAAATCGCATTAACCCAAGCAAACACACAATAAAAGCCTTACTTAGCAACCGTGGGTATCTTATCGAGGTACCTTATCCCGCCAGTTTAGCGTGCTCAATGTGTCCTTACACAGAAAACGCCACATTGATTGATCTCATTTGCCTAATTTCCTCTATCTCTCTACTTCCTTTTCTTTCCATATCCATAATACGGTACCACATCTAGAGTATGACCAATCCCGCTGGCGACAGTCTGATATGCTGCCATAAGGCAATATGTATACCAAACCGTCAAAGTCCTTAGCTCCCGGGGAAGCGGGAGAAACCTTGAGTCAACGTTTGCAATCTTGTTACCCATCGTAAAGAACTACCTCAACCAACAGTAATTGTAGGTTTTAAAGGTCGCAGGGGAGTCGTGACAAAAAATGAGACTTTCTGTCGCAAACTGTAAAAGGAGTCTCTCCACACGCAGTGCCAAAGACGTATTCCGCATTCTATGTTATTTTGCAAAAAATTAAAACATCCTTCAAAGCTGCAAAGCCAACCTTAATAGAGCAAATACTCGCATTCCAACTAAATGCTTGAGGTGATTCAAAGAATGCGCGCAGATCACAACAGTGAGAAAACAAGGGGAAACTGTCGATACAGCACATTTAATCAGTATCCTCCTTGACAAATTTCCCAAAAATGTAGAAAACGAAATACTGGAAAGGTTTGGACAATGGCGGACCTCCTAGACAATCTCACGATATTCTTGAGACAAAAAGAACACATAGAGAGCCGCACAGGTAACTCGACAGAAGAATATACGGTGTTCCACAGACGAACAAACGTACCACACCACATGTTTTGGTTGCGGCCTGGTATACCATTTCCAATTTTGTACTAAGAATCAAACAATTCAACAAAAAATCGACGCCTCAAGACAATGACAGCTTGTTCAATATGCTTCAGTAGAGTTCACCCAATATTCGAAGGCCGGAAACAGAACTGCAGTAATTGTGATGGCTATCAGAACACTGTTGTACGCAAAAGAAGAAGCAACAGTTAGAATAACCGAAACAAATTCCGAGGTGTACCAGACGCAGTTTTTTCTATGAAAGACTATAAGGAGGTGACATTCCAAATCGCCGCTTTCCCTAATAGCAAAGTCCCTTAACATTTAGTATTAATCGGAATCGTTCTCAATCCCATGAACGACGTCGAAAAAACTGTGACAAATTTCGAACCCAACAGAGAAGATACTCTTCAAGACCTCTTTCCAGGGGTTCAGTGAGAGAGGGCATCAGACGTACTAGAAGATCGACCTCAAGGTCTCAGAGATGGAGAGATTTACAGCGTCAAACTACAGTACGTTTTGCTGACAGAAGCCCTCAACCAACAACAACACCAACTAATACTAATGTAAATCTTCAAATAAAACGGCCTTCCCAAAAGGAGTTAGGCGACGTAGGACTATGTGCTAACCAACCAACCAACGATGAACGTGCGCGTCTTATGTTTGAGTCAGTTAACGTTCACGATTCCCACAACAAGAACATGGAAAGAGTATTCGCATTACTAGACTCGGCATCTGATCTTTCATTCATCTCAATAATCTAGCGAACAGGTTAAAACTTCCTACAGGCTATGACGCACGACGTCCCCAACAAGTCCTCCTAACTGCGACGCATGTTGGACGACACCTGCGACATTTTTTCTTGAGTTGCGAGACTTCTGGTTCGAATTTTGAATCTCGATGCCTGTCGTGCAGCGACAGCGACAGATGTTCGCTACATGACGTGGCACGCCTTCTTTAGCGGCAAGATGTCAACGACAAAAATTGTAGTTCTCGCTGTATCTCGTACGACATCAGTGACACGTCTTCTAATGTCCTTGGCACGAAGGATGACGTCTCCAGCACGTCTCCTGCGTAAGACGATAGCTACGACTTCTTCTGCGGACGCGAGACGTCGGCGACACGTTTTTTCAATCACAGTGCACGTCGGACGATACATGCGACATTATTTCTTGAGTAGTGAGTCCCGTCCCCGTCTCGTCTCTTGATAGAGAGTCTTCGAGCTCTTTTGTTAAGAGGGATCTCGGCCCGCTTGTCGCAAGGTCTCCTGGTGGTGGATAGGGGAATGAAACGCGAACTAAATGCAACCGTGTACTGCCCAGAGACGCAGATTGGATGCGGGGATGGACTCCTTGCTCCTGCTGTGTCGGGTCGACTTGTTTCTTGTGTGCGGGAGCGGCGTGTTCATAAACGGTGTGCGCGGATGTGTTCATGCCTGCCTGAATGCTCGTCAGGCCGGCAAAAGCTTGCACTCGGCAGAATGGGAGTAAACGTAAGGCGATTCGAGGCCGCCTTAAAAGTCTCGCCCCATCCCTTCGGGCAGTTTGGCTGGCTGCCCGTAGTTCTTCGCCCGCACGACAGAGCCTGACTAGCTACCGTGGGACGAGTGCGGAGATGCTGCTAAAATCTCAGGGTCTAACCAGGCTGCGCAAATTGAGGACTAAGGTGACGATCTGTACTTTAAACGCCCATCCGCTTGCATCTGAGTTATCCGGCGAAGACCTGAAGATGGAAACCAGAAAGAGTACGATGTCATGACGATTGACCTAGACGAGAAGACACCACCCCCTACACGCCGCCTACGTCTCTGGAGAAGAACTGTTCCTCGGAACATGCGACAGCAGGGGAGTAGGCGGTGCTGACGTCGTCGTCAACACGCACTTGACCATAAACATCGATTCGTACGAGTCTCTGACAAGCCGAATCGGACACCTGCGACTGAAGCGATGTAGCTCCGTGCCAGCTTTGACTGTTTTCGTCGGGTATGCCCCATTCGACTGCGACGACGAAGACGTCGAAGCTTTCTATCTGGAGCTGGAGAAGTTCTATAATGAAGATCACACCTTCTACAAGGTGATCGTCGGCGACATCAATGCCAAGAACGAAGGTCGCCGGAAGAACTTCATATCGGAACTCATGTTTTGGCGTGGAACGAGCAAGGTGAAAGGCTGTCTGAGTTTACCATGTCGACCAAGACCATCCATGGAAACTCACACACAGTTCCGGAAGCCTCCCTCCCTACGATAGACCTGGGAATCCCCCGGTAGTCAGTTCCACAACGAGATCGACCACATCATCTTCAACAGCAGGTATTGCCTGACCGACGTCTCCGTTGTCCCCAAGTTCTACACGGGATCGGACCACCGCCTTCTTCGCGCGATTGATTCGCACTTAGGCGGACGCACTGAGTCATCACCTCGACCAATAGCGCGTGGCTGGCCGGCAGCGTAACACGTCCACTCCAAGGGTAGGCGAAACTCTAGCGGGCTACTAGCCAGCGAACGGAAAGCAACCAAGTGAAGTAAACGTTGCAGTTATTTACCATAGGTAGTGGCGAAACGTGCCTAAAAGCGTAAACTAATCACGCTCCCTTCGGCTATAAATTTGGATCGAGCAGAGGAAAGCTGCAGCCGTTCTAGCTCGGTACCGTCCGGACTACTCTGCCTTAGCCCGATCGTCCGATCATCGGCGATCATGAGAATCCAACATTCAAGCATCATCCAAACATGACATAGATCACCGTCTCTACCATCTAAGGTCATTGTTCTCTCCGTTTCTACCGTTTGTTTCGTTCGTTTCGTTCGTCTCGTTCGTCTCATTCGCTACGTTTGTTTCGTTCGCTATTAATTGCCAAAAAATAAAATAGAGAAAACGAAACACGAACTCGAACAAAACGTAACGAACACAAAAACAGCTAAAAACAAAAATAAGTAGTTACAATACAATACAATAACAAAGTAAATTATTGTAGAGGACGATGTGGAGGACATTATGGAAGTGTAAAACGGCAACATCGGCGCTCAGAAAACTAGAGATGTATCTGAAGGGGTCAATGTCATCCTAGGAGGCAAACAAGCAGTGGATGAAGCTGCTGTAGCTCCTGAATTCCACATCCCTTTGAGAGCTTTAACTGGGTGTTGGAGTTTTGATAATTTTTTTTGGTAATTTTGTTAGTGGGAGAAGGTGGGTTGGATCGCCGATAACTACTGGCGGGGAAATGAACTGAAGAACATCTTGACGTTTGCTAACACGGGTTGCTCATGTGACGCACGATTCACTATAGAGAACTTTAAGCTCATAAAAGATCACGTATTTTAAGAGATGCAATTTCAACGCACAGTACTTTGCACCCGATGCGGATCATCTCTGCAGAGCTCTACTGATGTATGCATAGTGGACGGTTGTCCCGTTTTCATGTGGGTCTTCGGACGTAGTTATAGGTAGATGAGGTAGATGGTGGGAGATTATGATTCGGAGGCAGGTACTTTGTTTTTGCAGGGTCCCTCCGAGAGCGAGCATACGTGACAAAAGAATAGTATTCGAGACGGCAAACTGCATGAAGCAGATGACATACATTCATAACATAGATATAAGTAATGTAACGAGCTACTCCCTCTTTCTGGAACATCTTTTGTTGAGCGTCATTTGTTTAGGAACTGGTCGCGGCTCATCGTAGCTGGTTCCGCCAAAGGTTCACTAAGAATAGGAGAGATTGTAGGGACTACCAGTTATTTCGTTCAAGCATTGAGACCACTGAGGAATTTAAGGCGCAAACAAATGACGTACTGCTCCTTATCTCTCCGAATGGATTCAGCTTCAAAAGCCATCAACAATATTCATCACCCTCTATAATTGCTGCCAATTACGATTGTTAACGTGTGGCTGCCTGTCTAGTGGCATGTCCTGGATTATTTCCTGCAAGATAACGGACCTACCGAAGGTGAAGCGAGGGAAATCGCACAATACCCTTTTCGCGGCTATTATCGGGTGCACATTTCCACGTAAGGAGGCACTGAATTTGGCGTTAAGCGAAGGGTTCTCAATTCGAAACTGACATCGAGATAACAGGCTGACGTGTTAGCTTACAGGACTGAAAACTTTGTCGTCGAACACCTTAGCGATAAGGCATGGTGACAATCTCTGAAATGAGCGTATATTGTTGAAGGCCGCTGTCATGGACCAGGAGGTGGAGAAAAATTAATGCTAATCGCCAAGGAAGTCCGCCGATGCCTATATTTGTAGCCAATAGCGAAATGCTTTCGAATCAAGGGAGAAACGGCTACAACGGATGCTATGAGTGCTTCCATCCTGGTGTATATATTCGTGTTTCAAGAAGAATGACTTAGCCGCAAGGGCGCTTTGTTTAAGAGGAGCAGAAAACTGTATCAGGCATAGCAACGAAGGAACACATGGATTTCATGGTAGCCTGTAAGAAGCTAATATTTAGTAAGGTATTCGAAGTTTCTGTACCTGGGGAGTCTTTTTGGGACCTTCGCCATTTTCTGTGCTCATTCCAGTGTCGGAAAATGTTATCGACTAGTTGCATTGTTTCCAAGAAGGAGTGCTGAAGATGTTCTTGCAAGGTTGTTGTGGGGTGTTTCATAGACGTATATATGGAATGGTTCCCCTTTGCGCTCGGTTGAGGTTTTACTTTGAAGACTGCCTCAAGCTCCTATCTTCCCTTCGTGTGAACAATGGTCACAGGGCACAGTTGGAAGAGATGGCTACAAAGGCACTTTTACCGACATACATGAAGAATTTTCTACGATCCCTTCTGATGTGAAGAAGCTATCGGGGTCAGAGATAGAGATGGTTCGTTCCTTATTGCTTCCCTTTTGGTGACGGGTTTGCCAATCAGTCTGCTTCAGCTTGGAATGACTATTGTCCTTGTTGCGGTTGCTGAGAACTTGATTCCATGTAAGAGGCGCGCCACTGTTGTACTGCAGTCGGTCATCATTGCAAACATCATGCAAAATTGTCACGTATGTCTCTATCATATAGCCAGTTTACGCGTGTTGTTGAAAGATCACTGAAATTCTGCAGTCGCCTATTTGATGACGCTTTTGGTGCTGATTACGCAACGTTTAAAAAACGTTTAGGCCAGCAATTTTCACAGAAGCTAACCTCGGCAACATTAACACAAGCTAAACCGTTGACAACGCGAACCCATCTGGAGGTGTGGTTTGACCATGCAGCGGAAGACGTTACCTCCCGTGGAAATCCGGCTGAGTTCTCAGCTTCTATGTTCGAATCTGAGTATAGGCTTATGAAGCGTGTGAATCGTGTTGGTAACACAAGATCGCCAAGCGGCACTGCTGTGTGCGTAAGTGTGAAAACTTATCCATAGCAGGTCGCTCGCTAGTGACCATGAGGAGTTCATATTTTCAGACATCTCTATAAGTTAGTGGTTGCGGCAGAAGTTATGATAAGAGAACAAGAAACCGGGTTGCGAATTCCAATGCCATTAATACTTTTACGCACAATTCAACACAACATCAACCAATATATTTTTTTCGCGTTTGAGTGTCAATGGATGAGGGCGAGCCAACGGCCAGAAACTTCATAAAGTATCGAGGCGAACTTCCCTTCGACGTTCTAAGAGAATGCGGTTCCAACGAAGCCTTGTGGGTTTAAACCGTGTAGTCGTCACAGCTGCCACGAACTCATTCCCGTTCCTTTTAGCACTCGACTTCTATGTTGTGGACGGAGTTACTTTGCCGCTCTAAGAAGATGTCCTAAGAACACGCAGCAGAGCGAACTAGTGGTCCATGTGGGAGGACCCTATATCATGCATTCGCGGCACAGCGGTTCTATTAAAGGTCAGTAGCGAGAGTGAATACATAATGCTGTTGAATAAAACCGGAAACCCCGTATAACATGGCCAGGATGCTTGTACAATGCTTCGGTTGCACACATGTTTCTGACCTTCCACTAAAATAAATCATTCAACGACTATGACACATCAATAACAAAACATTACGCGGTGCGAGGTATAGGTAACAACATTACCTCTACCTCGCACCGGTTTCCCTAACTTGACACGTAGGCCACACCTTTGAATTTAAGTTTATCAGAATGTCTTTTGCTGGTAACTCGAACGAGAACAGAGGTGCAGACTGCACGACTCCGGCAATCAGTTCTCAGGATTCGATGTCTTCTCAAGGTTTTTCATAACTAGGACTAGGTTCTTCGTCGCAAGGACAAGATTCTTCGATACAAGGACCGGAGAACGTCGCGGAGCAACTGTAAATTTTGTTCTCTCATGATGTAGTCAGCTTTGTTTCTAGCAATTCACTTCTGTTGCATTTATCTAGGCGTATCGAGGATCCCCTGGTTAGGAAGCTGGTAGAGATGCAGAAGAGAATCAGGATGACTGACGAGGAAATATTGGTAGTTCTCTCATAAAGCTTTGGTTTTGGTTTCTTCACGCCAACCGCTTCTCTCCTAAGAATGCGGTTAAGAAGGACATCTTCCCCACGGACCTCCCCAGCCTTGTCGATGCCGTCATTTCTGCGCAGAATGCTGAGGAGCGAGAGCGCCGATCGAGCCACTTAAAGTCGACCATTACAGTTAGTTTTCGATATTACGATCAAATCATCTCTGGTTAGTGTAGCCGGCCTCTCTGCTCAGCTTCGACTTCTGCGAGACCGAGTGAAGACCGTGGAGAATGCTCTGTCGGTGGTGAAGAAAAAGGTCTATCAGAAAAGCAGCGACGAGACCTTAACGGCGTCGGAGGACTTCGGAGCACTTGATGTGCCTTCCGAAGACTTCACGATCCCGCCTTCGTCATACGGCCCTGGTGAGCTTTCGAATTCCTATATGCCCAATTTCCTTTATTTTCTTCTTGTCCACACTTAGCATGTGTCTTTGAAGGAGGTGACCTGCCCGCCCTCTACACACGGCTCCAGCGAAGATCTCGGGTGCCCTCGTCGACGTCGGAATACGTCAATTTTTTCAACAAGTTCATCCACCACGTCGTGTCGGAGGTTGGTGTTAGAAGCCCGTATGCGTTAGCCTTCTCGAGCTTAAGGTGTATCTCACATAAGCATCTAAACTTTTAGATGTATTCTCGTAACATGTGGCCCGACTTACGGTGCGGACCAGAAAAGAAAAAACCAGTACGTCGACTTCGAATCGGAACTGGTCATAAGTAAGTAGTTACATTACCCGAACACATTTTACTACAACCAACTCATCATTAGATTTCGTGGAGGCCATGTAGCAGAAGGCAAATAAGGAGGTCCGGACGTACTTCTATTTCGACGTATTCAATATCATAACTGAGGCGCTGTACATAATAAATTGAATACTAACAATCCACATTTCTACACAACAAAAAGTTGTTTCAGCACCAACTTCCGCTGGAACATGAAAGGTCAGGAAGCAGCGGAGCAGTCCACCAGCTCCACTGCCGTCGACAATGACACAATTCCGTCACGACCCTCCTCGTAGAGCACCGGACTGGAAGCATCGCAGCAGACTGTTGACTTGGCGGAAAGTGATGCCAGTATGGCGCTGAGCTTCTTCGACTACAGTCAGGAACGAAGCCTCACGACAACTTCTACATTACCACTTCTTGGTTTTACGATATCATCTTCAATCTCGTGTTGTGCATTATATGCACTTGAACACACACATTTTTATACTGCTATGTAGAGTAGTTCATGTGACAATAAACTTTATGAATACCACACGCATCTTAAAAATGTACAGAAACGACAGTACACTTAATTTCAATGTCGCAAGTAACAACACATAACAGCCGAGATAAATCGTAAAAGAATAAAAATACAAACATACGCAAAAGCTACGAGGCATGCAACTAGGTGCGATATCTACATGCAACTAGGCCCGTGCTCCCAATCTACTCGTAAAGCGCAATATACTTCACGGTGGATTGTCCTAAACACCCCGCTTGCCGTTGAACAGTGCCAGCAGGTGATTTAGAGCTGGTTGGCCCGGGAGCGCTGAGCACACCATCAGATTGAGATTTTGGTCCCTACGCCTAGTTCAGACATATTTTGTCTATGTTCTAAACAGTTTGAGTACTGCCTCCGTAGACTGAGACTCCCAAACTGTTTAGAAAATAAACAAAATATGTCTGAACAAGGCGTACAGACCAAAATCTCAATCTGATGGTGTGCTCAGCGCTCTTAGGTCCCCAGCTTCAAACCACCTGCTAGCATTGTTTAGCGGCAAGCGGGGTGCCTAGGACAATCCACCGTAAAGTATACTGCGCCTTACGGGTAGATTGGGAACACGGGCCTAGTTGCATGTAGATATCGCACCTAGTTGAATGCCACGTAGCTTTTGGGTATATTGTTTGCTAGTTACGAAACAGAGTAAGGTACTTGCGACTTAGAAAATTGAGGAAGCTACCTGCACGCTTAGTGTGGGCTATCTGCGAGCTTAGTGTAAGCTACTTGTCTGTTGCATATAAGAAAGCAAATCTAAGGCCACTGTGGGCCTTAAATTTGCGATTTGTAATTTACATGCGATCTTATCGTGAGCTACTTCCACCTTCCATGCAAGTTTGCACAACTAGGGCCGTTGGGGGCCCTAGATTTTCTTACTTACATGCACGGTGCCTTCAAGTTACCTCAACCTTGCGCTTTTCTTACGTGAGGCAATCATTTACTAGCACTAATCGAGCATGTAACTTGTTCAAAATTTTCTGAGTTTGCAATGGAGCGCAATTTTTCAATTTCTATCATTTTCGTGGCTCCAATTATCTATACCAAGCGATAGAGCTCGTGCTCCTGAGCTCAAACATGCCCTTGTTTTTCCAAATTTTAGTTGTCGAATTGTAAATGTCGCCTCTTTCGATTTGTCATTTCTCTGTTTATGTTATATCTTAGATCATGTAACTTTAAATGTTCAACAAGCGTTTCCGAAGGCATCGTTCGCCAAAGTTTCGTTCCGATTCGTTAGCTCTTTCAAGGAATTTTTTAGGTTAACGATGATCGAGAAAAAGTACTGAGTGCGGGTTTGCTTGCAGTACGATTCAAGCAAGGAAGAAATGCGGCAGAATCCCATCTTGTCTGAAGTATTTGGTAACGAAGTTTCATCAATACGCCTATGCCAGCGATGGTTTCAACGTTTCCGAGACGGTGATGAGAGCCTTGAAGACAAAGAACACCAACGGCGCCTTGAACTTGTGGATAGCCAGGGAAAGCTGTCGAGTCGTATCCAACGCAAGCTACACGTAAGCTCGCACAGAGGTGCGGTTGTCACCACTCTACCATTGTCGATCGTATGCATGCAATCGGAAAGTCAAATCGGTGTGGAAAATGGGTGCAGCTCAGCGACACAAGGTCGCCACCGCTGGAACTCTCTGGGTCAACGAATCGGAACGAAACTTCGGCGACTGATTCTATCGGAAACGATTTTTTAGCACGTGAAGTTACATGATCCAAGATTTAACAGTAGCAGAGAAAGGATAAATCGAAAGAGGCGACATCCATAATTCGACAACTAATATTTAGACATGTTTGAGCTCAGGAGCTTGAGTTCTATCGTTTGGAATAGATAGTTTGCATGGAGCCATGAAAAATGATCGAAATTGAAAAAAGTGCTCCATTGCCAAGAGCCGCCGCGGACGAGTTTGATGACGTTATCGTTCGCGCAGGCTCGAGCTAGGGTCCTCAGTGTGAAACTGTTGAAAAGTCGATTTTTCCAAAATCGCTCGAAGTTAACACCGTTCAATAGAGCTTTTAGAGGTGAATAGAATGGTACCCTCGCTAGTGTGAAAAACTCAACTATAGGCGAGTAAGGGCGGAAGAAACATCACTGCTGCCGTCCGCCGCCTTAAAATGGCAGATGGGGCTAAGGCAGTTTAGGCAGATGGAAAGGTGTGAGCTTGTCTTTGTAAAATGCTTTCAGTGTTCTGCTTGCCCACACATTTGCATGTCCTTAGCTCGCCGCGTGTTCCCGTAGTGGTCGACCGAAATTGGAAAAAAATTGGATCGCACAAGCCTCGCCTGCATTTTCCCACCGCTGAAACCTAGTCTTTTCATAAGCTACTCCGTTGTCCTTTTTACCTTAAAAACCGTGTGCTTGTCTACAAAACCCTCATGTTGTAGCCAGAAAGAACAGAATTATTGCACTCCGAGCACGCCCGCGTGTGCAATTTGCGAGCGATCGCCCATCTCGATTGATAAGCTCGATTCTATAGGCATTGTTCACGCCGCACTCCAGAGCCTCGCCGGGACAGAGTACAGAAACTCTTGAGTAGGGCGCTGAAAATTTCTGATCAAAACCCCCACACGATTCGAACTAGTCTTAAAGGCTTTACATTCTCCAGCAAGGAAAGATAGAAGCGGAGTGAACATGCGTTCGCACACTCGACTAATAGGTTCGATCCTATATCCATTGTGCGCGGCGCACTCTCGGAGCATTCCTGACATGACAGAGCTCTGGCGACGTACGTGATGCTCGAGATACTCCGAAAACATGCAAGTCCTGGGAAATAAGCTACTCCAATCAAAAAGAGCCTGCTCCAGCCATTTTTTGGCAACCCACAGCGAAAATTCCGTGGTCTAGTAATGCTATATATACGGATGCGCAGATCTCGCGGAGACGGATCAAACGTTACCAGCCGTTTCTAAAAGCATAAAATTAGAGGAATGCGACGATTTGGGCATCGACAAGGTGTACACCCGCCCCTACTGGGGGGCGTCGCGTCGGGAGGTACAGCCGTTGTTCTGCGGACTGGAAACTTTTGTTTTGCGTGTCAAAGGTTTCGTAAGGCAGCCGTTAAACTCTCGGTGAAGCTTAGTGGGTTGGGGTGGGTGCGCAAGAGGGATGAGAGGAAGATCGCACGCCCCAGCAAGGGGCGGGTGTACCTCCTGACCGTCCCCGACGGTTTGCGATGTGCGACTCGTCTGTGGCTGCTTTTCGCAATGGAGCGCAAGTTTTCAGTTTCGTACATTTTCGTGGCTCCATGCAAACTATCTAGCCAGATGACGGAGCTCGAGCTCCTAAGCACAAAATTTATCTTGGTTTTTGAAATAAACGACTTTTAGGAGAGCTATATCCAAAAGGTGCAAAAACCACAAAAATGCGGGTTTTTGTCGCTTTTCTTGAAAAGATGCGTACTGTATCAGACCGACTGCCGCAGTTGCCTAATTCAGTTCTTCACACAAACTTGATAGATACTGTGGGAGGAATATTAAGGAAGCGCTAGTAATAAAGCGGTGGGATCTTTAGATCAACAGCAGAGGGTGCACTGGTGGTGCAGAGCAACTCCTTTCCTCCACCCCCGTTGATTACAGATCCATAGTAGTTTGTTTGTTATGTTGTTTGGGCAATTTAGCAAAAGTAGAACGGCTCATGTCCCAAAACGTCGTCAATAGGCATTGGCTTTAAGATTTGTGCAAGAACCATGGAATTACGTAAAATTGGAGGATGCGCAAAGAACCACAACGTATATGTTTACTTTTATACCAAGCACCAACATCAGTCAAAGGGATCACTATTTACTCTCAGTGTCAGAAGAGGTGTAACAGCTAGATCAGGAAATTATACGATCGATATTATCGGTTCTCTGACAGATTTGTCCGATCAGGGTGGGAGTTAAATGATTATGACCGTTGACTGAAGGCCTACACATCAAGTAAGAGGTGTCGATCGGGAAGCCAATATCGATCTCCTGACCGGTGATTTCGGGTTGGCAGACACGGGATTGTGGAAGTGCTTCACAGCAGGTGGAAAGTTGATATCGGGAGGTCCATATCGATCACTGTTGATTGTATTTGTGAACGACATCTGTGAAAGTAACGTCCCTTTGTTTGTCTGACGACGACGGTTAGGCATTTGGTCACTGCTGTGGCGGTCCCGCGTGGGAAGAATTTCTGTTCAACATAGTATTAGGAGCGGTGGGAATCCTCTGCTCTAAGACCCCGTTCATACTTCGTCGCGCACGACGCGATGGCCACGCAATGATGCCAAATTGATCGCATCGCCCAGTGACGACGCCAGCCGGCTGGAATGAATCGCGTGAGCCCGCTACCAATCGCCTCGCCCTGCGTCGCCCCCGATCGCGTTGCCCTCGAAATGGGTGCGATGCGATGGATCGCGGTGGATTGGGGCGCGGCCGCGGTTAATTGGGGCAAGTTATGACCAGCTGATTTTAGGAGTGCAACCTCGCACTCGCTCTTACTTTTTTGATTTTTTAGTCGACAAAACGTTTTATCTCGTTTTTACTTTTCCATAACGCTTTGAAGTTTCATTTCGGGTCTTCGCCCGCTCGGATTCGCTGGAGGCTAACCGGTTTTCGGGCACAAGGTGAGTGTTTCTTCCATTTTGATGTTTTCTCATGTTTTTTCACCTCATTGGTTTGTGTGTTTCTATTCGTTGCTAACGTGTTGTTCTTTGCTTTATGATGTGTTTAACCTTGTACGTTCGATTTCAGATCGCCGCCCACTCAGACTCGATGGGGGCGAGGCGGATTTCACCCACAAGGTGAGTCTCTCTTCTATTTGTGTCGTTTTCTCGTGTTTATTCCCACCTATTTTGTTGTGTGTTTTTGTGTTGGTTGCTTGCATGACCTATTTTGCTTTTTGATGTGTTTGACCTTATACCTTCGATTTCAGGTAGCCGCCCGCCCGAATCTATTCTTCGCCTCTATTCCCCCCCCCGCCCCTCATCTGTCCGTTATTCCCTTTCGCACATTATCTGCTATTCCCTACCACTTTTCTCCCCAATCTACTATTCCGTCCAATATTGACCGCTGCTATTTTGTTTACTTGCTACTGCAGGTTATGTCCAGGTACGTTTTATGGTATTTCCATTCGTCCATTCCAGCTGTCTGGTATGAGGTGGACTTGCGGCAGAACTCAAGAAGATTCTCGCCCATGTCTTCCTTATACTGGCTAAAAATATGGAGAAAAAAAAATGAGTAAACAGACGTGGACCCGGAAATGTGTACATAGTTGCATGTGTGCAAGTACGCAGTGGTGCGTAATCGCGGATTGCGTCGCCGGCTGTTCGGAGTGGCCATCGCCGTGCGAAACAGCGCGACGCGATTGGACGTATCGCAGCGTTGGAATCGCGTCGCCCGGCGATGGAAGTATAAATGGGACCTAACACAAAGACTTTGTCGTGTGACCAAAATCGATTAGAAGCCCAGTACCTATCGAAAATGTCGATTTTTGAGTGAGGTTGACCGTTTGAGGATGAGGGGTGAAGGTGCCTGCAGTCCAGTCAACTGAACGCTAGAGTGAAGTGGAGACTGTGCTGTGGGGTACTAGGAAGGTTGTCGAAGAACCTAGGCAACGGAGGCACTGATTAGCACAAGCGAAGGCATCACTGAGCCGTCTAAAGATGATGCGGATGTTGGGCGCCGCAAAACTACTCACTTGATCTTAAGGACGGTGGAGCAAAATTGGATCATAATAAATAAATAAACACTGCTTAAATATTGCCTTTTATACTGAGGAAAAACGAAAGCTGCACAAGTAAAGCAGCTAGGTTGAGGTGATTGTTCCTTAACTTAGTGATACTGCAAGATCGGGCTGGAGCACTTATAATTCATATTGGGCTGTATGCGTCATATTTATTAGATACTTGTGCATATAATTCATGTTTGGCAGAGCTTCACGACATCGTTTTGTTTTGCACGTAGGTGAAATTCGTGAAGTCATGGTCTCGATGAGTAGAGGCGAGATTTTGAGGAACGAGAGAAGCTGAAAACGACAATTACTTCATAACACAAGAGCAGAAATGAGAATTAATGCGAAAACAGAAACCTGGGTTGATTTTAATTTTCACGAAATCCTCGGCAATATTTCGAACATCCGTCTCACTTTCGATTCGAGGAACAAATGGCGCCTTAATTTCTCGTCGAAGTAGCTTTTCCCAGTCGATAGGTTTGAAGAATTCATGCTCTTTCACTTCGTTGAAATCAGCTTTCGATCCTATCCTTTTGCTTTTGTCCTTTTGAAGCAACTGTAACTATGACACGCTGTAAGAGATGCTACGTGATGTATACATTATACATGAGATCCGGATCATGCATCTTCGGATATCCCTCGGATTTCTCCTGTTTCAAGTTATGCGGAATCCGGCTCGGTTGAAAATTACGTCATACGAATCATCTGAAAATCCGGCGAAACGAAAATCGCCGTTATCTGGATCATCCGGAGATCCGAACTAGTCAATGATTCAGATAGTGGGATAAAAATTGAACAAAAGGAGCATAACTCGTCGTATTGTAAAGCTGAGTGAATACTAAGTACTGGCTGAATTCCAAGCCATCGCAAATTATACTTTCCATCCCCTTTGAACACACTTATTGGTTCCAACCCCTTCAGAAATGTTGACGACCTGTCCTGCCTTTTGGCTGAGGCCTGTTGGTCGCTGTAAAAGCCATGCTGAACTCGTACCCTATCGCCGGGAGAATTGATGCCGCATGTTTCTCTTAATTCCCTCGTGCTATTCAACGTAGTGCTATTTCTACTCTTCTCCAGACGTACAATATTATGGATAGCATCAGCATTCGACCTGATTTCAAAAATAGCGCTGTAACTCAATAGCTGTGCTTTTGCAAAATTGCATCGAACGAAAGAACGAACAAATAAGTTCAATGTCGAAAATTTTCGAATGATCGAAAATCGAGTAAGTCCCGATGCTTCATTTATTCGAATAGTCGCATAATTTGTTCGAAGACGAATAGCGAATAACCGTGTTTTGCTGTACAATAAAACGTGCCTGTAGTAAACAGACCCGGTTAGTATTTCAATTCAGCAAACTGTTGAGGGAGTAAAAGATTATATTGCTATATCTTTTAGAAATGCGCCGCGCACTCTAGTCCTGCATGATATTTGGAAAAAATTGAAGTTCTGGCCCTTCTCAAAGACAGTATGAAGATCCTACAATCCATAGCGACCTTTTCTTTTTTGTCTTTCCTTTCAAAATTTACTCTTCCTGGCAAGCAGGAAAGCACAGGCAAGCTTGCTTGTTATGGCGGATCGACCAGTACTTGCATTGTCACCATATTCTAGTCAAAAAGACAAGCGGAAGCCGCGCAGGGTAGACCCGGGGGTACAGGACAGCACCTATCCCAAGTTAAATGCTATGCAAGACTGAGGTAGGGCTTGAGCTCGCGCGGTATATACAGGCGTTCCCCTTTCCGGTTGAGCTTGAGATCTCTGAAAAAGATCTAGAACGCCTAAAGGGCTTTGCGCGCTGACGTTTGAACCTCCTGCCCCAGAATCCTCACCTCAACGCCAGAATCCCTCCACCATAACAATTGATAATATGGTAGCCTAGGGCAGTGGATACCTTGAGTGTCTCCTTCCCGTGGAGGTGCTCCTTGCTCCTCACATTCAGAGGATTGTCGGTTTTGTACTCCCCAACGCAAATTTCACGGTGGATCATGTAGACAACCCGATACGGTGCAGCGACCCTCTTTTCCCGTTGGGCAAACCACACAGTTAGTGGCTCCGCAGCATTGCGGACTAACTGGGTTTTGAAGTTGTCAGTGGCAGATCAATCACCGCAACCTAGTTTCCAACCTAGGTCTCCTCAGACAATTCCGTAAAGAAATGGTCACTTCATCGGAGACTAACGGCGCTTTTTTCCCATGTCTGGATGAGGGTCTACAGAGTGAGTAGCCGTTGAAAGCGGCTAATTACTCAATCACCTCCAGAGAGTCGTTTCGCTCGGTTTCCATTGCACTCACACTACCTGCGGTTCTGAACATGTTCCTTACGACTGTTTGCATTGTCCGATTTGGGCGTGCCGACAAACTATGGACAATTATGTTTTTTGCAGGAGGGTTTCCGATTCCAGTTTATTTATTTATTTTTTCCTGCACTTAAAGTGCACCATAGAAATCAGACATACGAAGCAAAAACACAGCAATGATCAAACACAATACAAAGACAACACCAATGAAATCGTTAGCTACCTTAGATAACACTATGAACTGCAAAAGAATGGGACAAATGTCTTTGCAGGTTATTCAGAACACTCAGTGCAAAAAACTTAAAAAATATTTCCTAAAAAAAACGAAAGCATAGCGGAGTATAATATTATGTCAACTTGTTTTAAAGGTTGATTAAAATTAATGAAAATTTATATCGGCATTGAAGTGCAGGCGTTGGTATTCAATATAACTATGGTGTGACTTCCAGTAAGTGGAAAAGTCACTTTCGAGCATCCTTTACAAAGAGGAAATACTCAGGAGTCCGGCCCTATATCCGGTAATATCAAGGCGAGCAATTGCTGCATTAAGTTACCTCACAGCGATGCTTCAATAGGAACGGAAGAGAAGCAACCGCACTTGAAGTAATAATCAAGAAAAGAAGATAGAGAAAAGTACATACATTAATGAACAAAAACATTTTAGAAAAACGCTCAACGAGGTAGGTGCATAGGGAACTAGTCGGTATAAAAATAAAGCAATAAATCCTTTGCTCAAGGGTTCTGAACACAATAATACAGTTGATGATGTAAGTATCCCTGCCACCTAAACCTAAACATTAAAAAAATAGAGCCAGTTTCCGCAACGCTTTTTCCATGTAAAATTGATGTATTTGGACTGTGCGGCTGTTAACGACCTCAAAGCACTTCTCTATTTTACTCTGCGTGGCGCAGACGACAAAGCAGCCGTTCACACATCGGCAGTATAATAAAGGAAGCCACAGGTGCTTTAATCCTTAAATGAAGGCAATGGCTAGTGTGGGTCCCAGACATTGTCCCATAGCCAATTCCCTTATCTGCGTGAAATACCTCCCAGACCACATGAAGACATTGCATGACAGACACTTCTCAGGGAGTACCGTCAACAGAGTTTTGGAAAAGCCAAACATGCTAATTGGCGCTCGTTGAAGAGCTCAGAGATAGCTTCCATTGCAGAAGCATGTGATACTTTGTTGTATAGTGCCGTAACATCAAACGACTTCAAGTGACGCAGGTGTGCTAAACCGCGTTCTGCGGATGTATTAGGTTGTCCCATAAGTCCTGGCAGTTTTTTTTAACGATTCACTTCAGATTTCGCCGGCTGTCTCTTGCACAGCGCTGCATAGCTTTCGAAAGAGAATGAATTGCTCTATCAGATCATGTATTGCATTTCTTTTTTCATCATGAGTTTTGGCAATTTTTAGGTCGTTGAAGTGGAAAGTGAAAAAGTGAAAAAGTAGCCATTTGCGCATTTGTTCTCTCCGCTTAGATTTGTCATTTTTTGCGCATTTTTTATAGCATTTGGAGGACAATGTTCTGTACTACAAGAATATGTGTTGGTCCTATTTTCTCACTTGTCCTTTATTGATTTTTAGGCCATCAAATTAGGACGTCCGAAGGAGGATGGTTATTTCTGCCGACAACTTCTTCTCTTGGTTGGACTTTTTGGGTAGGCGTTATATGACATTCAAAAGAGAATGTCCTGCTCCATAAGAGTATGTGTCGCGCTCATTGATTTCTATTGAATATCAACAAAAAGCCAAAAAGAGAGAAATCGTCTTCACCAACAACTTCTTCTCCTTCTTCAGTTGTTGATATTCGACAGAAATCAGCGTGAGCCAATAAACGCTACACAATTTCTTACTGAGCAAAACATCCTCTTCCAAACGACATATAACACCAAGCAAAAAAGTCCAACCACAGAACCGGAGTTTTGGTAAAAAGGAGGTACGGAAAAGTCGGACGTCCCAATTTGATGACCTGAAAATCAATAAAGGGCAAATGAGCAAATAGCGCTAACACATATTCTTGTAGTACAGAACATTGTCGTCTAAATGTTATGAAAAAACTGCGCAAAAAATTACAAACCTAAGCGGAGAGAACAAGTGCGAAAATGGCTACTTTTCACTTTTTCACTTTTCAATTCAACGACCTAAGAATTGACAAAATTCATTATGAAAAAAGAAATGCAATACATGCTCTGATAGAGCAAATCATTCTCTTTCGAAAGCTATGCAGCGCTATGCAGGAGACCGCCGGCGAAATCTGCAGCGAATCGTGAAAAAAAAAACTGCAAGGACTTATGAGACAATACTCAACGAACATGCCGGTGTTACTAAGCTGGGATGAAAGAAGCTTCACTAGGGATTGGTGCGCATAGGAAAGGGTGCCAGTTGGGAAGAGGTACAGGATGGGCTCATATCTAGACTTGCGCCAGAAGTTACATATCATATGTTAGCAAGTATATACAGAATCATATTCGCTGCAGTGGTGTATCACCTTCTCAGTGTTTTTTTTTTCAAGAAGCTGTATCCAAAAATAGACTGAGCGCTAGATTTTTCCATCTCTCTTGTCGATGTCTGTTCCTGCAGTTTCCACAATGGCGAGAAGGAATCTCGACAACTTCTATCCTAGCCCCTGCAACAGGCTTGAGCTGTAACTCGGTTGAACGGAGACTTGCGATATGACACATTCTATTAGGGTGGGCCAAAAGTAAGACAAATTCAACAAGTTCCTTTATTTCTTTATAACTCAATTACAACTCAACGGTGCTGAGGAATGTGTTCGCCATTAAGGTCAATGACCTTGCTGCCATCGATCAGGCAACTCTCTGATCCCATCCTTCCAGAATTGCTTAGGCCTGGTGTTGATCCACTGGTCGTTATGGTTGTCGAGGTCTGTTTGGGTCCTTGTGTACCTTCCGACCATGAAGTCATATAGGCTCAAGAAATAGTGGTAGTCGCATGGAGAGATGTCCAGCGAATACGGTGGGTGAGGCATGTAAACGCAGCCCAGCTGAGCAGCTTATCGGTGGTCACTTTTGCCCGATGGGGTGCGGCGTTATCGAAGAGGAGGAGCTTCTTGAAGCGCTGAACCGAATTAGTGCGCGTCGCCGGTCCATCCCTTCTATTTCGTTCACCATGGAGTTGGAGTACATCGCCGAGCTTTTGGAAAGCAGCTTCCAGTATACCGGTCTATGGGCGCAGACTCAAAAGCTCAGAAGGTGCTTCTCGCCATGAACGTCCCGCCGAACGAAGGTCGATAACAGGTCATCAGGCCTCACTCAGACTCACTGCTTGACAGGGTTAAGGAAGAAGACGTACTTCTCATCTTGCGTGACTATTGAGTCCAGGCTGCTCGAGGTTGGGAATTGGGCGAGATTTGCGCTACACAGGTCGACTCGTCAGACTGGGGTAACGGCATGAGACAGACTGGGTTTTGGCTTTTTTCGGCCTTTTTTTGCTCCTGGAAAGATCGAAAGTGGTCACTTCTCAGGTGGCCTTCAGTAAGTAGCAAACAAACATACAAATACGAGAACTCCGGACTCCAGTCACGACGTGTACGGGCACGGCATGGAGAGTCTCATTACTTTTGACTCCTATCCCCCCTAATAGATTAGAAAATATACAGAAAGGTAAATGAAAATACATAAATACATCTTCTAATCAAAAATCCGTTGCTATTTTCTTTTCTTTTCTTTTTTCAGTGCAGTCCAACCTGTTCCCCTTACCAGACTTAGGATACTGATCACTCAAATATTGCGTGATAAAGTTGTGTGCTTGAAGATTGGAAGTTTATTCCACTTTCGAATAAAATTAGTCGACCGAAGAGAGTTTAATTATTCGATTTTCGAATAATGTTCAAATATGGTTTCATTCGATGTTTGAACTTGAATGAATATACATCTTTTGAAAACCATGAATGTTCGAATTCGAACGATTATTCGAAAATCAAGAAACATCGAATATTCGAATACTCGAATAAATTCGTTCGAGCACAACTATACTAGGCACCACGTACTTCTTCTATTACCCTAAAATTTAAATAACTGTTTGATCGGAGCGTGAAGGCATTTCCCAGCATTCTTGATTATAATAAACCTCGAGTTTCTCTAGACCAACAACTGCTGCCAGTCAGCATCATAGACATCCTTCCAACAGCAGCATTGAACTGTACACATTCCTTTTGTGCCTGTTCACACTATCAGGGACTTGAATATGCATGACGTGGTTACTAGCGGGTGTTACAATACCGCTCATAACTAGTGTCGCATCTGGCGCCGGCGACGCCCTAGAGCGTCGCCAACGCTTGCGTGAGTCGCAGCGTCGGAGTCGTTGAGAGCGAAGCTACTGGAAAACCGAGCACCTCTTTGGATTCGAGTAGACCTTAAAAATCTAAATATTTTTTTACAGTACTCTAAATTTGAAATAGTTACAGTAATTTTATTCATCGAGACATTGAAAGCGATTTCTCTTAATTTCCGCTGACTAAGTTGAACGACACATTCGGAATCTTCATTGAATGGCCTTTTCAAAAATATATTAAATAATTAGTGCTTTTAAAAAATTTCTTCGTTTACCTATATATTGCTCACTGCTGCAGAACTCCTGGCTCGCCCGATATAACTGCTCCCTCAGGATACGTTTTGCTAATTATCTGAACGCTCTATCAATAAGTTTTGGGAGATCTCAGTTTTCTCAACTATTTTTGGTAGATTTGACTACAGCGCACCGCTGCGACCTATTTATTTATTTCATACACTCAACAAAGGTGTGCTCAACAAGAAACATAGAAAGAAGCAATAAGTATACTGAAAAGGCAACAATAAATACCGCAAATTGCTCCTAAGTCATTGGGCGCAGGTTTTTTTAAATAATAGCGTGCCTACAATACCGTCCGCGTCGCGCGGTCAAAAAGACGGCGCATGCTCACAACTCCTTTAATTTTAAGTTGTTTGAGAAACTGTTGATACCGTTCGATTCGACTCCTCGAGATCTACACAAACACATATAAAACTTTACCAGACCACCGAGATCTACACAAACACATATAAAACTTTACCAGACCACCGCGTTTTCGCCGTGGGTGGCCTAAAAAATAATTGCAGCAGGCTTTTGCGATTGGAGCACCTTATTTTCCAGGACGTGCATGTGAAGTGCAGTGTTTTCGAAGTATCTCAAGCATGGCGTGCATCCTCAGTGCTCTGTCACCTGGAATACCTGGAATACTCTGAGAGTGCGCCGTGCACAATGCATATAGGATCGAACCTATCAATCGAGTGAGAGAAAGCAGGTTCACTCCGGTTCTAGCTTCCGTTACTGGAAAATGTGAAGCCTTCAAGACTATTTCAAACCGTTGGAGAAGTTTATATGAAATTTCGAGCTGTCCTACTCAGCAGTGGCTCCAGTCTGTCCTTGTGAGACTTTGGAATGCGCCATACACAATGCATATGGAATCGAACCTATCAATCGAGTGGGCGGAAGCGGTTAAAATGCCTCACCTGCCAGTTTAAAGCGGCGGAAGATAGCGGTTAGAGTTTCTGTCTCGGCGAGACTTAAGTGTGCGCCGTGTGCAATGCGTATAGAGATGATGCTATCATTCGAGTGGGTTCGACAACTGGTAGAGCGAACGTTTGGGGAGTTCAATCATATATTTCAAGCTGCCCTACTAAGGTATTGCTTTAATGATGTTCAGATAGCCTTTGAAGTGAACAATGCATAATGCATAGAGTCGAACCTTTCAATCGAGGGGTGCGACCGCTTGCAAATTGCACGCGCGGGCGTGTTCGGAGCGCAATAACTCGTTCAAGTTCAAATCGTTTCGGCTGAAACTCGTGGGTCTTGTAGGCAGTAAAACAGTCTAGTTGCATACTAAAGTAGAACGATGTAACTTAGGAAGAGGCAATGTTACAGAGGTGCGAATATGCAGGTGAGGCTTGTGTGACGCATTTTTTCGATTTCAGTGGACCACTGCGGGAAGATCCGGCCAGCAAACGGGCTTGAAATTCCTATGGAAGCAGAGCGCTTAAGGTGCTTTACAATGACGTGCTCAGAACTCCTCAGCTTCCTAAACTGCCTTAGCCTCAGCTGCCAGTTTAAAGCGGCGGAAGGTAGCGGTTAGAGTTTCTTGCGCTCTTACTCGCCCAGATTTTAGTGCTCGAAACTCGCAATGGTACCTTTCTGTTCAGTATAAAAAGCGCTATCAAACGTTACAAATTTCGACCGATTTTGGAAATATCGATTTTTTGGCAGATTCGCATCGAGGTCGAGGCCGCTCAAGGCCGCGGCAGACGGACGTTGACGTCATTGAAAATCGATGTCTTCGAATTGGGGCATGCTTGATACCATTCGATAGCGCTTTTCATGCTGAATTGAATGGTGTTATTGGGTATAGAGAAAACTGCAATGTGGGCGAGCAAGAGCGAGGAGAACATTGATCGTTGTTGTGCGAAATTGCACGCGTGGGCACGTTCTAGGCGCGATAACTCTGTTATGTGTGAACATTTCTGGTTGCAATTAGCGGCTTTTGTAGGCAGCAAAATTTTCTAGTAGAGCGCTGAAACACAGCAATGCAGCTTATCATTGGGCAAAGTCATAGCAGTGCGAAAATGCAGGTTAGCCTTGTGTGACACGATTTTTTCCAATTTCAGTCGACCCCTGCGGGAAGACGCAGAGAGCTAACGGTCTACAAATGCTCATGCGAACAGAACGCTTAAGGTTGTTTACGATGACGTGCTCACAACTCCCTAGCTGGTTAAACTGCCTGAGAACCAGCTGCCATTTTAGGGTGGCGGAGCTTTAGCGTTTGAAGTTTCCTGCGCCATTATTCGCTAACGTTTGAGCTTTCGACACTTGCAATAACACCGTTAGCTTCACCTAAAGCTCTATCGAACGATGTCGATCGACCAATTTCAAAAAAACCGATTTTTTTTTGACAAATTCCCATAGGGGACGGAGGCGCTCCAGGCCGAGCCTTCGCGGACGATGACGTCATCGAAAATCGATATTTTCGAAATTGGCCAAATTTTCTCGTGCAAAGTCATCTAGGGGTTATTTGGGGCGCTGATTACGAATCCTACGTCCGTTTTTGAAAATTCCGCTGATTGCGGTAGGCTTTGGATTTTTTCTGGATAATTGAGGGTGGTCGAGTCAGGATCACCAATTTTCTACAAACTTCGTATAGGGGCGAGAATCTATTCGGGGTGCGGAACACGATGCCGAAGTTCATTTGGACGATTACGGCAGGAGACCGCCCTTACCTCCCGTTTGAGGGTGATCTGTGATCCTGACCTGACCACCCTCAAACGGGAGGTAACCTACTGAAATCGACGAAGTTTTCAGAAACGGACGTCGGATTCGTATGGCGTATTCCAAAGTATCACAGTGTCAGACTGGAGCAAATACTGAGTAGGACGACCTGAAATTTCATATAAACTTTTCCACACGGTTCGAAATAGTCTTGAAGGCTTCACATTTTCCAGTAAGGGAAGCTAGAACCGGAGTGAACCTGCTTTCTCTTACTCGATTGATAGGTTCGATCCTATATGCATTGTGCACGGCGCACTCTCGGAGTATTCCAGGTATTCCAGGTGACAGAGCACTGACGACGCAGGCCATGCTTGACATACTTCGAAAACACTACACTTCACATGCACGTCCTGGAAAATAAGGTGCTCCAATCGCAAAAGCCTGCTGCAGTTATTTTTTTAGGCAACCTACGGCGAAAACGCGGTGGTCTGGTAAAGTTTTATATGTGTTTGGGTAGATCTTGAGGAGACAAATCGAACGGTACCAACAGTTTCTCAAACAACTTAAAATTAAAGGAGTTATGAGCATCCGACGGTTTGCGACGGATTTTTCCGTCGCAGACCGTCTTTTTGACCGCGCGACGCGGACGGTATTGTAGGAAATTTAAGGAGGAACTGCCTTCAGTATTGTTACTTACCCAGCTTTCAATCCTAAACTGCAAATACCCCATCTGGCTATAAACCTGTCGGAGCCTCGGAACACGGGTATACCAACCTCCCAGGTGGAACCGACAGGTTGGGTAAAGCAGGCTAGCGGGATGGAGGCTGCGGTGATAGTAACCTCTTTAGACAGTCAGGGTTGGACAGAGTTACCCAGCCTGCGCCACCACTTACTGTAAGAAAACTCAATGCATGGAAAAGACTGACTGATATCATCAAGGAGTAAAACGATTAAAACTG
Source organism: Heligmosomoides polygyrus bakeri (assembly GCA_947359475.1). Lineage (NCBI taxonomy): Eukaryota > Metazoa > Nematoda > Chromadorea > Rhabditida > Heligmosomidae > Heligmosomoides > Heligmosomoides polygyrus. The sequence goes on from OX375870.1 coordinate 46,417,896, forward strand.
ATATCGTCAAGGAATAAAACGCTGAAAACTAATTCCAAAATGCGACGTTATAAAGAAAACAAAAAACTATGCAGAAAAATCTAAGAAAGAAAAAGCATTAAACAGCTTAAGAATAAAAAGGAGGACAAAGGTTCGGAACACCATAATCGGCAAGAAATCAGGATTGGTTGAGGCCAAAGACGATGAAGGCAATTCTATAGCGCTGCATCTGAAATGAATTCAAATCACTGGGAACGAGAGTGAAGTAACATACGGAGAAGATTAAGCTTATCCAGTTTACTCCTGAATGCGCGGCCGTTCGTAGCCTGAAAGACCTCCGGTGGGAGCTATTGGAACCACCTTGCAAATCTGATAAAACTTTGTTAAACATCATGGCGTATCTCTTTCTATTAACTTTCAAATAGTGAATATTAAACCCACTTGTTGGAGTAGCACTGGTACGTCTAAAAACCCAGTACTTACTTGGCATAAGATTAAGTTCTCTGCGAAGAATTCGAAATGAAAAGGCAAGTTCCGACCTTGCTCGCCTTTCCTCTAGCGTGTTAAGTCTAAAGTTCAGAAGCCTTTTGGGGTAGCTTAGGATATTCTTTCTATCACTAGTGGGTGTTAATCTGTACCAAAGAAGACGAGTGAATACTTGCTGTACTCTTTCGATTTTGTTGACATCCTTTCTTAAGTGAGGACTCCATCCGGCGAACAGTATTCCAGGTGGGGTAATACGTACAGCTTATAGAGGCGCAACAGTATTCCCTCATCTGAACACTTCACATTTCGAAGAATCGAAAACAAGCTCGAATAAGCCTTTCTTACAACAGTGTCAACTTGACTGGAGAACCTAAGGCTATCATCGATTATAATTCCAAGGTCTCTGATTGAGTTACAGTGCTTCAATAGTATACCACTAATATCGCATAACGGGGTTTCCCACTTCCCATGCGCATTACAGCGCATTTTTGAATATTTATGGGTATGCCCATCATGGTGGCCCAGTGGTACAAATTTTTAGTTGATTTCTGGAGGGCCGAGCGAACCTCAGTGCTGTCGTTGAAATCATGGGTACCATAAATTTTGTCATCGTCCACATACAGCTTTATGCTAATGTTACTAGATGTTCTCAGCACCTTATATAACGTCTACAAGTTTTCCGGTGTTGATTGCTTGGCTAAAGTCATGCACGGTATCAGCGAAATTGGTCAACGTAGAAGCACGTGGTAAGAAGCCGTGCTGCTCCGGCGAAATGATATGAAATTTGCTAAGCCATGAAAGGAGTCTTCCATATATTACATTTTCCATGACTTTCATAGCAGTTGGAGTGAGACTAATAGGACGAAAATTATAGATTGAGTTGGTACCAGGTATTTTAAGAATTGCCGTCACAATAGCTTCCTTCCATATCTGCGGAACCTCTCCCAGCATTAGAGGGAAATTGAGCAGATACGCAAGAGGCTTGGACATGGTATTCTAGCATTTCCTGTAAAGTATCTGTGGGATGCCATCATATGGTTCGGAGGTAGAAGGCTTTAATTTTTGAAGTGTGACGGAAATTTTGCTTGGATGGAAATAAATATCAGTACACATGTGTTTGATAGAACACACGCTGTGCATCTGTGCATTCGCGCTCACATCATCACAGGAATATACACTAGCAAAGTATTCTGCAAGCGCAGATGCTTTCTCTTGATCGGTAAAGAGGTTATCACCGTTCTTATTGGTAAGCGTTGGAAGGGAGCTTTTGGGCTTGATCTTGCTACGAATATATTGGAACATTCTCTTGTGAGCATCGAGACGACGTACATAATTAGACAGAAATTTCTTTATAAGATAACAGCAGACATTGTTATATGCACTGTTGTTCAAAGGGTTTAGTTCCCGAAATAACCGTTGTTTTTGCTCGAACAGGTTGAGTATATGGGGCGGGCACTTAAAGGTCAGCGTTTGTGTTTTCGTAAACGGAACAAACGACAAGAAGACACTGTAAAGGATTTTATAGTACCTCTGGTAAACATCGTCCATAGACGTGTAATGGTCGAATAATTCTAACCAATTTATATTAGGCAAAAAATTATTCAATACAGGATAGTTAACCTTGAGAAAATTTGAAAGGGGAGGTGCTTCTAAGTCGACATATTTAATAAGCAGTTCAAATGATACCATATTGTGATCGGATGCTGCTAAGGGTGGAAGGATGCTTATGTTATAAACATTTAAGTAAGATGTAAAAACAAGATCAAGAATGGTACTTTCATGTGTAGGTTGACTAACATGTTGTCAAATCATTCAAAGTAAAGTCTTCTTAAGTGTGATGAAAAAAATAGATTTTTAAAACCGAAAGACTATTCTAATTACTGGTCACAAACTCACCTGTTTCGCTTGCTGCATCGGATTTTTTCAGCTTTGAAGCATCTGTTAGTGGTTTGCAAACAACTAGAAGAGGCAAACTTTTCCGGTAAGCAGCCGAATTCAATGGTTTGACATGACGGCAGAGGACGATAACGGAGCCAGATGTTTTTGAACGTCTAATAACGCGTCAACTCAACTCTTCTTTATGTTTTCTCTCCTTACTCTTTACATTTGCTTTCAACTGAGAAATGTTTTCAATCAGGAAGAGGGCTTTTTGCTAGTGCAGCATAAGAGTTGTTTGAAATGTTCAAGATTTTACCCTTCCGTCTACCGCAGAGCCGGCTGGGAGTTGCACGTCGACCTGAGCGTAACGCTCCTCCGTCGGGTCGCAGACCTACCGCGCTCACACCCAGACATTAGATCCAGCAATGAATGGCGGTACAACACCATTGATGCTCAGCAATGAAACAGTAGTGAGCCAGGATCGATCTGTTGGAACATGCTACTATCTTTACATTTCTCCACAATTATTACCGCTTCACCCTGCCTTGTGAAATGTTAGGATAAATAAGCTCTTTTTCTTTTAGTTGGTGGACACCTGAAATTTCACCTGAAACCAGTGCTTGCTCCTGTATTCGTGTCGTTACCCGAATTTATCAGATGTATTCATGCTTTCACATGGAACGCCGTAGTAGCATACCAACACGCAAAACCTCAAACTAACCCCAACCCCATGAAAGCATCACTTTGAGTTCAAGACAAACAAAACAAGGTTCGTTTCTCTGCACTAGTAGTGTATTGTACTATGTGTTTTTTGAGTTTGTGTAGACCTGTTACCCTTCCTTTGTTCAACAACTTCGTCGTTGTAGAAATATATAAATATTCGATTCTGCTGAGTTGAAGGCGTAAATGTCATCCGCTCGAACACTGTGACCATACAAGTGCCGCATGCAGGCCGATTGCCTGGATCAGTGGATAAACGGGGAGCGATGCTAGGACTTGCGGCCGGCCGTAAACGTGAGGTCACCATGTTCTGTATGTCGGGAACACCTCCGCCGCGTATTGAGACTTGCTTCCAAAGTTTTTCCACCGAGAACGGGGATGAAACCATGCATTCGCAATGTTCTCGCATCCCATCCAGTTAGCTGTGATTGTGACTTAATGTGCATGTGTACTTGTTTATATGCAAACAACTGTGCAAGCCTGTCAAGTAACTGTGCACGCTCGCTCTCCGAACGAACTCGCAGCTAGCTGGTCGCTAACGAATTTAATCGCCAGAGTTAGCGAGCACACTGTTCGATATAGAGGCACTGGGCCAAAATCTGGAGCCACCTGTGTTTTGCCACCTGTCAAACACACTCTTTACAGTTATCGAGAAAGGGTCCTTCACGTTACAAGGGAGGTACGGACGACGAAGAACGTCACGAACCTCGTGCAGCGGTTTGCTAGTTTGCCTTGCTAATTTGCTTTCTTCCATGTTGTTAACAGATATGTTAGAGGCGGATTCATTTCACGAGAGGGTAGAGACATATTATTGTAGGACTAGGTACAAACGTATGGGCTTGCAGCTTGGTTCACCATATCATGTGTATTTATCAAACACAAGGAACAAGGAAGCGAACTTTGTATTGTTCGTCTTGAACTTAAAGTGATGTTTTCCTGGCAGGCGGAAGGGGTAGACGGAAGGGTAAAATCTTGCACGTTTTAAAAAAGTATACTACATCAGCGGAAAGCTCTCTCTCTCTCTCTCTCTCTCTCTGATTAAGAACTCTACCGCCTTCATTTCTCAGCTTGGTGAGAAAGGTGAGAGAACATTACGATTGATTGAATTGATCTTATGCGATATTACACGTTCAAAAACATCTGGTTCCAAATGTGTACATATCCATCCACTGCCGCCATGTCAAACCATGTGAATCAGGCTGCCGACCTGAAAGGTTCGCCTCTTCTAGTTGTTAGCAAACCACTAACAGATGCTTCAAAGCCGAAAAAATCCAATGTAGCATGTGAAACAGGTGAGTTTGTGACCAGTAATTAGAATAGTCTTTCGGTTTTAAAGAACTATTTTTCTATCACATTTAAGAAAAGGTACTCTACTTTGGACATCGTATAAATAAATTTATAAGGAGGTCTCGATAACTGTGAAATAAGAGGGTGAAGTGGAAGGAATCGCTCTTGACGTCTATTTGTAAAAAAGGATGGTTCCAGCCGAATTCGGCAGTGTGTATATTCAAATAGGTCACAGCGGCGCGCTGAAGTCGAATCTACCAAATTAGTTGAGAGAACTCAGGGAGATCTCCTAAAACAGATAATTGGCAAAACGTATCCTGAGGGAGCAGTTATATCGGGCGAGCCAGGAGTTCTGCCGCAGTGGGCAATATGTAGGTCATCGAAGACATTTCTTAAAAGTACCAAATATTTCACATATTTTTGAAAAGACCATTCAATGAGGATTCCGAATATGTGGTTCATTTTGAACACGGATAAATTTATTCAGCGGAAATTAAGAGGAATCGCTTTCAATGACTCTATTAAGAAGATCACTGTAACTAGATCAAATCTGGAGTGCAGTAAAATATATTTATATTTATGAACTCTACCCGAGGTCAAAATCCAGGGATGTCCTCGGTTTTCCTGTACTTCGCTCTCAACGATTCCGATGCTACGACGCTCGCGAGCGTCGGCTGTAGCTAGATAGAGAAAATTATTGAGAAGAAACTAAACGAGTATCCCTACTCACTGGATAGCTATAATTGACCGTTAACCACAAATATAGACGCGAAGCGATTGATGTCTGGGTATTGAATTCTAAAACGCGGTACACAGACTAAAAGTGGGAACACTAGGTATAAGTACGGTTACAGTTACGTTATTCGATTTACGTCCCAAAATGTTGTAGATTGTAGCTACTAACACCTTTGTTAAACAACCGAATGTTTTCAGAGCAGACCTTGCTATTATAATTGTAGGTTTGATTCGACTTTGAATATGTATAAGGTCGGCCCGAAAGCTGAGACGGTTTTTGTACAACCGCTTTTCGTTCGTTTATTACTGAATCAATATTCGACTTACTTCACATTTTTATATGACGTCCAATACGCAATTCTTCGCTGGAAAACCTAGATCATTTTCCGAACAGGAAAAAGATTCCCTTTCCCTTGAAAGGTCTTAACATTTTTACAGACCATGGACGGCATCATGGACGGCGAGGTAACTGCGAAGATATCTGCATACTCAAAATTAGTAATTACATTACAATCATCAAAAGTAGTACACATATTTCATTCCGAGATCAAAGATGATAATTGGATGACTGATTAATCATGGCGGGTCCACACTCTCACAAGAATACCCTGTCTGTACCAGCCTAGCAGCTCCTTGATAGGTAGGTGACAGAGCTGGACAGTTCCTAGGTAGTTCTCGAAGTAATAGTCTTGTTTCAGAATTCAATAAGTCACTCTAGTCAATGAAAATAACAGCTCAAGCTAGATATTCGTCATGTCTCATTAAAAAATCAATTGCATAACTTCCTGTGGATGAAACTTACAATTTAGAATTTCATGATCACTCAAATGTTGGGTGCATTTTCATAGCAAACCATGCATGCATACCCTTTGCTGCCACATTAATTTTGCCTTGCGCTCAGCCGTTACCATTTTTGAGTAGTTTTTTTTAAATGTAACAAATATCAAAGTAAATAATACTAATAGGTTGTACGGGAAGTTTTCAGCGTTTTGAGTGGTTCAATTGAACTACCATAACTTTCCCAAACCTTATCGTAGCTAGTCGAAACAAGCACTGTTCCAATCAACACACTTTTGCCAGCGGGCCACCACTCGAGATATTCCATCAGCAAAAAAATAGTTTGTCGAGATTCGACAAAATCCACGGAAACCGTCTTGGCTTGGTCCAGATTGGTGAAGGTTTTACCAGCGGAAAGTTCTGAAAGTGTTTGAAAAGGTGGGTCGGTTGGTGACAGGTCTGGAGAATGTGGCGGGAAACTACAACCCTTATAATTCATTCAATTATCGCATAGTAATTTGTGAAACGTGTGTTATCGTGCAAAAGAATCGGGCCTCTTCTGTAGATCAACGCTGGCTGAAGTTGACGCAACTTTCGGTGCCTTGGCATTGGCCTGGTGCCGAAAGGTTGCAGGGGATCACACCAGCCCCCGACCACCACACAATGACCATTACCTTTTTTGGTGGAGGCTCGCCTTTGTAAAATGTCTAGGGGTTCGTCGGCGTCCAACCACTGTCCGGAACGTTTCCTGTTATCACACAGAATCCACTTTTCATTACAAGTGATGATTCGATCCAAAAACGGGTCAGTTTGGTTGCGTGAAAGTGAAGAAGAACAAATCTCGAAACGACAATTTTTGCCGATCGCTCAACTCGTGGGGCCTACTTTTCGAGCTTTTTCGCCTTCCCAGGGCGTTTCAAAGCGTCAGCAACTGCAGTTTTATTGACGTCTAGCTCTTCCGCGACCCCGCGAACTGTTTGGAATAGTTCAGCTTCCACCAATTCCTTCAATCGTCGTCCAGGATTGCTCTAGATCAACCGCTACGGGGGTCATCTTCAAGGCTAAAATCTCCGCTCCAAAATTTCCTGAACCACTGGCGCACAGTGCTTCCTCCAACACTGTTAGACTCCCGCGCTTGGTTGATTTTTCAAGCTGTTTCGGCAGCAGATTGTCCTAATTTGAAGTTAAACTAAAATATCGTTCGGAATTCCTCCTTATCAATAAGCCCTTCAAAAACGGATATAAAAAACAATGTTGAAACATAAATTAATTAGTCAGGTAGATCTTAAATTCTGTACAGAAAGTAGCATTAATGCGCAATGCAAGTTGAATTTCACTTAATAATAGACGAATCCACCAATCCTTCTCGTTAGAGATCCTTCGGACTCTCTTGTTAAGAGAGATCTCGAGCCGTTTGTCGCACGGCCTGTGGCGCGTCCGCGGGTGGTGGATAGGAGAATGAAATGCGAACCAAATGCGACCGCGTACTGCCCAGAGACGCAGGTGGGATGGAGGGGATGGACTCCTTGCTCCTGCCGTGTCAGGTCGACGCGTTCCTTGTGCCTGGGTGCTGTATGCTCATGCAAAGCGTGCGTGGATGTGTTTACACCTGTGCACATTGTAAGGGTGTCTGCCCGGCCAAAAGCTTGTACTCGGTAGACTGGGAGTACATCTTAAGGCGATTCGAGGCCGCCTTAAAAGTCTCGCCCCGTCCCTTCGGGCAGTTTGGCTGGCTGCCCGTAGTTCTTCGCCCGCACGACAGAGCCTGACTAGCTACCGTGTGTACTCCAGTCAAACACAGCAGCACTGAAGGGCCTCATTCCCCTGATCCCGAAAGAGCCCCCATTTCTGCAGCGATGGGAAGGACGAGTACGGAGAGGCTGCTGAAATCTCAGGGCCTAACCAGGCTGCGCAAATTGAGAAGGACTAGGATGACGATCTGTACTTACAACGCTCGCACGCTCACATCGGAGGCATCCGTCGAGGACCTGATGATGGAATCCAGGAGGATCAAGTACAACGTCATCGGACTGATCGAGACGAGAAGACACCACCCCCTACACGCCGCCTACGACTCTGGAGAAGAACTGTTCCTCGGAACATGCGACAGCAGGGGAGTAGGCGGTGTTGACGTCGTCGTCAACACGCACTTGACCATAAACATCGATTCGTACGAGTCTCTGACAAGCCGAATCGGACACCTGCGACTGAAGCGATGTAGCTCCGTGCCAGCTTTGACTGTTTTCGTCGGGTATGCCCCATTCGACTACGACGACGAAGACGTCGAAGCCTTCTATCTGGAGCTGGAGAAGTTCTATAATGAAGATCACACCTTCTACAAGGTGATCGTCGGCGACATCAATGCCAAAAACGAAGGTCGCCGGAAGAACTTCATATCGGAACTCATGTTTTGGCGTGGAACGAGCAAGGTGAAAGGCTGTTTGAGTTTACCATGTCGACCAAGACCATCCATGGAAACTCACACACAGTTCTAGAAGCCTCCCTCCCCACGATGGACCTGGGAATCCCTCTGTAGTCAGTTCCACAACGAGATCGACCACATCAACTTCAACCGCAAGTATTGCCTGACCGACGTTTCGGTTGTCGCCAAGTTCTACACGGGATCGGACCACCTCCTCCTTCGTGCGAGGTTCCGCTATTCGCGTTAAGGAGAGAAGGCCGGAAAGTTCAAGAAGAGGAATCCCAGAACGACCATCAACTGGGACCTCTATACCTCTCTTGCCGGCCTTTGAGAAGATGTCGTCATGGACAACGTCGATGAGAAATACATACGACCGCTTCGTGCACCATCTCCACGATAGTGCTAAGGGAGCCGGGAGCTTGAAGACCACCAAGAGACGCCTGCCTTCGGAAACTCTCGAGCTGATACGCCAGCGTGGAGCAGCACGAGCGTCAGGCAACTACCGACCGACGTCCGAGCTTGCGAAGCTATGCAGAGAGGCGATAAAGGAAGATCTTAAGGGGAGAAGGGCGGAATGTTGGCTGAAGCTGCATAGGCAGGTTTGAGCATCCGCAATGCCCGCCGGAGCTTCCCCAACTGACCAAGATGACCGCTCTTCGAAGTCCTGACGGAACCGTTACCTCTTCCAGAAGAACCATGGAGAAGGTCATCCACGCCCTCTACTCCGATCTCTTCGATAGCTACGTCCACCTGCCCCCACGCCATCTTCCGCAGGATGGATACGTCGTTCCCTCTGTCCTCCCTTCGACATTCGACTCCGTCGAGACTGAAGCTGTCATCGACGCCCTGCTCACTCAGTGTGTTCCTACTCAGTACATCAGAGTCCTTCGAGAGCTGTACAGTGGATTCACGACCAAGATCTCACCATGCTACAACGACCTCATCATCGACGTAAAGAGAGGTGTTCGGCAGGGGGATACCATATCCCCGAAGCTCTTCAGCGCCACCCTCGAAAACGTCATGCGCGAATCAGAATGAGAAGACATGAGAGTGAAGGTAGACTGCCGGCCACTGCACCATCTTCTCACCGCTGACGACCAGGGATGTGCGAAAAATTTTCTGGAAAAAGCGGTAGACGAAAAGCGGAACGGAAACGTTCAAAAATAGCCGGAAACCGGAACACGAAACGCTGAAACGGAAATGACAAATATTCGCCATTTTCCCAAATGTGCATCTGAAACTGCGTTAGAGGCGGCTTCTACGGCACTTTTTCTTGCTCAGAACTTTGCGAGCAGCGGAATCTTTTCCAAAGTTTAATGCTGATCGTCATCATAACATGGCACAACATAACAAAGCATGAATTCGTAATACTGTTATGATAATCATTTAGCTAGGGCAATAAACAAAAACGAATTCAGGGTCCTCTTTCACTATCCCTCACTATTTCAGCATGCAGTCTCTCTGCTGTTTCCATATGTAGTTCCTGTGACCGGTTTTCGCTGACTTTTTGTTGCTGTAATTTTTTTGAATAGTAGACATAACCGACTTAATCACTTTAGGTTACTTACAGACCAGCTTTTAAAAACTCCCTCGGGTGAAGTCTAAAACTGGAGCAGTCACCTAGATCATTTTCCGAGGGAAAGACTTTCCTCTCAACATTTTTAGAAACCTGTGGCATCATGGACGACGTGATGACTGCATACATATCTGCACACTCAAGATTAGCCGTTATATTCTAATCACCAAAACTATCATTCGACCGCGCGCGCCTCTCGTGGACGGCCGCCAACCCTCGTCTCCGTGCGATTGAGATAAGTTTTTTTGTTCTTTGTTTCTTCGCGTTTTTGTCGCTGATTGTCTGCTGTACTATACTGTGCTAGGTCGTGTTTCACTGATAGGATAAGGGACTTAGCCATATTGGGTTCTTAAGTTCGCCGGGTTGTTTTTCTTCATCAGCATGATCGATTGCCTTGCATTGATTGGTTTCGGTTTCGGGCGCGCTCTTTTCTTGTGAAGCAATTTGAGTGTTTTTCTTGTTTGAGAGGAGCCCTAAGAGTTGTTTTTGAGTGAGTAGTCCATTATGTCGCAGTCAAAACGTCTGGGCCAAAAAATAAGAATCTCGGCAATAGTGCCCGGTCAACAAGCCTGCAAGTTGACTATTCTAGTATGCCTATTGCCGAGATTCTAGGCTTAATGGCCGAGCGCAATACTGACCCGGAGATCAGCAAGATGATTGATGTTGTTGTGAAGAAACTTCCAGACGAACTATCGCAGCTGTCGATCAAGGCATTGGAAAGTGAAAAAAGGGGTCGTAGTTTAGTTATTAGTGGGTTACCTGAAACTGAGCCTAATATGTCCTCGATTGCAAAGCGTAAGGATTTGGAAGAAAAAGTATCCGGCGTCCTCAAGGTTTTGCAGGTAGACTGCTATCCGTTGAAGGTGTATCGCATGGGCAAACCAGGCGGTGCACGTCCCCGGCTTGTCAAGATCGTCATGCCTAGCAAATCTTACTGGGGCACTTTCCAATGCTTATAGGCTTCGAGGCTCCAGTTTCAGGGATGTTTATATTCGCAAAAGTATGACAGAGTCGGAGAGGAAGGAGGAATTTGAGCTGAGGAAAGAATGTCGTGACCGTAATGCCAAATTAAATTATCGTAAATGGGTAGTCTATCGTGGCGCAATAACGAATGTGGATGTCCTCCCTAATCACCGCGGTACGGGAAACTATCAGCTTGCACGGCATCTTCCGAGGTATAAGGTGTTATTTGATGAACGCACGCAGCCTTTCCAACAAAATCTTACACTTGCATTTATTTCTCAACACCCACGACCTCGATTTAGTCCTTGTTACAGAAACTTGGCTGTCTTCCAAAATAAACAACTCTGAGATCACGTTCAATGTTCCTTATACAGTGTACAGAAGTGATAGGAAGCTGAGTGGGTCTCAAAAATGCAGAGGTGGTGGTGTATGCTGCAACATAAAGGACACTATTAACCTCTACCCCATCACAGTTTCCTCCTGCGGTATATCTGATCTGCTCTGTATGGATGGATTTAACTTTGTCAAGTCATTTAAATTCAGGGTGATTCTAATCTATCGACCACCTAAGTCTTCCGTTAAGGATGACGACTCTCTTATTGATGCTCTTTCGGATTTATTCCTATGTGACTCGCATCTTCTTGTATTGGGTGATTTTAATCTCGACATAAACTGGGATTTAGACCAAGGACGAAATTCCACGTCAGTCATATTTTTGAACTTCTTCCAAAGCTTTGATTTGAAACAACACGTTATGAATCCAACCAGATGTTCCTCGATCCTCGACATTATCTTGACATCGGCTCCCATCATAAAAAAACATGTCAGTATGTCCGCCACTTGCAACAGCCGATCATAATGTCATTGCGTTCGAAATATGCGGAAGCTTTCCCAAACCAAGGACGATACCTCTCCCAAATTATTACGGTACCAGTTTTTATGATCTTTCAAATCATCTCTTTTCTATTGATTGGCATCAGATTTTTCTAGGATATGAATCTCTTAATGACCTCTATGAGAGATTTTGTAGAACGATTTATGCTGCCCTTGCTCTATATGTTCCTCTCAAGCAATTTGAGTTCACGGTACCCAAAACATATTTCTAACCTAATATCTCAGAAAGTGCGCTTATTTCACTCTATGCGAGATCCAATATGCAGTCCTCAATACAAGCGTGTGCGCAATGAATTAGATTTTCATCTAAAACGCTTTCTATGCAATCATTAGAAACGTCCGGCCAAAAGGCGTTTTGGTAGGCATTTCTCTGGTAAAGCTTAAAATTAGAGGCCAAGGCAAAATTCCAGTTTTAAAGGATGCTTATGGTAACACATTCATAACTGATATTAAAAAAGCAGAAGCCTTAGCAAATTACTTCGCATCCGTATTTACAGTAGGCGATAGCTCAAGACATGTGTTCAGTTTCAATGAGTCTTCCGATGCCCTGAATGACATGTTAATCTATCCAAAAGACGTACTTAAGAGTTCTTGCATTGTTGAAAGATTCCACATCGTCCACATATGATGGTATCCCTCAGATTATTTTTAAAAGATGCACTTTAGCACGTTCTAAACCACTTTCGATAATATTCAATAGTTCTCTATTATTTGGTGAAGTTCCTGACATCTGGAAAATATGCTGATAGCGGCTATTCCGAAATCGCAGAGTCCTTCATTCCTCTCTGATTTTCGTCCTATAATCATTTCACCAACGCCAATCAAAGTACTGGAAAAGCTTATTAGAGATAAATTAGTAGCCTGGTTTGTTAAAAATAAAGTTGTTCCTTCTGAACAGCATGGATTCACAAAGGGTGCTTCTACGACAACTAAACTAGCTGACTGTCTTTTCTATTGGAGTACTGCGGTCAATAAAGGTGATTGCGTTGACGTAATTTACTTTGACTTATCCAAGGCCTTTGATAAGGTCAGTTACAGAAAGCTTATCACCAAGCTATCAGAATTGGGTATTGGAAGACGATTGCTTTTGTGGATAAAATCGTACTTAGAGAACAGATACATGTATGTTAAAGTTGGTAATTCCTTTTCGGGTCAGCGAAGATGCACGAGCGGTGTCCCGCAAGGGGGAGTTCTATCACCCATTCTATTCATAGCTTACACATATGACCTTCCGTATAAACTCAAGACACACTCTGCTATTAGCGTTCAAATGTTTGCAGATGATATCAAAGTGTACGGTACTTATAATGCTTCAAATCAGTCCCTAGTCATGGAGGCTTTATATCAATCAATTCTTAATATGATTTCTTGGGCTAGTGATTGGGACATATCAGTAAATCTTGCCAAAACTTTTGTGATCCATTTTGGTGTTGGAATTGCACCTGACTTCAGGTTCAATGATATTACTTTACAGCAAGTCGACGTGATCAAAGATCTTGGAATTCTCATGAATAAACACCTGAAGTTTGATGCCCACGTTGATTTCATGGCACGTAAAGCCTTTTCAGTACTTCATGGCATGTTGAGAAGCATCACTGATAATGATTCTGTTATATTGCTCAAGCTGTATAAAGCGTATGTACTGCCTATACTCGAATATGGGTCACAAATCTGGAATCCTCAAACAAAAAAGCTCCAAAACAAAGTTGAAAAAGTACAACAGACGTTTACTCGAATACTAGTTCACAAATGCATACCATATCTACAACCACTAAATTACGAAAGCAGGCTAAAATTTTTGAAACTAAAATCTCTGAGGTACAGACGTATTTTTAATGATTTGGTCTTCTGTTTCAAGCTGCTTAAAGGTAAGCTAACCTTGAAGGCTAGTAAATATTGGACATTTAGGCCATGTAGAAATCGTACCAATATACTTTCTCTTCAGTTCAAAAACCCAGGGAACAAATTTCTTTGTAACAGTGCTAATATTGCTCTCTCTCGTGGGCAGTTTGGCTACAGAAACTTCCAGCTCATGTCTTAGAAGCACCTAATGTTGCCATTTTCAAGAGTCGATTAAAAAAGATTGATTTTTTAAGTATCCTTGGATTACAGAGCTGATTGTTTTCTGGTGGTGTTACCAGGACACCTGAGTTAGAAGCATCATATGTGGACGTGTATGTCGTCTTGTGAAACCTCCTGCAATGGTGACGGAGTGATTCGTGTCCAAGAACTGAGTCATCATGCCTGCTTCACAATTTTTTTTACAGACGTTATCGGCTGTTCAGAACTAGGATGGTCCAAGAGTTGATTTTTCTGAATTGATTTTTTGTTCTTGCGTTTCTTCTTCTCAAATGGTTAACCGTGTCACTATGCCCGTCAAACCCTTCCGTCCTGAGTCGATAGCAGCTATCCAGAGCGTATGTACGGAAGAGCCTATTAAGACCCTATACTTTCACTCGTTATTCCCTTCTTATAATATCTTTCCTTCATTATACCACATGCGTCTTTACCATCATACATGTTTTATTGCTAGTCGGTTAAGTTAACTCAGTTCCTATGGAAGCAGCATCGAATGGAAGCGTAATGAAGGCCTAGGTATGCACCGTTTTTCCGGATCTAAGACCGGACTCCTAGGTGCTTCCTTCGTATAGGCTGCTCGAAAGTGATTCTTCTCATTCAGCCGGAATCACGCCATAGCTATACTGAGTACCTAACTGACCCCTGCACCGTTTTATCACAACCTAGTTAACTGCTTAAACTATATTAAATTAAATTACTTATCACTTTCATTCTCATTTATTGCATTCGTTGGGTTAGGCTCCTTGTATGTGAGCTTCAGAATGCTGCAGAACACTTAAAAATATCGAAATTCAGGGCATAGTGATACTACGATCGTTTTACATTGTTGTTTTCCTCGTTAGGTTACCAGTGTTGTGAAAGATCACTTTGTTTGTCATTTCCCTGTTTATGAGAGCACTAAGGTGCACTTATAAATAAATAAATAAATAAGTGCTCAAAATTCATTATGGGATCTAACATGGTAATTGGATGAGTGATTAGTCATGGTAAGTCCACTGTCTACTTGTTACAGCAGGGCAGTTCCTAGATGGTTCTCGAAGTACTAGATTTGTTCAAGAATTCAATAAGTCACCCTAGTCAATCAAAATAGAAGAAGAAGAAGAAAAAGAAGAAGAAGAAGAAGAAGAAGAAGAAGTCATCCTAGTCAATCAAAATCACAGCTCATGGTAGATATTCGTGATGCTTCATTAAAAAAATGAATTGCATAACTTCATATGGATGAATATCACACCCAATGAAATTAGCAATTGAAATTTACGCCTTCGATCAGGAGCACTGATGTAAACTTGGAGCAACAAGCGCATGGCACAACCTTCGCCGAAACCTTTGCTTCATGATATTGCGCTATATGCTTAGAAAGCTTTGTAGCTACCTGTAACTAATGGATAAAGAATTTTATGATCATTCAAATGTTAGGAGCGTTTTCTTAGCATACAATGCATACAGAGCCCTTGTTGGCACATTAATTTTGCCCTGCACTCAGACGCTGCCATTTTTGAATGTTTTTTTTTTGGTAGTCTAACCAATTATTATGAATATTAGTAACATAGTTGCCAAACAGTATTTCCCTCACAATTATATAAAGGAGAAGTCTTTTTACTTGATAAGCTGATTGTGTTCAACAGAAAACTAGTGTTGAACTGTGCCCATTTCCGTTTCCGCCTTCCGGTCCAAAAATACGCGGAACACGGAACGGAACGGAAGGGCTCAAAATGACCGGAAACCGTAATTCGGAACGGAAATTCTGCACATCCCTGCTGACGACATCGTGCTCATAACACCGAGCATTAGCCAGGCGGAGCGAATGCTGGCCGACTTCGATCGTGTGTGTGGGAACGTTGGACAGCAGCTGAATCTTACGAAGACGATGTTCATGAGGAACGGACGAGTTCAGATGCTTCATCCTCGCTCAACGGAAAGAACATTTTCGAATGCTCCAGATACGTGCATCTGGGTCGCGAAGTCAACATGACCAACTAACTAGCGCCGGAGCTGGGCAAGGAGGAAGCGAGCGGCTTGAGGAGCTGTCAAGAGTGTCGAAAGAATCGTGGAGAAGACGAAGAACGTCCGGCTCCTTACCCACCTTTCCGACTTCACTGTTCTTCCAGCCCTAACATACGCCTAGAGACCTGGGGCATACGAAAGCAAGATGAACATGCGATCAGCGTCGCGCAGTGTGGAATCTAGAGAACGATGCTCGGAGTGACACGACTCAAGCAAGTGAGAGAAGGCCTTCAGAGTATAGTTGTGCTCTCCCAAAAATTTCGAATAACCGAATATATTCGAATAGCGACAATTTTCGAGCACTCGAATTCGAATAACATTCGAAAGTCGCGTTTTTTCGAGCATTCAAATTCGAATACATTCGAAAATCGCGTTTTTTCGAGCATTCGAATTCGAATACATTCGAAAATCGCGTTTTTTCGAGCATTCGAATTCGAATATTCGAATTCGAATGTTCGAATAATCATTCGGGCTCGACTAGGATTTTGGAAGAGAGGATAATTTCATCAAAGCAAATACGGGGTATACACTGTTTGAAAGGTGATAACGTTGCTCAAGGTAAGGGTACTGAAGAAGTTAGGGGCTCATATGAAAGCTTAATAAAATAGAAATTTTCTGACATACAAGCGGTGTGGACTGCGCAATGCACTCATCTGAATTCTCATCATTTTACATTCGATTGATTGTGTTTCACTTGAATACCTGTTTTAATTTCTCCTTAAAGAAACCGTGTAATTTGATTTGGGTTTCTTTTTTTGAACTTTAAAACACACTATGGCTTGCGAAAAATGCAGAGTATCCAAAAAATGCAAGTACTAATTAAAAGGTTCTAACATTGCTTCTAGTAAAGCTTTTGGAGCTGTTTGAGACTAAAGCATAGGGTAACGAAATTTCTGTGGCGTGCAAATAGTCATACTGTTTCACACCTAGCCAGAAACCTTGCATTTCAGACTTGATTGACTGTGTATGGGTCACACGAGTGAGCGGTGCTTTGGAGTAGTCGCTAAATCGTCTGTGCACTCCGACGATGTTTTCGATTTTCCAGAAGCACTTCAGGATAAACTTTTTCTCCTCGAAAGAAACCCTTGGGCCGGCATGACTCTACTCTTGCTATGGGCTCAGACATGTAGAAAGCGTTATTAGAGCAATAGCGAGAACGGAAAATCGTGGAATCAATAAAACACCTTCGAATGTTTCACTAGCAGAAATGTTAGAACTTTGAAATATAATATTAGGTTGTTCGGAAAGTTTACAGCGTTATGTGATACTATTTTTCAATCATCTATTGTTAAGTAAAAATTCGCATTGCGCATTAATGCTACTTTTTGCACAGAATTTTTCTATCTCATTTATGTTTCAAGGTTGTTTTATACTTCTGTTCTTGAAGTGCTTATTGAAGTATGTCGAAGGAGCAAATCCGAACGATGTTTTATTTCGATTTCAAATTGAGACAACCCGTAGCAGAGACAGCTCGACAATTCAATCGAGTGTGGCGGCCTAATAGTGTTGGAGAGAGCACCGCGTACCAGTAAATTTCGGATCGGAAGTTTCAGCCTCGTATATGAACCCAGTAGCGGTCGATCTTTAGCAATCCTGGAGGACGAGTTGAAGGAATTGTTGGAAGCTGAACCATCCCAAACAGTTCGCGGGATCGCAGAAGGGCTAGACGTCGGTAAAACTGCTAACGCCTCGGGAAGGTGAAAAAGCTCGAAAAGTGGTTGCCCCACGTGTTGATCGGCAAAAATCGTAACGTTTCGAGATTTCTTCTTCTCTACTTTTACACAACAAAACCGATCCGTTTTTGGATTGAGTCATCACTTGTGATGAAAAATGGATCCTGTGTGATAACAGGAAACGTTTCGGACAGTGGGTGGACGACGAAGATCCCCCTACGAATTTTCCAAAGGCGAACCTCCTCACAAAGGGTAATGGTCACTGTGTGGTGGTTGGCAGCTGGAGTGATCCATTACAATTTTTTGGCCCCAGGCCAAACAATCACAGCAGAGACCTACTGTAAGGAAGTCGAGGAAATGCACCGAAAATTGCGTCAACTTCAACCATTATTGGCCAACAGAAGAGGCTCGATTGTTTTGCACGATAACGCCCGCCCACACTTTCGCGAATCACTATTCGAAAATTGAAGGAATTAAGGGTTGAAGTTCTGCCTCACCCGCCACATTCTCCAGACCTCTCACCAGCCGACTACCACCTGTTCAAACACTTTCAGAACTTTCTCGCTGGTAAAATCTTCACCAATCAGGACCAAGCCAAGCCAGCTTTCGTGGATTTTGTCGGATCTTGATCACCTCATTTTTTCGCTGATGGAGTAGGTCGACAGGTGACCCGCTGGCAAAGGTGTGCTGACTGGAACGGTGCTTATTTCGACTAAATCCGATAAGATTTGAGAAAGTCATGGTTCTTCAAAGTGAAGCACTCAACACGCTGAAAACTTTCCGTACAACCTAGCAGTTCCATTTTTCGCAAGCCGTAGTGTGTTTTTGAATTTTAAACTTTGAAGAAGCACAAATTAGTCAACACGGCCCATTTAAGAAGAAATCACAATTATTTAAGTGAAACACAATCAATCAAGTGTAAAATGGAAGAAATCAGACGAGTGCTTGGCGCAATCCACACCACTCATATGTGAGAAAATTTATATTTTTAAAGCATTCATTCTTGTCCTTAATCTCTTGAGTACCTCCACTGTGAGCGAGGTTATCACCTTTCAAACAGTGTACACATTTTTTCAGACACCTCGTAAATTGACGACAAGTGCCCTACCCCATCTGTACGTGGGCTTCGCACTTGCTCGCCTAGCTTGATGTCCGTCGCTAATATATGTATAAGATAAACATATTCATACACTGGGATAAATTAATTGCTAATATCTGGGTAAGATCACCAACACTAATTGTATCGTGCAATCCATGAAGTTCTTTTTGGTTTGGGTTCGTTCGAACCCGTTGTAAAGATTACAAATTTCAAAGTTTGGGCAAAAAGACTTCTCAATGCGATCGTCACATCATCAGATTTTTTCCATAAATGGCAGCTTCCTCACCTCCGCTCATCTTGCTTTCCTCTCATTTATACTGTAAATTAACAGTCCGGTGAGCAATCTTATACGAAACATTGAGAGAATAACACACCTCTCCTTTCGCCACCCCTCTAACCCTTGTTTAAAATTAACGGCCGTTAAGACCTGCCATAACCCTTACCGCTTATAATCCCAGATGTGTTTTATCAGGTTGGTTTCCACATACTGAGCGATAAAAGAAAACTAACCGCAGCGTATTCTAAGCTTCTTTTGGAAGCGGATCTGTCTTCGAATTGAAGAAGGTGTCAAAAGCACAACTCCATTTCAGTTTTCAACTTCAACTCCTCTTTCGGAAGTGATAATGCATCAAAACCAGCTAACCAGGGAAGGGTCTCAGGCGTAGGTCTGAGCGGGGGAAATGGATAGTGCTGCGAGAATCTCCACCCTTCTTTACTAGAAAAACATGTTTCCTTTTTGCTGAGTCTTTGAACCAAAAGAGCTACGGACCCTCGAAGGTAACGCACCGTCAGCGCGTGCCCACGTGCATACGTGCGCGCGTCGACGTATGGGAAGTGGCGAAAGGCGGTGCGGCGAGCAAATCGGTGGCTCAGCATGGTGTGACGCTGTCTCACAGGTGCTAGGCCAGATGATCGATTCCCGTGCTTTTCATGTCTGCTGCCTCCTTCAACAATTTGCTTCCTACACATCTTCTACACAATTATTTCACCCTAAATTGTCAAAAGGGTCAGATTTGTGATCAACACCCCAGATAAGCCCTATAGACAAAGTTTAGACGAAAACGGTGACCATGACCTTACCATTAGTCACAAATGCCTACTGTAACTTCCCGTACTCCAGCGTAATACCAAAAACGATTCGTGGTCAGCACCCAAATAACCCCCCTGGGAGAAGTTTAGGCGAAATCGGTGGTTAGGACTTGACAGTCCAAGTCACCCGTACCTGCTGTAAGGTAACTGTTTAACATTCGCTGAAAAACACATTACCTTGCATAATACAAAAAGAGAGAGATGTGAGTGAAGCAGAGCTCAAAATGTAATCTTGTCTGACAATTTATAATGAAATAAATGTGTATGAGATGTGTAGAAAGCAAATAGGTAAAGGAGGCAGCGGTCATGAAAAAATGGAAAACTAGTGCGCAGCACCGGAGTCGAGCATCTGGGCTAGCACCTGTGAAGCAGCGTGGCACCCTGCTGAGCCACCGACTTGCTCGCCGCACAGCCTTCCGCCACTTCCCATACGTCAGCGCGCACACGTATGCACGTGGCACTCACTGACGATGCGATAGTGTACCCCACCTTCGAGGACCCGTAGCTCTTCTGGTTCAGGAACTGAACAAAATATGCTTTTCTTCTGCATGAAGGGTGGAAACTCTTGCAGTACTATCCATTTTCCCCGTTTAGACCTACGCCTGAGATCCTTCCTTGGTAAGTAAAAATTCATCAAAACCGGTCAAAGTCGACTCTTCAAAGCTTCTTTTGGGAGCGGATCCAAACGATCACGCTTCTGTACATAGGCGAATCGGCGTCGGGATCTGTTCTCCTTGTTACGGGATGCCTTTGTCGCAGAATGTCCCAATTTGAATTCGTAAAGCATGATGACTCGATAGTCGCGTCGGTTCATGATTTTACGGGGCTATGGAGAAAGTCGGCTAGAAAAATTAGAGCGAAATCTGCATATATTTTTTGAAAGAGCAGGAAAAAACCAACCGAACGGTATATGTGACTTTCCCTGAGATGGGATGCTTTGGTGTAAAAAAAACTTATTTATCTATACATACCTCAAAACAGAGATTAATTTTGCGACAGTCTAACATTATTCTCCCTCGCCAAAAAAAGCAGCTTTATAAAATTTCAACCAATGTGTCAACGTGTTGAGTAGTGAAATGAAATTTCAAAAAGTTATGCTAAATTTCCTCGAACAAAATTTATTTATTTATTTATATAAGGCATGCATTGTACACCTAATGATACATTATACAATGCATACACATATCAGGAACGAAATAAAATTTAGAAAAACGCCGACAAGGTCAAGGCGGATCGAAGGTGACATTTCTCCTGATGAAGGTTTTAAATGCACCTTTCGACAAACTAAGAAGGTTGTCTTGGCTAGTAACGAACTGCTCTAACTAGTCACGAATTATTCTTTTATTTAATCATTATTCTAACCCTTTTGGAGAGTCTCTAGTTTAATGCGAAAAAATCTCGTTTTGATTTGGAAGATGTTCCGTTGATTCCAATAGAGTTACATTTGTTGAGAATAGTGTCCAATTAGTCGTGAAATATGTCCATTTTGATTTGAAAAGTGTCCAGTTTAACATTGGTTTCCACATTCTGAGCGATAAAAGAAAATCGCCCGCAGCGATAAAAGAGAACCACCCCTGGAGATGTGCCGTCGATGTTGATAACGTGCCTGCGGAATCAAAAGATGTTTGGGCAGGTTGTGGGGCACAGTGGCGTTGATTCATGCGAGGGAGGTCTCTTGCGTTGCGAGATTTTTGCATTTCAACGGAGTGGTTGAGATTTGAGATGTTTGACGTCTACATTATTCGCTGGCGTTTTCTGTGCATTTTCCAGCTGTATGCGTTTCCGCGCTCGAGAGCGCAGAACCCAGCTGCGGACTCCCCTGGGTGACGACAGCAGTTCCCACACGAGCAGCTTGGGTAGCACACACCCTGGAGTCCCTTCCTTAGCCTGGTTCTGCGCTCGAAGAATATACGGCCCCTGAGTTCCCGATAAGGGCGCGCACTTTTCTGATTGGAGCGTAAATTATTTTCTTCTGGGATGCTTGAAGCAGGAAAGATAGATTATTTTGTTAGATCGCAGATTTCGTAGCAATCGAACATTCGAGTTCGAGTGTTTCGAGCATTCGAATTCGAATACATTCGAAAATCGCGTTTTTTCGAGCATTCGAATTCGAATACATTCGAAAATCGCGTTTTTTCGAGCATTCGAATTCGAATACATTCGAAAATCGCGTTTTTTCGAACGTTTGAATACGAATATTCGAATTCGAATAGAATTATTCGAATTCGAATGCTCGAATATTCATTCGGGCGCAACTATACTTCAGAGACCCAAGCTTCGTCGACGTTCGAAGATCAGAGACGCTGTCGCGTGGGCCAAGTTGTCGAAATTTAGGTGGGCAGGCCACGTAATGCGCTTCGCAGACACCCGTTGGATAAAAGCTGTCACCGACTCCATCCCGCGGGATGTCCAGAGAACACCTGGACGCTACCAACGCGCTAGGCGGACTTCTTAGTGAAAGCCCTGATCGACCGATATGACGCTTTTCGTGTCCCTTGAGCGAGAAGGATTCATTGCAGCAGTTTGGCACGCGACAGGGACGAATGGCGCTGCTGGCGCCCGCTCGAGCAAGTCGATGATAAACGGGACGACGGGTGATACAGGTGAATAGACAAATGAAAAATATTAGCACAAAATGCTGAAAACTTTCCGAACAACCCAATAGAGTTGTGAAACAGTATTTCTCTCACAAATATATTAAGGAGAACTCTTTTAAATGATTAGCTGTGTGTTCAATAGAAAACTAGTGTTGAACAGTGTTCATTTCCATTAAGCATTCCGGTCCAAAACCGGCGGAATACGGAAACGTAAATTCCGCACATTCCTGGTGTTTATATTGCGTCCGAAAAAGCAGCGCCGGTGGTGTGATGGTATATGTAGCATCACGCTCGGCAGGCAGGGATGCGTGTTCGAGTCCCGCCCGGCGGTAGAGTTTTGATCGCATCAAAACATGTTGTAACAGCATATAATCTCTAGAAGTCCAGAACGCTAGAACAACCTCTAGAACCGTTCGAGGCTTACAGAAAATGACCTGAGTCCGCACACTTGCGTTCCTAAGTAACTGGGAACAGAGTTGGCATCCGATGGCAATCATTTAGTTTAATTGAACTGTCTCTCTCTTGAACATGCTCTAAGACAAAAAGATAACTGACCGCAGGAAGTCGAAGATCTACTGAAGCGTCGTAGAAAAGCCGTAACCAAGCTGAACCACGCACTGACGCCAATTTGCACAAAGCTCGCTACTGTTGTAGGACGAATTTATTGTTTAAAAAAACACAGCGACCACCTGCTTGTTCGGAGAACGGCTTAGAAGGTACCCGAAGCAGCACCGGATTGATGCTTTACACGAAGACTTGAAAGTAGCTGGTGTTTACCGTCACCAACACACGCGCTATCACATCAGAAGTGGGAATCCTTTCAGCAGTGGGATAAATTTTGAAGAAGAATTGGACCTTCTGAGGATCTGTTTTGTTAAATATTTTAGGGATATGTACAAGATAACCCTATCCGACTACTACATATTATATTATGTCGAAATATCTTCATTCTCTGCCATTGCCGTCCGTGCGATGCACTAACAGCAGTAGATCGCTTGCAGGCGACACAGTGGCTAATTTCAATTTGAAAACGCATACACTTACCCCGAATATAATATCCGTCGACGTGGTCGAAATGTTCCTCTTGATTCTCAACGGCTCATTCACTATGCGATTGTACATTTCGTTATGGTCCCTTGAGTAGAAGGGTGGCTGAAATAAGACTCATTAGCAGCGCAAACAAATTTGCAAATACCGCCAACAATGTTGAAACCTCACCAAACCATAAAGCATTTCGTAAAGCACTGAGCCAAGGCACCACCAGTCAACCGCTAGATTGTACGGCCTTTTCAAAATGATCTCTGGTGCGAGATATCTGCAGTGTTCGAACTTCGCCTTGGTTCCATAATTTGATCACATATCATCTGCGGAATAATAAACCAACTCGGGCGTGCCGCAGAATGTTGCGGTGACTGCGCCTGGACTCATGCCCTCCTTACATAGTCCAAAGTCGGTAAGGACAAGATATCCCTGCTTGTCCAAAAGCAAGTTTTCCGGCTTCAGGTCTCTAAAAATCATTTTTTATTTCAACGAGAACCGACAATAGTTAACAAGGACAGAGCTAAGATAATGATCATAATCTACTGTGGTGAGGTACTTCTGAGCAAGAATGTTTTATTGTAATGGGTGAGCCAAACAAAAATTCGAAAAATTACATATCTCCAGACCTCTAGGAGCTCTAAAAAAGGCTTGAGGTGTTAAGGTTGCATTTCACATAGAAAAGCGCTGGACCCTATGTGAAAAACTGTCTATTCCATTGAAAACGCCTATACAAGGAGATTCCGAAATCACAAGAAGGGTAACCACTTTCTATCTAAATTGAACTATATAGAGATTTGAAATCTTTGTCAGATGCTCTTCACAGCAAGCCCGCAGCATTAAAAAATCCTCCGTGACCTATACATATAGTCGGCACGGTGGTAGCATTGCTTGCTTGAGTTTAATTGAGCCCAGAGGAAGCGCCCACCTAAATGGTGTGATTCTGTCGGATTCATGTGTAGAAACGCAGAATTGTCTATATCGATTATCAAATTTGTATTTGTGCTGCAATGAGCGTAGTATCGATGCCAGACACTACCACGCCTAAACAATTCGATCACGTCCAACAACTGAAATGAAGTCGTATGTTCCTCAGCATTTCCCGCGTGCTAGTCCTTTTAGAGTCTGTCCAGCGAAGAGAGCAACTGAAGAATACAAGATTGTTATGGTTTTTAAAAATCTGCCTTATAGATTATGGTAGTCACCAGATTTTGCCTCCACAACATCACATTTTGCCATAGGTTTTTGAAGCATCGATCGCCATCAATCGATATTGACCAAATAATCGAATTTTTATGGATATCGTTCAGGCGGTCCGAAAGTTTAGCCCTGATGGAATCGAGGTTGCTGAACACGAAGTCTTCTACCTGGCTGGAAACCCGCCTGGGAACTTCACCACGGGGGCAATCGAGGTCTTTGAACACGAATCTGAAGTTCTTTTTTGAGGTGTCCATCGCCATCAGTCGATGTTGAACAAATAATCGATTTGGTGGCTGGATAGATACTCACTTGGGTAATTCTGAATCTGGGCAATCGAGGTCGCTGAACAAGAAGTCTTCTACCTGGCTGGATTCCCGGATGGGAACTTCACCCCGGGGGCAATCGAGGTCGCTGAACACGAATATGAAGTTCGTTTTTGAGGTGTCCATCGCCATCAGTCGATGTTGACCAAGTAATCGATTTTGTGGCTGGATGGATACTCACTTGGGTAATTCTGAATCTGGGCAATCGAGGTCGCTGAACAAGAAGTCTTCTACCTGGCTGGATTCCCGCCTGGGAACTTCACACCGGGGGCAATCGAGGTCGCTGAACACGAATCTGAAGTTCGTTTTTGAGGTGTTCATCGCCATCAGTCGATGTTGAACAAATAATCGATTTTGTGGCTGGATGGATACTCACTTGGGAAATTCTGACTCCGGACAATCGAGGTCGCTGAACAAGAAATCTTCTACCTGGCTGGATACCCGCCTGGGAACTTCACCCCGGGGGCAATCGAGGTCGCTGAACACGAATCTGAAGTTCGTTTTTGAGGTGTTCATCGCCATCAGTCGATGTTGAACAAATAATCGATTTTGTGGCTGGATGGATACTCACTTGGGAAATTCAGACTCTGGGCAATCGAGGTCGCTGAACAAGAAGTCTTCTACCTGGCTGGATTCCCGCCTGGGAACTTCACCCCGGGGGCAATCGAGGTCGCTGAACACGAATATGAAGTTCGTTTTTGAGGTGTCCATCGCCATCAGTCGATGTTGACCAAGTAATCGATTTTGTGGCTGGATGGATACTCACTTGGGTAATTCTGAATCTGGGCAATCGAGATCGCTGAACAAGAAGTCTTCTACCTGGCTGGATTCCCGCCTGGGAACTTCACACCGGGGGCAATCGAGGTCGCTGAACACGAATCTGAAGTTCGTTTTTGAGGTGTTCATCGCCATCAGTCGATGTTTAACAAATAATCGATTTTGTGGCTGGATGGATACTCTTTTGGGAAATTCTGACTCCGGACAATCGAGGTCGCTGAACAAGAAATCTTCTACCTGGCTGGATACCCGCCTGGGAACTTCACCCCGGGGGCAATCGAGGTCGCTGAACACGAATCTGATGTTCGTTTTTGAGGTGTTCATCGCCATCAGTCGATGTTGAACAAATAATCGATTTTGTGGCTGGATGGATACTCACTTGGGAAATTCTGACTCTGGGCAATCGAGGTCGCTGAACAAGAAGTCTTCTACCTGGCTGGATTCCCGGATGGGAACTTCACCCCGGGGGCAATCGAGGTCGCTGAACACGAATATGAAGTTCGTTTTTGAGGTGTCCATCGCCATCAGTCGATGTTGACCAAGTAATCGATTTTGTGGCTGGATGGATACTCACTTGGGAAATTCTGAATCTGGGCAATCGAGGTCGCTGAACAAGAAGTCTTCTACCTGGCTGGATTCCCGCATGGGAACTTCACCCCGGGGGCAGTCGAGGTCGCTGAACACGAATCTGAAGTTCGTTTTTGAGGTGTCCATCGACATCAGTCGATGTTGACCAAGTAATCGATTTTATGTGGATATCATTCAGGCAACCCGAAACTTCACCCCGGGGTAATAGAGGATGCTGAACACGAATATGAAGTTCGTTTTTGAGGTGTCCATCGCCATCAGTCGATGTTGACCAAGTAATCGATTTTGTGGCTGGATGGATACTCACTTGGGAAATTCTGAATCTGGGCAATCGAGGTCGCTGAACAGGAAGTCTTCTACCTGGCTGGATTCCCGCCTGGGAACTTCACACCGGGGGCAATCGAGGTCGCTGAACACGAATCTGAAGTTCGTTTTTGAGGTGTTCATCGCCATCAGTCGATGTTGAACAAATAATCGATTTTGTGGCTGGATGGATGCTCACTCGGGAAATTCTGTCTCTGGGCAATCGAGGTCGCTGAACAAGAAGTCTTCTACCTGGCTGGATTCCCGCCTGGGAACTTCACCCCGGGGGCAATCGAGGTCGCTGAACACGAACCTGAAGTTCGTTTTTGAGGTGTCCATCGCCATCAGTCGATGTTGAACAAATAATCGATTTTGTGGCTGGATGGATACTCACTTGGGAAATTCAGACTCTGGGCAATCGAGGTCGCTGAACAAGAAGTCTTCTACCTGGCTGGATTCCCGCATGGGAACTTCACCCCGGGGGCAATCGAGGTCGCTGAACACGAACCTGAAGTTCGTTTTTGAGGTGTCCATCGCCATCAGTCGATGATGAACAAGTAATCGATTTTTTGTGGATATCATTCAGGCAGCCCGAAACTTCACCCCGGGGTAATAGAGGATGCTGAACACGAATCTGAAGTTCGCTTTTGAAGTGTCGATCGCCATCAGTCGATGTTGAACAAATAATCGATTTTGTGGCTGGATGGATACTCACTTGGGAAATTCTGACTCTGGACAATCGAGGTCGCTGAACAAGAAATCTTCTACCTGGCTGGATACCCGCCTGGGAACTTCACCCCGGGGGCAATCGAGGTCGCTGAACACGAATCTGAAGTTCGTTTTTGAGGTGTTCATCGCCATCAGTCGATGTTGAACAAATAATCGATTTTGTGGCTGGATGGATGCTCACTCGGGAAATTCTGTCTCTGGGCAATCGAGGTCGCTGAACAAGAAGTCTTCTACCTGGCTGGATTCCCGCCTGGGAACTTCACCCCGGGGGCAATCGAGGTCGCTGAACACGAATCTGAAGTTCGTTTTTGAAGTGTCCATCGCCATCAATCGATATTGACCAAATAATCGATTTGGTGGCTGGCTGGATACTCGCTTGGGAAATTCAGACTCTGGGCAATCGAGGTCGCTGAACAAGAAGTCTTCTACCTGGCTGGATTCCCGGATGGGAACTTCACCCCGAGGGCAATCGAGGTCGCTGAACTTGAATATGAAGTTCGTTTTTGAGGTGTCCATCGCCATCAGTCGATGTTGACCAAGTAATCGATTTTATGTGGATATCATTCAGGCAACCCGAAACTTCACCCCGGAGTAATAGAGGATGCTGAACACGAATCTGAAGTTCGCTTTTGAAGTGTCGATCGCCATCAATCGATATTGACCAAATAATCGATTTTGTGGCTGGCTGGATACTCGCTTGGGAAATTCAGACTCTGGGCAATCGAAGTTGCTGAACAAGATGTCTTCTACCTAGCTGGATACCTGCCTGGGAACTTCACACCGGGGGCAATCGAGGTCGCTGAACAAGAAGTCTTCTACCTGGCTGGATTCCCGCATGGGAACTTCACCCCGGGGGCAATCGAGGTCGCTGAACACGAACCTGAAGTTCGTTTTTGAGGTGTCCATCGCCATCAGCCGATGATGACCAAGTAATCGATTTTATGTGGATATCATTCAGGCAACCCGAAACTTCACCCCGGAGTAATAGAGGATGCTGAACACGAATCTGAAGTTCGCTTTTGAAGTGTCCATCGCCATCAATCGATATTGACCAAATAATCGATTTGGTGGCTGGCTGGATACTCGCTTGGGAAGTTCAGACTCTGGGCAATCGAGGTCGCTGAACAAGAAGTCTTCTACCTGGCTGGATTCCCGGATGGGAACTTCACCCCGGGGGCAATCGAGGTCGCTGAACATGAATATGAAGTTTGTTTTTGAGGTGTCCATCGACATCAGTCGATGTTGACCAAGTAATCGATTTTATGTGGATATCATTCAGGCAACCCGAAACTTCACCCCGGGGTAATAGAGGATGCTGAACACGAATATGAAGTTCGTTTTTGAGGTGTCCATCGCCATCAGTCGATGTTGACCAAGTAATCGATTTTGTGGCTGGATGGATACTCACTTGGGAAATTCTGAATCTGGGCAATCGAGGTCGCTGAACAGGAAGTCTTCTACCTGGCTGGATTCCCGCCTGGGAACTTCACACCGGGGGCAATCGAGGTCGCTGAACACGAATCTGAAGTTCGTTTTTGAGGTGTTCATCGCCATCAGTCGATGTTGAACAAATAATCGATTTTGTGGCTGGATGGATGCTCACTCGGGAAATTCTGTCTCTGGGCAATCGAGGTCGCTGAACAAGAAGTCTTCTACCTGGCTGGATTCCCGCCTGGGAACTTCACCCCGGGGGCAATCGAGGTCGCTGAACACGAATATGAAGTTCGTTTTTGAGGTGTCCATCGCCATCAGTCGATGTTGACCAAGTAATCGATTTTGTGGCTGGATGGATACTCACTTGGGAAATTCTGAATCTGGGCAATCGAGGTCGCTGAACAGGAAGTCTTCTACCTGGCTGGATTCCCGCCTGGGAACTTCACACCGGGGGCAATCGAGGTCGCTGAACACGAATCTGAAGTTCGTTTTTGAGGTGTTCATCGCCATCAGTCGATGTTGAACAAATAATCGATTTTGTGGCTGGATGGATGCTCACTCGGGAAATTCTTTCTCTGGGCAATCGAGGTCGCTGAACAAGAAGTCTTCTACCTGGCTGGATTCCCGCCTGGGAACTTCACACCGGGGGCAATCGAGGTCGCTGAACACGAATCTGAAGTTCGTTTTTGAGGTGTCCATCGCCATCAGTCGATGTCGAACAAATAATCGATTTTGTGGCTGGATGGATACTCACTTGGGAAATTCAGACTCTGGGCAATCGAGGTCGCTGAACAAGAAGTCTTCTACCTGGCTGGATTCCCGCATGGGAACTTCACCCCGGGGGCAATCGAGGTCGCTGAACACGAACCTGAAGTTCGTTTTTGAGGTGTCCATCGCCATCAGTCGATGATGAACAAGTAATCGATTTTTTGTGGATATCATTCAGGCAGCCCGAAACTTCACCCCGGGGTAATAGAGGATGCTGAACACGAATCTGAAGTTCGCTTTTGAAGTGTCGATCGCCATCAGTCGATGTTGAACAAATAATCGATTTTGTGGCTGGATGGATACTCACTTGGGAAATTCTGACTCTGGACAATCGAGGTCGCTGAACAAGAAGTCTTCTACCTGGCTGGATTCCCGCCTGGGAACTTCACCCCGGGGGCAATCGAGGTCGCTGAACACGAATCTGAAGTTCGTTTTTGAGGTGTTCATCGCCATCAGTCGATGTTGAACAAATAATCGATTTTGTGGCTGGATGGATGCTCACTCGGGAAATTCTGTCTCTGGGCAATCGAGGTCGCTGAACAAGAAGTCTTCTACCTGGCTGGATTCCCGCCTGGGAACTTCACCCCGGGGGCAATCGAGGTCGCTGAACACGAATCTGAAGTTCGTTTTTGAAGTGTCCATCGCCATCAATCGATATTGACCAAATAATCGATTTGGTGGCTGGCTGGATACTCACTTGGGAAATTCAGACTCTGGGCAATCGAGGTCGCTGAACAAGAAGTCTTCTACCTAGCTAGATACCGGCCTTGGAACTTCACCCCGGGGGCAATCGAGGTTGCTGAACACGAATCTGAAGTTCGTTTTTGAAGTGTCCATCGCCATCAATCGATATTAACCAAATAATCGATTTGGTGGCTGGCTGGATACTCGCTGGGGAAATTCTGACTCTGCGCAATCGAGGTCGCTGAACAAGAAGTCTTCTACCTGGCTGGATTCCCGGATGGGAACTTCACCCCGGGGGCAATCGAGGTCGCTGAACATGAATATGAAGTTCGTTTTTGAGGTGTCCATCGACATCAGTCGATGTTGACCAAGTAATCGATTTTATGTGGATATCATTCAGGCAACCCGAAACTTCACCCCGGGGTAATAGAGGATGCTGAACACGAATATGAAGTTCGTTTTTGAGGTGTCCATCGCCATCAGTCGATGTTGACCAAGTAATCGATTTTGTGGCTGGATGGATACTCACTTGGGAAATTCTGAATCTGGGCAATCGAGGTCGCTGAACAGGAAGTCTTCTACCTGGCTGGATTCCCGCCTGGGAACTTCACACCGGGGGCAATCGAGGTCGCTGAACACGAATCTGAAGTTCGTTTTTGAGGTGTTCATCGCCATCAGTCGATGTTGAACAAATAATCGATTTTGTGGCTGGATGGATGCTCACTCGGGAAATTCTGTCTCTGGGCAATCGAGGTCGCTGAACAAGAAGTCTTCTACCTGGCTGGATTCCCGCCTGGGAACTTCACCCCGGGGGCAATCGAGGTCGCTGAACACGAATATGAAGTTCGTTTTTGAGGTGTCCATCGCCATCAGTCGATGATGAACAAGTAATCGATTTTTTGTGGATATCATTCAGGCAGCCCGAAACTTCACCCCGGGGTAATAGAGGATGCTGAACACGAATCTGAAGTTCGCTTTTGAAGTGTCGATCGCCATCAGTCGATGTTGAACAAATAATCGATTTTGTGGCTGGATGGATACTCACTTGGGAAATTCTGACTCTGGACAATCGAGGTCGCTGAACAAGAAGTCTTCTACCTGGCTGGATTCCCGCCTGGGAACTTCACCCCGGGGGCAATCGAGGTCGCTGAACACGAATCTGAAGTTCGTTTTTGAGGTGTTCATCGCCATCAGTCGATGTTGAACAAATAATCGATTTTGTGGCTGGATGGATGCTCACTCGGGAAATTCTGTCTCTGGGCAATCGAGGTCGCTGAACAAGAAGTCTTCTACCTGGCTGGATTCCCGCCTGGGAACTTCACCCCGGGGGCAATCGAGGTCGCTGAACACGAATCTGAAGTTCGTTTTTGAAGTGTCCATCGCCATCAATCGATATTGACCAAATAATCGATTTGGTGGCTGGCTGGATACTCACTTGGGAAATTCAGACTCTGGGCAATCGAGGTCGCTGAACAAGAAGTCTTCTACCTAGCTAGATACCGGCCTTGGAACTTCACCCCGGGGGCAATCGAGGTTGCTGAACACGAATCTGAAGTTCGTTTTTGAAGTGTCCATCGCCATCAATCGATATTAACCAAATAATCGATTTGGTGGCTGGCTGGATACTCGCTGGGGAAATTCTGACTCTGCGCAATCGAGGTCGCTGAACAAGAAGTCTTCTACCTGGCTGGATTCCCGGATGGGAACTTCACCCCGGGGGCAATCGAGGTCGCTGAACATGAATATGAAGTTCGTTTTTGAGGTGTCCATCGACATCAGTCGATGTTGACCAAGTAATCGATTTTATGTGGATATCATTCAGGCAACCCGAAACTTCACCCCGGGGTAATAGAGGATGCTGAACACGAATATGAAGTTCGTTTTTGAGGTGTCCATCGCCATCAGTCGATGTTGACCAAGTAATCGATTTTGTGGCTGGATGGATACTCACTTGGGAAATTCTGAATCTGGGCAATCGAGGTCGCTGAACAGGAAGTCTTCTACCTGGCTGGATTCCCGCCTGGGAACTTCACACCGGGGGCAATCGAGGTCGCTGAACACGAATCTGAAGTTCGTTTTTGAGGTGTCCATCGCCATCAGTCGATGTTGAACAAATAATCGATTTTGTGGCTGGATGGATACTCACTTGGGAAATTCAGACTCTGGGCAATCGAGGTCGCTGAACAAGAAGTCTTCTACCTGGCTGGATTCCCGCATGGGAACTTCACCCCGGGGGCAATCGAGGTCGCTGAACACGAACCTGAAGTTCGTTTTTGAGGTGTCCATCGCCATCAGTCGATGATGAACAAGTAATCGATTTTTTGTGGATATCATTCAGGCAGCCCGAAACTTCACCCCGGGGTAATAGAGGATGCTGAACACGAATCTGAAGTTCGCTTTTGAAGTGTCGATCGCCATCAGTCGATGTTGAACAAATAATCGATTTTGTGGCTGGATGGATACTCACTTGGGAAATTCTGGCTCTGGACAATCGAGGTCGCTGAACAAGAAGTCTTCTACCTGGCTGGATTCCCGCCTGGGAACTTCACCCCGGGGGCAATCGAGGTCGCTGAACACGAATCTGAAGTTCGTTTTTGAGGTGTTCATCGCCATCAGTCGATGTTGAACAAATAATCGATTTGGTGGCTGGCTGGATACTCGCTGGGGAAATTCTGACTCTGCGCAATCGAGGTCGCTGAACAAGAAGTCTTCTACCTGGCTGGATTCCCGGATGGGAACTTCACCCCGGGGGCAATCGAGGTCGCTGAACATGAATATGAAGTTCGTTTTTGAGGTGTCCATCGACATCAGTCGATGTTGACCAAGTAATCGATTTTATGTGGATATCATTCAGGCAACCCGAAACTTCACCCCGGGGTAATAGAGGATGCTGAACACGAATATGAAGTTCGTTTTTGAGGTGTCCATCGCCATCAGTCGATGTTGACCAAGTAATCGATTTTGTGGCTGGATGGATACTCACTTGGGAAATTCTGAATCTGGGCAATCGAGGTCGCTGAACAGGAAGTCTTCTACCTGGCTGGATTCCCGCCTGGGAACTTCACACCGGGGGCAATCGAGGTCGCTGAACACGAATCTGAAGTTCGTTTTTGAGGTGTCCATCGCCATCAGTCGATGTTGAACAAATAATCGATTTTGTGGCTGGATGGATACTCACTTGGGAAATTCAGACTCTGGGCAATCGAGGTCGCTGAACAAGAAGTCTTCTACCTGGCTGGATTCCCGCATGGGAACTTCACCCCGGGGGCAATCGAGGTCGCTGAACACGAACCTGAAGTTCGTTTTTGAGGTGTCCATCGCCATCAGTCGATGATGAACAAGTAATCGATTTTTTGTGGATATCATTCAGGCAGCCCGAAACTTCACCCCGGGGTAATAGAGGATGCTGAACACGAATCTGAAGTTCGCTTTTGAAGTGTCGATCGCCATCAGTCGATGTTGAACAAATAATCGATTTTGTGGCTGGATGGATACTCACTTGGGAAATTCTGACTCTGGACAATCGAGGTCGCTGAACAAGAAGTCTTCTACCTGGCTGGATTCCCGCCTGGGAACTTCACCCCGGGGGCAATCGAGGTCGCTGAACACGAATCTGAAGTTCGTTTTTGAAGTGTCCATCGCCATCAATCGATATTAACCAAATAATCGATTTGGTGGCTGGCTGGATACTCGCTGGGGAAATTCTGACTCTGCGCAATCGAGGTCGCTGAACAAGAAGTCTTCTACCTGGCTGGATTCCCGGATGGGAACTTCACCCCGGGGGCAATCGAGGTCGCTGAACATGAATATGAAGTTCGTTTTTGAGGTGTCCATCGACATCAGTCGATGTTGACCAAGTAATCGATTTTATGTGGATATCATTCAGGCAACCCGAAACTTCACCCCGGGGTAATAGAGGATGCTGAACACGAATATGAAGTTCGTTTTTGAGGTGTCCATCGCCATCAGTCGATGTTGACCAAGTAATCGATTTTGTGGCTGGATGGATACTCACTTGGGAAATTCTGAAT
This sequence comes from Heligmosomoides polygyrus bakeri, assembly GCA_947359475.1. Classification (NCBI taxonomy): domain Eukaryota; kingdom Metazoa; phylum Nematoda; class Chromadorea; order Rhabditida; family Heligmosomidae; genus Heligmosomoides; species Heligmosomoides polygyrus. The sequence continues at coordinate 46,452,029 of OX375870.1, forward strand.
CTGGGCAATCGAGGTCGCTGAACAGGAAGTCTTCTACCTGGCTGGATTCCCGCCTGGGAACTTCACACCGGGGGCAATCGAGGTCGCTGAACACGAATCTGAAGTTCGTTTTTGAGGTGTCCATCGCCATCAGTCGATGTTGAACAAATAATCGATTTTGTGGCTGGATGGATACTCACTTGGGAAATTCAGACTCTGGGCAATCGAGGTCGCTGAACAAGAAGTCTTCTACCTGGCTGGATTCCCGCATGGGAACTTCACCCCGGGGGCAATCGAGGTCGCTGAACACGAACCTGAAGTTCGTTTTTGAGGTGTCCATCGCCATCAGTCGATGATGAACAAGTAATCGATTTTTTGTGGATATCATTCAGGCAGCCCGAAACTTCACCCCGGGGTAATAGAGGATGCTGAACACGAATCTGAAGTTCGCTTTTGAAGTGTCGATCGCCATCAGTCGATGTTGAACAAATAATCGATTTTGTGGCTGGATGGATACTCACTTGGGAAATTCTGACTCTGGACAATCGAGGTCGCTGAACAAGAAGTCTTCTACCTGGCTGGATTCCCGCCTGGGAACTTCACCCCGGGGGCAATCGAGGTCGCTGAACACGAATCTGAAGTTCGTTTTTGAGGTGTTCATCGCCATCAGTCGATGTTGAACAAATAATCGATTTGGTGGCTGGCTGGATACTCGCTGGGGAAATTCTGACTCTGCGCAATCGAGGTCGCTGAACAAGAAGTCTTCTACCTGGCTGGATTCCCGGATGGGAACTTCACCCCGGGGGCAATCGAGGTCGCTGAACATGAATATGAAGTTCGTTTTTGAGGTGTCCATCGACATCAGTCGATGTTGACCAAGTAATCGATTTTATGTGGATATCATTCAGGCAACCCGAAACTTCACCCCGGGGTAATAGAGGATGCTGAACACGAATATGAAGTTCGTTTTTGAGGTGTCCATCGCCATCAGTCGATGTTGACCAAGTAATCGATTTTGTGGCTGGATGGATACTCACTTGGGAAATTCTGAATCTGGGCAATCGAGGTCGCTGAACAGGAAGTCTTCTACCTGGCTGGATTCCCGCCTGGGAACTTCACACCGGGGGCAATCGAGGTCGCTGAACACGAATCTGAAGTTCGTTTTTGAGGTGTCCATCGCCATCAGTCGATGTTGAACAAATAATCGATTTTGTGGCTGGATGGATACTCACTTGGGAAATTCAGACTCTGGGCAATCGAGGTCGCTGAACAAGAAGTCTTCTACCTGGCTGGATTCCCGCATGGGAACTTCACCCCGGGGGCAATCGAGGTCGCTGAACACGAACCTGAAGTTCGTTTTTGAGGTGTCCATCGCCATCAGTCGATGATGAACAAGTAATCGATTTTTTGTGGATATCATTCAGGCAGCCCGAAACTTCACCCCGGGGTAATAGAGGATGCTGAACACGAATCTGAAGTTCGCTTTTGAAGTGTCGATCGCCATCAGTCGATGTTGAACAAATAATCGATTTTGTGGCTGGATGGATACTCACTTGGGAAATTCTGACTCTGGACAATCGAGGTCGCTGAACAAGAAGTCTTCTACCTGGCTGGATTCCCGCCTGGGAACTTCACCCCGGGGGCAATCGAGGTCGCTGAACACGAATCTGAAGTTCGTTTTTGAGGTGTTCATCGCCATCAGTCGATGTTGAACAAATAATCGATTTTGTGGCTGGATGGATGCTCACTCGGGAAATTCTGTCTCTGGGCAATCGAGGTCGCTGAACAAGAAGTCTTCTACCTGGCTGGATTCCCGCCTGGGAACTTCACCCCGGGGGCAATCGAGGTCGCTGAACACGAATCTGAAGTTCGTTTTTGAAGTGTCCATCGCCATCAATCGATATTGACCAAATAATCGATTTGGTGGCTGGCTGGATACTCACTTGGGAAATTCAGACTCTGGGCAATCGAGGTCGCTGAACAAGAAGTCTTCTACCTAGCTAGATACCGGCCTTGGAACTTCACCCCGGGGGCAATCGAGGTTGCTGAACACGAATCTGAAGTTCGTTTTTGAAGTGTCCATCGCCATCAATCGATATTAACCAAATAATCGATTTGGTGGCTGGCTGGATACTCGCTGGGGAAATTCTGACTCTGCGCAATCGAGGTCGCTGAACAAGAAGTCTTCTACCTGGCTGGATTCCCGGATGGGAACTTCACCCCGGGGGCAATCGAGGTCGCTGAACATGAATATGAAGTTCGTTTTTGAGGTGTCCATCGACATCAGTCGATGTTGACCAAGTAATCGATTTTATGTGGATATCATTCAGGCAACCCGAAACTTCACCCCGGGGTAATAGAGGATGCTGAACACGAATATGAAGTTCGTTTTTGAGGTGTCCATCGCCATCAGTCGATGTTGACCAAGTAATCGATTTTGTGGCTGGATGGATACTCACTTGGGAAATTCTGAATCTGGGCAATCGAGGTCGCTGAACAGGAAGTCTTCTACCTGGCTGGATTCCCGCCTGGGAACTTCACACCGGGGGCAATCGAGGTCGCTGAACACGAATCTGAAGTTCGTTTTTGAGGTGTCCATCGCCATCAGTCGATGTTGAACAAATAATCGATTTTGTGGCTGGATGGATACTCACTTGGGAAATTCAGACTCTGGGCAATCGAGGTCGCTGAACAAGAAGTCTTCTACCTGGCTGGATTCCCGCATGGGAACTTCACCCCGGGGGCAATCGAGGTCGCTGAACACGAACCTGAAGTTCGTTTTTGAGGTGTCCATCGCCATCAGTCGATGATGAACAAGTAATCGATTTTTTGTGGATATCATTCAGGCAGCCCGAAACTTCACCCCGGGGTAATAGAGGATGCTGAACACGAATCTGAAGTTCGCTTTTGAAGTGTCGATCGCCATCAGTCGATGTTGAACAAATAATCGATTTTGTGGCTGGATGGATACTCACTTGGGAAATTCTGACTCTGGACAATCGAGGTCGCTGAACAAGAAGTCTTCTACCTGGCTGGATTCCCGCCTGGGAACTTCACCCCGGGGGCAATCGAGGTCGCTGAACACGAATCTGAAGTTCGTTTTTGAAGTGTCCATCGCCATCAATCGATATTGACCAAATAATCGATTTGGTGGCTGGCTGGATACTCACTTGGGAAATTCAGACTCTGGGCAATCGAGGTCGCTGAACAAGAAGTCTTCTACCTAGCTAGATACCGGCCTTGGAACTTCACCCCGGGGGCAATCGAGGTTGCTGAACACGAATCTGAAGTTCGTTTTTGAAGTGTCCATCGCCATCAATCGATATTAACCAAATAATCGATTTGGTGGCTGGCTGGATACTCGCTGGGGAAATTCTGACTCTGCGCAATCGAGGTCGCTGAACAAGAAGTCTTCTACCTGGCTGGATTCCCGGATGGGAACTTCACCTCGGGGGCAATCGAGGTCGCTGAACATGAATATGAAGTTCGTTTTTGAGGTGTCCATCGACATCAGTCGATGTTGACCAAGTAATCGATTTTATGTGGATATCATTCAGGCAACCCGAAACTTCACCCCGGGGTAATAGAGGATGCTGAACACGAATATGAAGTTCGTTTTTGAGGTGTCCATCGCCATCAGTCGATGTTGACCAAGTAATCGATTTTGTGGCTGGATGGATACTCACTTGGGAAATTCTGAATCTGGGCAATCGAGGTCGCTGAACAGGAAGTCTTCTACCTGGCTGGATTCCCGCCTGGGAACTTCACACCGGGGGCAATCGAGGTCGCTGAACACGAATCTGAAGTTCGTTTTTGAGGTGTCCATCGCCATCAGTCGATGTTGAACAAATAATCGATTTTGTGGCTGGATGGATACTCACTTGGGAAATTCAGACTCTGGGCAATCGAGGTCGCTGAACAAGAAGTCTTCTACCTGGCTGGATTCCCGCATGGGAACTTCACCCCGGGGGCAATCGAGGTCGCTGAACACGAACCTGAAGTTCGTTTTTGAGGTGTCCATCGCCATCAGTCGATGATGAACAAGTAATCGATTTTTTGTGGATATCATTCAGGCAGCCCGAAACTTCACCCCGGGGTAATAGAGGATGCTGAACACGAATCTGAAGTTCGCTTTTGAAGTGTCGATCGCCATCAGTCGATGTTGAACAAATAATCGATTTTGTGGCTGGATGGATACTCACTTGGGAAATTCTGACTCTGGACAATCGAGGTCGCTGAACAAGAAGTCTTCTACCTGGCTGGATTCCCGCCTGGGAACTTCACCCCGGGGGCAATCGAGGTCGCTGAACACGAATCTGAAGTTCGTTTTTGAGGTGTTCATCGCCATCAGTCGATGTTGAACAAATAATCGATTTTGTGGCTGGATGGATGCTCACTCGGGAAATTCTGTCTCTGGGCAATCGAGGTCGCTGAACAAGAAGTCTTCTACCTGGCTGGATTCCCGCCTGGGAACTTCACCCCGGGGGCAATCGAGGTCGCTGAACACGAATCTGAAGTTCGTTTTTGAAGTGTCCATCGCCATCAATCGATATTGACCAAATAATCGATTTGGTGGCTGGCTGGATACTCACTTGGGAAATTCAGACTCTGGGCAATCGAGGTCGCTGAACAAGAAGTCTTCTACCTAGCTAGACACCGGCCTTGGAACTTCACCCCGGGGGCAATCGAGGTTGCTGAACACGAATCTGAAGTTCGTTTTTGAAGTGTCCATCGCCATCAATCGATATTAACCAAATAATCGATTTGGTGGCTGGCTGGATACTCGCTGGGGAAATTCTGACTCTGCGCAATCGAGGTCGCTGAACAAGAAGTCTTCTACCTGGCTGGATTCCCGGATGGGAACTTCACCCCGGGGGCAATCGAGGTCGCTGAACATGAATATGAAGTTCGTTTTTGAGGTGTCCATCGACATCAGTCGATGTTGACCAAGTAATCGATTTTATGTGGATATCATTCAGGCAACCCGAAACTTCACCCCGGGGTAATAGAGGATGCTGAACACGAATATGAAGTTCGTTTTTGAGGTGTCCATCGCCATCAGTCGATGTTGACCAAGTAATCGATTTTGTGGCTGGATGGATACTCACTTGGGAAATTCTGAATCTGGGCAATCGAGGTCGCTGAACAGGAAGTCTTCTACCTGGCTGGATTCCCGCCTGGGAACTTCACACCGGGGGCAATCGAGGTCGCTGAACACGAATCTGAAGTTCGTTTTTGAGGTGTTCATCGCCATCAGTCGATGTTGAACAAATAATCGATTTTGTGGCTGGATGGATGCTCACTCGGGAAATTCTGTCTCTGGGCAATCGAGGTCGCTGAACAAGAAGTCTTCTACCTGGCTGGATTCCCGCCTGGGAACTTCACCCCGGGGGCAATCGAGGTCGCTGAACACGAATATGAAGTTCGTTTTTGAGGTGTCCATCGCCATCAGTCGATGTTGACCAAGTAATCGATTTTGTGGCTGGATGGATACTCACTTGGGAAATTCTGAATCTGGGCAATCGAGGTCGCTGAACAGGAAGTCTTCTACCTGGCTGGATTCCCGCCTGGGAACTTCACACCGGGGGCAATCGAGGTCGCTGAACACGAATCTGAAGTTCGTTTTTGAGGTGTTCATCGCCATCAGTCGATGTTGAACAAATAATCGATTTTGTGGCTGGATGGATACTCACTTGGGAAATTCAGACTCTGGGCAATCGAGGTCGCTGAACAAGAAGTCTTCTACCTGGCTGGATTCCCGCATGGGAACTTCACCCCGGGGGCAATCGAGGTCGCTGAACACGAACCTGAAGTTCGTTTTTGAGGTGTCCATCGCCATCAGTCGATGATGAACAAGTAATCGATTTTTTGTGGATATCACTCAGGCAGCCCGAAACTTCACCCCGGGGTAATAGAGGATGCTGAACACGAATCTGAAGTTCGCTTTTGAAGTGTCGATCGCCATCAGTCGATGTTGAACAAATAATCGATTTTGTGGCTGGATGGATACTCACTTGGGAAATTCAGACTCTGGGCAATCGAGGTCGCTGAACAAGAAGTCTTCTACCTGGCTGGATTCCCGCCTGGGAACTTCACCCCGGGGGCAATCGAGGTCGCTGAACACGAATCTGAAGTTCGTTTTTGAGGTGTTCATCGCCATCAGTCGATGTTGAACAAATAATCGATTTTGTGGCTGGATGGATGCTCACTCGGGAAATTCTGTCTCTGGGCAATCGAGGTCGCTGAACAAGAAGTCTTCTACCTGGCTGGATTCCCGCCTGGGAACTTCACCCCGGAGTAATAGAGGATGCTGAACACGAATCTGAAGTTCGCTTTTGAAGTGTCGATCGCCATCAATCGATATTGACCAAATAATCGATTTTGTGGCTGGATGGATACTCACTTGGGAAATTCTGACTCTTGGCAATCGAGGTCGCTGAACAAGAAGTCTTCTACCTAGCTGGATACCTGCCTGGGAACTTCACCCCTGGGGCAATCGAGGTTGCTGAACACGAATCTGAAGTTCGTTTTTGAAGTGTCCATCGCCATCAATCGATATTAACCAAATAATCGATTTGGTGGCTGCCTGGATACTCGCTTGGGAAATTCAGACTCTGGGCAATCGAGGTCGCTGAACAAGAAGTCTTCTACCTAGCTGGATACCCGCCTGGGAACTTCACCCCGGGGGCAATCGAGGTCGCTGAACACGAATCTGAAGTTCGTTTTTGAAGTGTCCATCGCCATCAATCGATATTGACCAACTAATCGATTTGGTTGCTGGCTGTATACTCACTAGGGAAATTCAGACTCTGGGCAATCGAAGTTGCTGAACACGAGGTCTTCTACCTGGCTGGATTCCCGCATGGGAACTTCACCCCGGGAGCAATCGAGGTCGCTGAACACGAATCTGAAGTTCGTTTTTGAGGTGTTCATCGCCATCAGTCGATGTTGAACAAGTAATCGATTTTGTGGCTGGATGGATACTCACTTGGGAAATTCTGACTCTGGACAATCGAGGTCGCTGAACAAGAAATCTTCTACCTGGCTGGATACCCGCATGGGAACTTCACCCCGGGGGCAATCGAGGTCGCTGAACACGAATCTGAAGTTCGTTTTTGAGGTGTTCATCGCCATCAGTCGATGTTGAACAAATAATCGATTTTGTGGCTGGATGGATACTCACTTGGGAAATTCTGACTCTGGACAATCGAGGTCGCTGAACAAGAAATCTTCTACCTTGCTGGATACCCGCATGGGAACTTCACCCCGGGGGCAATCGAGGTCGCTGAACACGAATCTGAAGTTCGTTTTTGAGGTGTTCATCGCGATCAGTCGATGTTGAACAAATAATCGATTTTGTGGCTGGATGGATACTCACTTGGGAAATTCTATCTCTGGGCAATCGAGGTCGCTGAACAAGAAGTCTTCTACCTGGCTGGATACCTGCCTGGAAACTTCACCCCGGGGGCAATCGAGGTCGCTGAACACGAACCTGAAGTTCGTTTTTGAGGTGTCCATCGCCATCAGTCGATGATGAACAAGTAATCGATTTTTTGTGGATATCATTCAGGCAGCCCGAAACTTCACCCCGGGGTAATAGAGGATGCTGAACACGAATCTGAAGTTCGCTTTTGAAGTGTCGATCGCCATCAGTCGATGTTGACCAAATAATCGATTTGGTGGCTGGCTGGATACTCACTTGGGAAATTCATACTCTGGGCAATCGAAGTTGCTGAACAAGATGTCTTCTACCTAGCTGGATACCTGCCTGGGAACTTCACCCCGGGGGCAATCGAGGTCGCTGAACACGAATCTGAAGTTCGTTTTTGAGGTGTTCATCGCCATCAGTCGATGTTGAACAAATAATCGATTTTGTGGCTGGATGGATACTCACTTGGGAAATTCTGTCTCTGGGCAATCGAGGTCGCTGAACAAGAAATCTTCTAGCTGGCTGGATTCCCGCATGGGAACTTCACCCCGGGGGCAATCGAGGTCGCTGAACACGAATCTGAAGTTCGTTTTTGAAGTGTCCATCGCCATCAATCGATGATGAACTAGTAATCGATTTTTTGTGGATATCATTCAGGCAGCCCGAAACTTCACCCCGGGGTAATAGAGGATGCTGAACACGAATCTGAAGTTCGCTTTTGAAGTGTCGATCGCCATCAGTCGATGTTGACCAAATAGTCGATTTGGTGGCTGGCTGGATACTCACTTGGGAAATTCATACTCTGGGCAATCGAAGTTGCTGAACAAGATGTCTTCTACCTAGCTGGATACCTGCCTGGGAACTTCACCCCGGGGGCAATCGAGGTCGCTGAACACGAATCTGAAGTTCGTTTTTGAGGTGTTCATCGCCATCAGTCGATGTTGAACAAATAATCGATTTTGTGGCTGGATGGATACTCACTTGGGAAATTCTGTCTCTGGGCAATCGAGGTCGCTGAACAAGAAATCTTCTTCCTGGCTGGATACCCGCCTGGGAACTTCACCCCGGGGGCAATTGAGGTCGCTGAACACGAATCTGAAGTTCGTTTTTGAAGTGTCCATCGCTATCAATCGATGATGAACTAGTAATCGATTTTTTGTGGATATCATTCAGGCAGCCCGAAACTTCACCCCGGGGTAATAGAGGATGCTGAACACGAATCTGAAGTTCGCTTTTGAAGTGTCGATCGCCATCAATCGATATTGACCAAATAGTCGATTTTGTGGCTGGATGGATACTCACTTGGGAAATTCTGAATCTGGGCAATCGATGTCGCTGAACAAGAAGTCTTCTACCTGGCTGGATTCCCGCCTGGGAACTTCACCCCGGGGGCAATCGAGGTCGCTGAACACGAATCTGAAGTTCGTTTTTGAAGTGTCCATCGCCATCAATCGATATTGACCAAATAATCGATTTGGTGGCTGGCTGGATACTCGCTTGGGAAATTCAGACTCTGGGCAATCGAGGTCGCCGAACAAGAAGTCTTCTACCTGGCTGGATTCCCGGATGGGAACTTCACCCCGGGAGCAATCGAGGTCGCTGAACACGAATCTGAAGTTCGTTTTTGAAGTGTCCATCGCCATCAATCGATATTGACCAAATAATCGATTTGGTGGCTGGCTGGATACTCGCTTGGGAAATTCAGACTCTGGGCAATCGAGGTCGCTGAACAAGAAGTCTTCTACCTGGCTGGATACCCGCCTGGGAACTTCACACCGGGGGCAATCGAGGTCGCTGAACACGAATCTGAAGTTCGTTTTTGAAGTGTCCATCGCCATCAATCGATGATGAACTAGTAATCGATTTTTTGTGGATATCATTCAGGCAGCCCGAAACTTCACCCCGGGGTAATAGAGGATGCTGAACACGAATCTGAAGTTCGCTTTTGAAGTGTCGATCGCCATCAATCGATATTGACCAAATAGTCGATTTGGTGGCTGGCTGGATACTCACTTGGGAAATTCATACTCTGGGCAATCGAAGTTGCTGAACAAGATGTCTTCTACCTGGCTGGATACCCGCCTGGGAACTTCACACCGGGGGCAATCGAGGTCGCTGAACACGAATCTGAAGTTCGTTTTTGAAGTGTCCATCGCCATCAATCGATGATGAACTAGTAATCGATTTTTTGTGGATATCATTCAGGCAGCCCGAAACTTCACCCCGGGGTAATAGAGGATGCTGAACACGAATCTGAAGTTCGCTTTTGAAGTGTCGATCGCCATCAATCGATATTGACCAAATAGTCGATTTGGTGGCTGGCTGGATACTCACTTGGGAAATTCTGTCTCTGGGCAATCGAGGTCGCTGAACAAGAAGTCTTCTACCTGGCTGGATTCCCGCATGGGAACTTCACCCCGGGGGCAATCGAGGTCGCTGAACAAGAAATCTTCTACCTGGCTGGATACCCGCCTGGGAACTTCACCCCGGGGGCAATCGAGGTCGCTGAACACGAATCTGAAGTTCGTTTTTGAGGTGTTCATCGCCATCAGTCGATGTTGAACAAATAATCGATTTTGTGGCTGGATGGATACTCACTTGGGAAATTCTGTCTCTGGGCAATCGAGGTCGCTGAACAAGAAGTCTTCTACCTGGCTGGATTCCCGCATGGGAACTTCACCCCGGGGGCAATCGAGGTCGCTGAACACGAATCTGAAGTTCGTTTTTGAAGTGTCCATCGCCATCAATCGATATTGACCAAATAATCGATTTGGTGGCTGGCTGGATACTCGCTTGGGAAATTCAGACTCTGGGCAATCGAGGTCGCTGAACAAGAAGTCTTCTACCTGGCTGGATACCCGCCTGGGAACTTCACACCGGGGGCAATCGAGGTCGCTGAACACGAATCTGAAGTTCGTTTTTGAAGTGTCCATCGCCATCAATCGATGATGAACTAGTAATCGATTTTTTGTGGATATCATTCAGGCAGCCCGAAACTTCACCCCGGGGTAATAGAGGATGCTGAACACGAATCTGAAGTTCGCTTTTGAAGTGTCGATCGCCATCAATCGATATTGACCAAATAGTCGATTTGGTGGCTGGCTGGATACTCACTTGGGAAATTCATACTCTGGGCAATCGAAGTTGCTGAACAAGATGTCTTCTACCTGGCTGGATACCCGCCTGGGAACTTCACACCGGGGGCAATCGAGGTCGCTGAACACGAATCTGAAGTTCGTTTTTGAAGTGTCCATCGCCATCAATCGATGATGAACTAGTAATCGATTTTTTGTGGATATCATTCAGGCAGCCCGAAACTTCACCCCGGGGTAATAGAGGATGCTGAACACGAATCTGAAGTTCGCTTTTGAAGTGTCGATCGCCATCAATCGATATTGACCAAATAGTCGATTTGGTGGCTGGCTGGATACTCACTTGGGAAATTCTGTCTCTGGGCAATCGAGGTCGCTGAACAAGAAGTCTTCTACCTGGCTGGATTCCCGCATGGGAACTTCACCCCGGGGGCAATCGAGGTCGCTGAACAAGAAATCTTCTACCTGGCTGGATACCCGCCTGGGAACTTCACCCCGGGGGCAATCGAGGTCGCTGAACACGAATCTGAAGTTCGTTTTTGAGGTGTTCATCGCCATCAGTCGATGTTGAACAAATAATCGATTTTGTGGCTGGATGGATACTCACTTGGGAAATTCTGTCTCTGGGCAATCGAGGTCGCTGAACAAGAAGTCTTCTACCTGGCTGGATTCCCGCATGGGAACTTCACCCCGGGGGCAATCGAGGTCGCTGAACACGAATCTGAAGTTCGTTTTTGAAGTGTCCATCGCCATCAATCGATATTAACCAAATAATCGATTTGGTATCTGGCTGGATACTCGCTTGGGAAATTCAGACTCTGGGCAATCGAGGTCGCTGAACACGAGGTCTTCTAGCTGGCTGGATTCCCGCATGGGAACTTCACCCCGGGGGCAATCGAGGTCGCTGAACACGAATCTGAAGTTCGTTTTTGAGGTGTTCATCGCCATCAGTCGATGTTGAACAAATAATCGATTTTGTGGCTGGATGGATACTCACTTGGGAAATTCTGAATCTGGGCAATCGATGTCGCTGAACAAGAAGTCTTCTACCTGGCTGGATTCCCGCCTGGGAACTTCACCCCGGGGGCAATCGAGGTCGCTGAACACGAATCTGAAGTTCGTTTTTGAAGTGTCCATCGCATCAATCGATATTGACCAAATAATCGATTTGGTGGCTGGCTGATACTCGCTTGGGAAATTCAGACTCTGGGCAATCGAGGTCGCTGAACAAGAAGTCTTCTACCTGGCTGGATTCCCGGATGGGAACTTCACCCCGGGAGCAATCGAGGTCGCTGAACACGAATCTGAAGTTCGTTTTTGAAGTGTCCATCGCCATCAATCGATATTGACCAAATAATCGATTTGGTGGCTGGCTGGATACTCGCTTGGGAAATTCAGACTCTGGGCAATCGAGGTCGCTGAACAAGAAGTCTTCTACCTGGCTGGATACCCGCCTGGGAACTTCACACCGGGGGCAATCGAGGTCGCTGAACACGAATCTGAAGTTCGTTTTTGAAGTGTCCATCGCCATCAATCGATGATGAACTAGTAATCGATTTTTTGTGGATATCATTCAGGCAGCCCGAAACTTCACCCCGGGAGCAATCGAGGTCGCTGAACACGAATCTGAAGTTCGTTTTTGAAGTGTCCATCGCCATCAATCGATATTGACCAAATAATCGATTTGGTGGCTGGCTGGATACTCACTTGGGAAATTCATACTCTGGGCAATCGAAGTTGCTGAACAAGATGTCTTCTACCTAGCTGGATACCTGCCTGGGAACTTCACCCCGGGGGCAATCGAGGTCGCTGAACACGAATCTGAAGTTCGTTTTTGAGGTGTTCATCGCCATCAGTCGATGTTGAACAAATAATCGATTTTGTGGCTGGATGGATACTCACTTGGGAAATTCTGTCTCTGGGCAATCGAGGTCGCTGAACAAGAAATCTTCTACCTGGCTGGATACCCGCCTGGGAACTTCACCCCGGGGGCAATTGAGGTCGCTGAACACGAATCTGAAGTTCGTTTTTGAAGTGTCCATCGCTATCAATCGATGATGAACAAATAATCGATTTTTTGTGGATATCATTCAGGCAGCCCGAAACTTCACCCCGGGGTAATAGAGGATGCTGAACACGAATCTGAAGTTCGCTTTTGAAGTGTCGATCGCCATCAATCGATATTGACCAAATAGTCGATTTTGTGGCTGGATGGATACTCACTTGGGAAATTCTGAATCTGGGCAATCGATGTCGCTGAACAAGAAGTCTTCTACCTGGCTGGATTCCCGCCTGGGAACTTCACCCCGGGTGCAATCGAGGTCGCTGAACACGAATCTGAAGTTCGTTTTTGAAGTGTCCATCGGCATCAATCGATATTGACCAAATAGTCGATTTGGTGGCTGGCTGGATACTCGCTTGGGAAATTCTGTCTCTGGGCAATCGAGGTCGCTGAACAAGAAGTCTTCTACCTGGCTGGATTCCCGCATGGGAACTTCACCCCGGGGGCAATCGAGGTCGCTGAACAAGAAATCTTCTACCTGGCTGGATACCCGCCTGGGAACTTCACCCCGGGGGCAATCGAGGTCGCTGAACACGAATCTGAAGTTCGTTTTTGAGGTGTTCATCGCCATCAGTCGATGTTGAACAAATAATCGATTTTGTGGCTGGATGGATACTCACTTGGGAAATTCTGTCTCTGGGCAATCGAGGTCGCTGAACAAGAAGTCTTCTACCTGGCTGGATTCCCGCATGGGAACTTCACCCCGGGGGCAATCGAGGTCGCTGAACACGAATCTGAAGTTCGTTTTTGAAGTGTCCATCGCCATCAATCGATATTAACCAAATAATCGATTTGGTATCTGGCTGGATACTCGCTTGGGAAATTCAGACTCTGGGCAATCGAGGTCGCTGAACACGAGGTCTTCTAGCTGGCTGGATTCCCGCATGGGAACTTCACCCCGGGGGCAATCGAGGTCGCTGAACACGAATCTGAAGTTCGTTTTTGAGGTGTTCATCGCCATCAGTCGATGTTGAACAAATAATCGATTTTGTGGCTGGATGGATACTCACTTGGGAAATTCTGAATCTGGGCAATCGATGTCGCTGAACAAGAAGTCTTCTACCTGGCTGGATTCCCGCCTGGGAACTTCACCCCGGGGGCAATCGAGGTCGCTGAACACGAATCTGAAGTTCGTTTTTGAAGTGTCCATCGCATCAATCGATATTGACCAAATAATCGATTTGGTGGCTGGCTGATACTCGCTTGGGAAATTCAGACTCTGGGCAATCGAGGTCGCTGAACAAGAAGTCTTCTACCTGGCTGGATTCCCGCATGGGAACTTCACCCCGGGGGCAATCGATGTCGCTGAACAAGAAGTCTTCTACCTGGCTGGATACTCGCTTGGGAAATTCAGACTCTGGGCAATCGAGGTCGCTGAACAAGAAGTCTTCTACCTGGCTGGATTCCCGGATGGGAACTTCACCCCGGGAGCAATCGAGGTCGCTGAACACGAATCTGAAGTTCGTTTTTGAAGTGTCCATCGCCATCAATCGATGATGAACAAGTAATCGATTTTTTGTGGATATCATTCAGGCAGCGCGAAACTTCACCCCGGGGTAATAGAGGATGCTGAACACGAATCTGAAGTTCGCTTTTGAAGTGTCGATCGCCATCAATCGATATTGACCAAATAGTCGATTTGGTGGCTGGATGGATACTCACTTAGGAAATTCTGACTCTGGGCAATCGAGGTCGCTGAACAAGAAGTCTTCTACCTGGCTGGATACCCGCCTGGGAACTTCACACCGGGGGCAATCGAGGTCGCTGAACACGAATCTGAAGTTCGTTTTTGAAGTGTCCATCGCCATCAATCGATGATGAACTAGTAATCGATTTTTTGTGGATATCATTCAGGCAGCCCGAAACTTCACCCCGGGGTAATAGAGGATGCTGAACACGAATCTGAAGTTCGCTTTTGAAGTGTCGATCGCCATCAATCGATATTGACCAAATAGTCGATTTGGTGGCTGGCTGGATACTCACTTGGGAAATTCAGACTCTGGGCAATCGAGGTCGCTGAACAAGAAGTCTTCTACCTGGCTGGATTCCCGCATGGGAACTTCACCTCGGGGGCAATCGAGGTCGCTGAACACGAATCTGAAGTTCGTTTTTGAAGTGTCCATCGCCATCAATCGATATTAACCAAATAATCGATTCGGTATCTGGCTGGATACTCGCTTGGGAAATTCAGACTCTGGGCAATCGAGGTCGCTGAACACGAGGTCTTCTAGCTGGCTGGATTCCCGCATGGGAACTTCACCCCGGGGGCAATCGAGGTCGCTGAACACGAATCTGAAGTTCGTTTTTGAAGTGTCCATCGCCATCAATCGATATTGACCAACTAATCGATTTGGTTGCTGGCTGTATACTCACTTGGGAAATTCAGACTCTGGGCAATCGAGGTCGCTGAACACGAGGTCTTCTAGCTGGCTGGATTCCCGCATGGGAACTTCACCCCGGGGCAATCGAGGTCGCTGAACACGAATCTGAAGTTCGTTTTTGAAGTGTCCATCGCCATCAATCGATGATGAACTAGTAATCGATTTTTTGTGGATATCATTCAGGCAGCCCGAAACTTCACCCCGGGGTAATAGAGGATGCTGAACACGAATCTGAAGTTCGCTTTTGAAGTGTCGATCGCCATCAATCGATATTGACCAAATAGTCGATTTGGTGGCTGGCTGGATACTCGCTTGGGAAATTCTGACTCTGGGCAATCGAGGTCGCTGAACAAGAAGTCTTCTACCTGGCTGGATTCCCGGATGGGAACTTCACCGCGGGGGCAACCGAGGCCGCTGAACACGAATCTGAAGTTTGTTTTTGAAGTGTCCATCGCCATCATTCGATATTAACCAAATAATCGATTTAGTGGCTGGCTGGATACTCGCTTGGGAAATTCTGACTCTGGGCAATCGAGGTCGCTGAACAAGAAGTCTTCTACCTGGCTGGATTCCCGCCTGGGAACTTCACCCCGGGAGCAATCGAGGTCGCTGAACACGAATCTGAAGTTCGTTTTTGAAGTGTCCATCGCCATCAATCGATATTGACCAACTAATCGATTTGGTTGCTGGCTGTATACTCACTTGGGAAATTCAGACTCTGGGCAATCGAGGTCGCTGAACACGAGGTCTTCTAGCTGGCTGGATTCCCGCATGGGAACTTCACCCCGGGGGCAATCGACGTCGCTGAACACGAATCTGAAGTTCGTTTTTGAGGTGTTCATCGCCATCAGTCGATGTTGAACAAATAATCGATTTTGTGGCTGGATGGATACTCACTTGGGAAATTCTGAATCTGGGCAATCGATGTCGCTGAACAAGAAGTCTTCTACCTGGCTGGATTCCCGCCTGGGAACTTCACCCCGGGGGCAATCGAGGTCGCTGAACACGAATCTGAAGTTCGTTTTTGAAGTGTCCATCGCCACCAATCGATATTGACCAAATAATCGATTTGGTGGCTGGCTGGATACTCGCTTGGGAAATTCAGACTCTGGGCAATCGAGGTCGCTGAACAAGAAGTCTTCTACCTGGCTGGATTCCCGGATGGGAACTTCACCCCGGGAGCAATCGAGGTCGCTGAACACGAATCTGAAGTTCGTTTTTGAAGTGTCCATCGCCATCAATCGATGATGAACAAGTAATCGATTTTTTGTGGATATCATTCAGGCAGCCCGAAACTTCACCCCGGGGTAATAGAGGATGCTGAACACGAATCTGAAGTTCGCTTTTGAAGTGTCGATCGCCATCAATCGATATTGACCAAATAGTCGATTTGGTGGCTGGATGGATACTCACTTAGGAAATTCTGACTCTGGGCAATCGAGGTCGCTGAACAAGAAGTCTTCTACCTGGCTGGATACCCGCCTGGGAACTTCACACCGGGGGCAATCGAGGTCGCTGAACACGAATCTGAAGTTCGTTTTTGAAGTGTCCATCGCCATCAATCGATGACGAACTAGTAATCGATTTTTTGTGGATATCATTCAGGCAGCCCGAAACTTCACCCCGGGGTAATAGAGGAT
The DNA here is from genome assembly GCA_947359475.1 of Heligmosomoides polygyrus bakeri. NCBI lineage: Eukaryota > Metazoa > Nematoda > Chromadorea > Rhabditida > Heligmosomidae > Heligmosomoides > Heligmosomoides polygyrus. The sequence goes on from OX375870.1 coordinate 46,468,612, forward strand.
GCTGAACACGAATCTGAAGTTCGCTTTTGAAGTGTCGATCGCCATCAATCGATATTGACCAAATAGTCGATTTGGTGGCTGGCTGGATACTCACTTGGGAAATTCTGTCTCTGGGCAATCGAGGTCGCTGAACAAGAAGTCTTCTACCTGGCTGGATTCCCGCATGGGAACTTCACCCCGGGGGCAATCGAGGTCGCTGAACACGAATCTGAAGTTCGTTTTTGAAGTGTCCATCGCCATCAATCGATATTAACCAAATAATCGATTCGGTATCTGGCTGGATACTCGCTTGGGAAATTCAGACTCTGGGCAATCGAGGTCGCTGAACACGAGGTCTTCTAGCTGGCTGGATTCCCGCATGGGAACTTCACCCCGGGGGCAATCGAGGTCGCTGAACACGAATCTGAAGTTCGTTTTTGAAGTGTCCATCGCCATCAATCGATATTGACCAACTAATCGATTTGGTTGCTGGCTGTATACTCACTTGGGAAATTCAGACTCTGGGCAATCGAGGTCGCTGAACACGAGGTCTTCTAGCTGGCTGGATTCCCGCATGGGAACTTCACCCCGGGGGCAATCGAGGTCGCTGAACACGAATCTGAAGTTCGTTTTTGAAGTGTCCATCGCCATCAATCGATGATGAACTAGTAATCGATTTTTTGTGGATATCATTCAGGCAGCCCGAAACTTCACCCCGGGGTAATAGAGGATGCTGAACACGAATCTGAAGTTCGCTTTTGAAGTGTCGATCGCCATCAATCGATATTGACCAAATAGTCGATTTGGTGGCTGGCTGGATACTCACTTGGGAAATTCATACTCTGGGCAATCGATGTCGCTGAACAAGAAGTCTTCTACCTGGCTGGATTCCCGCCTGGGAACTTCACCCCGGGGGCAATCGAGGTCGCTGAACACGAATCTGAAGTTCGTTTTTGAAGTGTCCATCGCATCAATCGATATTGACCAAATAATCGATTTGGTGGCTGGCTGATACTCGCTTGGGAAATTCAGACTCTGGGCAATCGAGGTCGCTGAACAAGAAGTCTTCTACCTGGCTGGATTCCCGCATGGGAACTTCACCCCGGGGGCAATCGATGTCGCTGAACAAGAAGTCTTCTACCTGGCTGGATACTCGCTTGGGAAATTCAGACTCTGGGCAATCGAGGTCGCTGAACAAGAAGTCTTCTACCTGGCTGGATTCCCGGATGGGAACTTCACCCCGGGAGCAATCGAGGTCGCTGAACACGAATCTGAAGTTCGTTTTTGAAGTGTCCATCGCCATCAATCGATGATGAACAAGTAATCGATTTTTTGTGGATATCATTCAGGCAGCGCGAAACTTCACCCCGGGGTAATAGAGGATGCTGAACACGAATCTGAAGTTCGCTTTTGAAGTGTCGATCGCCATCAATCGATATTGACCAAATAGTCGATTTGGTGGCTGGATGGATACTCACTTAGGAAATTCTGACTCTGGGCAATCGAGGTCGCTGAACAAGAAGTCTTCTACCTGGCTGGATACCCGCCTGGGAACTTCACACCGGGGGCAATCGAGGTCGCTGAACACGAATCTGAAGTTCGTTTTTGAAGTGTCCATCGCCATCAATCGATGATGAACTAGTAATCGATTTTTTGTGGATATCATTCAGGCAGCCCGAAACTTCACCCCGGGGTAATAGAGGATGCTGAACACGAATCTGAAGTTCGCTTTTGAAGTGTCGATCGCCATCAATCGATATTGACCAAATAGTCGATTTGGTGGCTGGCTGGATACTCACTTGGGAAATTCAGACTCTGGGCAATCGAGGTCGCTGAACAAGAAGTCTTCTACCTGGCTGGATTCCCGCATGGGAACTTCACCTCGGGGGCAATCGAGGTCGCTGAACACGAATCTGAAGTTCGTTTTTGAAGTGTCCATCGCCATCAATCGATATTAACCAAATAATCGATTCGGTATCTGGCTGGATACTCGCTTGGGAAATTCAGACTCTGGGCAATCGAGGTCGCTGAACACGAGGTCTTCTAGCTGGCTGGATTCCCGCATGGGAACTTCACCCCGGGGGCAATCGAGGTCGCTGAACACGAATCTGAAGTTCGTTTTTGAAGTGTCCATCGCCATCAATCGATATTGACCAACTAATCGATTTGGTTGCTGGCTGTATACTCACTTGGGAAATTCAGACTCTGGGCAATCGAGGTCGCTGAACACGAGGTCTTCTAGCTGGCTGGATTCCCGCATGGGAACTTCACCCCGGGGCAATCGAGGTCGCTGAACACGAATCTGAAGTTCGTTTTTGAAGTGTCCATCGCCATCAATCGATGATGAACTAGTAATCGATTTTTTGTGGATATCATTCAGGCAGCCCGAAACTTCACCCCGGGGTAATAGAGGATGCTGAACACGAATCTGAAGTTCGCTTTTGAAGTGTCGATCGCCATCAATCGATATTGACCAAATAGTCGATTTGGTGGCTGGCTGGATACTCACTTGGGAAATTCATACTCTGGGCAATCGATGTCGCTGAACAAGAAGTCTTCTACCTGGCTGGATTCCCGCCTGGGAACTTCACCCCGGGGGCAATCGAGGTCGCTGAACACGAATCTGAAGTTCGTTTTTGAAGTGTCCATCGCCATCAATCGATATTGACCAAATAATCGATTTGGTGGCTGGCTGGATACTCGCTTGGGAAATTCAGACTCTGGGCAATCGAGGTCGCTGAACAAGAAGTCTTCTACCTGGCTGGATTCCCGCCTGGGAACTTCACCCCGGGAGCAATCGAGGTCGCTGAACACGAATCTGAAGTTCGTTTTTGAAGTGTCCATCGCCATCAATCGATATTGACCAACTAATCGATTTGGTTGCTGGCTGTATACTCACTTGGGAAATTCAGACTCTGGGCAATCGAGGTCGCTGAACACGAGGTCTTCTAGCTGGCTGGATTCCCGCATGGGAACTTCACCCCGGGGGCAATCGACGTCGCTGAACACGAATCTGAAGTTCGTTTTTGAGGTGCTCATCGCCATCAGTCGATGTTGAACAAATAATCGATTTTGTGGCTGGATGGATACTCACTTGGGAAATTCTGAATCTGGGCAATCGATGTCGCTGAACAAGAAGTCTTCTACCTGGCTGGATTCCCGCCTGGGAACTTCACCCCGGGGGCAATCGAGGTCGCTGAACACGAATCTGAAGTTCGTTTTTGAAGTGTCCATCGCCACCAATCGATATTGACCAAATAATCGATTTGGTGGCTGGCTGGATACTCGCTTGGGAAATTCAGACTCTGGGCAATCGAGGTCGCTGAACAAGAAGTCTTCTACCTGGCTGGATTCCCGGATGGGAACTTCACCCCGGGAGCAATCGAGGTCGCTGAACACGAATCTGAAGTTCGTTTTTGAAGTGTCCATCGCCATCAATCGATGATGAACAAGTAATCGATTTTTTGTGGATATCATTCAGGCAGCCCGAAACTTCACCCCGGGGTAATAGAGGATGCTGAACACGAATCTGAAGTTCGCTTTTGAAGTGTCGATCGCCATCAATCGATATTGACCAAATAGTCGATTTGGTGGCTGGCTGGATACTCACTTGGGAAATTCTGTCTCTGGGCAATCGAGGTCGCTGAACAAGAAGTCTTCTACCTGGCTGGATTCCCGCATGGGAACTTCACCCCGGGGGCAATCGAGGTCGCTGAACACGAATCTGAAGTTCGTTTTTGAAGTGTCCATCGCCATCAATCGATATTAACCAAATAATCGATTCGGTATCTGGCTGGATACTCGCTTGGGAAATTCAGACTCTGGGCAATCGAGGTCGCTGAACACGAGGTCTTCTAGCTGGCTGGATTCCCGCATGGGAACTTCACCCCGGGGGCAATCGAGGTCGCTGAACACGAATCTGAAGTTCGTTTTTGAAGTGTCCATCGCCATCAATCGATATTGACCAACTAATCGATTTGGTTGCTGGCTGTATACTCACTTGGGAAATTCAGACTCTGGGCAATCGAGGTCGCTGAACACGAGGTCTTCTAGCTGGCTGGATTCCCGCATGGGAACTTCACCCCGGGGGCAATCGAGGTCGCTGAACACGAATCTGAAGTTCGTTTTTGAAGTGTCCATCGCCATCAATCGATGATGAACTAGTAATCGATTTTTTGTGGATATCATTCAGGCAGCCCGAAACTTCACCCCGGGGTAATAGAGGATGCTGAACACGAATCTGAAGTTCGCTTTTGAAGTGTCGATCGCCATCAATCGATATTGACCAAATAGTCGATTTGGTGGCTGGCTGGATACTCACTTGGGAAATTCATACTCTGGGCAATCGATGTCGCTGAACAAGAAGTCTTCTACCTGGCTGGATTCCCGCCTGGGAACTTCACCCCGGGGGCAATCGAGGTCGCTGAACACGAATCTGAAGTTCGTTTTTGAAGTGTCCATCGCCATCAATCGATATTAACCAAATAATCGATTCGGTATCTGGCTGGATACTCGCTTGGGAAATTCAGACTCTGGGCAATCGAGGTCGCTGAACACGAGGTCTTCTAGCTGGCTGGATTCCCGCATGGGAACTTCACCCCGGGGGCAATCGAGGTCGCTGAACACGAATCTGAAGTTCGTTTTTGAAGTGTCCATCGCCATCAATCGATATTGACCAACTAATCGATTTGGTTGCTGGCTGTATACTCACTTGGGAAATTCAGACTCTGGGCAATCGAGGTCGCTGAACACGAGGTCTTCTAGCTGGCTGGATTCCCGCATGGGAACTTCACCCCGGGGGCAATCGAGGTCGCTGAACACGAATCTGAAGTTCGTTTTTGAAGTGTCCATCGCCATCAATCGATGATGAACTAGTAATCGATTTTTTGTGGATATCATTCAGGCAGCCCGAAACTTCACCCCGGGGTAATAGAGGATGCTGAACACGAATCTGAAGTTCGCTTTTGAAGTGTCGATCGCCATCAATCGATATTGACCAAATAGTCGATTTGGTGGCTGGCTGGATACTCACTTGGGAAATTCATACTCTGGGCAATCGATGTCGCTGAACAAGAAGTCTTCTACCTGGCTGGATTCCCGCCTGGGAACTTCACCCCGGGGGCAATCGAGGTCGCTGAACACGAATCTGAAGTTCGTTTTTGAAGTGTCCATCGCCATCAATCGATATTGACCAAATAATCGATTTGGTGGCTGGCTGGATACTCGCTTGGGAAATTCAGACTCTGGGCAATCGAGGTCGCTGAACAAGAAGTCTTCTACCTGGCTGGATTCCCGCCTGGGAACTTCACCCCGGGAGCAATCGAGGTCGCTGAACACGAATCTGAAGTTCGTTTTTGAAGTGTCCATCGCCATCAATCGATATTGACCAAATAATCGATTTGGTGGCTGGCTGGATACTCGCTTGGGAAATTCAGACTCTGGGCAATCGAGGTCGCTGAACACGAGGTCTTCTAGCTGGCTGGATTCCCGCATGGGAACTTCACCCCGGGGGCAATCGACGTCGCTGAACACGAATCTGAAGTTCGTTTTTGAGGTGCTCATCGCCATCAGTCGATGTTGAACAAATAATCGATTTTGTGGCTGGATGGATACTCACTTGGGAAATTCTGAATCTGGGCAATCGATGTCGCTGAACAAGAAGTCTTCTACCTGGCTGGATTCCCGCCTGGGAACTTCACCCCGGGGGCAATCGAGGTCGCTGAACACGAATCTGAAGTTCGTTTTTGAAGTGTCCATCGCCACCAATCGATATTGACCAAATAATCGATTTGGTGGCTGGCTGGATACTCGCTTGGGAAATTCAGACTCTGGGCAATCGAGGTCGCTGAACAAGAAGTCTTCTACCTGGCTGGATTCCCGGATGGGAACTTCACCCCGGGAGCAATCGAGGTCGCTGAACACGAATCTGAAGTTCGTTTTTGAAGTGTCCATCGCCATCAATCGATGATGAACAAGTAATCGATTTTTTGTGGATATCATTCAGGCAGCCCGAAACTTCACCCCGGGGTAATAGAGGATGCTGAACACGAATCTGAAGTTCGCTTTTGAAGTGTCGATCGCCATCAATCGATATTGACCAAATAGTCGATTTGGTGGCTGGATGGATACTCACTTAGGAAATTCTGACTCTGGGCAATCGAGGTCGCTGAACAAGAAGTCTTCTACCTGGCTGGATACCCGCCTGGGAACTTCACACCGGGGGCAATCGAGGTCGCTGAACACGAATCTGAAGTTCGTTTTTGAAGTGTCCATCGCCATCAATCGATGACGAACTAGTAATCGATTTTTTGTGGATATCATTCAGGCAGCCCGAAACTTCACCCCGGGGTAATAGAGGATGCTGAACACGAATCTGAAGTTCGCTTTTGAAGTGTCGATCGCCATCAATCGATATTGACCAAATAGTCGATTTGGTGGCTGGCTGGATACTCACTTGGGAAATTCTGTCTCTGGGCAATCGAGGTCGCTGAACAAGAAGTCTTCTACCTGGCTGGATTCCCGCATGGGAACTTCACCCCGGGGGCAATCGAGGTCGCTGAACACGAATCTGAAGTTCGTTTTTGAAGTGTCCATCGCCATCAATCGATATTAACCAAATAATCGATTCGGTATCTGGCTGGATACTCGCTTGGGAAATTCAGACTCTGGGCAATCGAGGTCGCTGAACACGAGGTCTTCTAGCTGGCTGGATTCCCGCATGGGAACTTCACCCCGGGGGCAATCGAGGTCGCTGAACACGAATCTGAAGTTCGTTTTTGAAGTGTCCATCGCCATCAATCGATATTGACCAACTAATCGATTTGGTTGCTGGCTGTATACTCACTTGGGAAATTCAGACTCTGGGCAATCGAGGTCGCTGAACACGAGGTCTTCTAGCTGGCTGGATTCCCGCATGGGAACTTCACCCCGGGGGCAATCGAGGTCGCTGAACACGAATCTGAAGTTCGTTTTTGAAGTGTCCATCGCCATCAATCGATGATGAACTAGTAATCGATTTTTTGTGGATATCATTCAGGCAGCCCGAAACTTCACCCCGGGGTAATAGAGGATGCTGAACACGAATCTGAAGTTCGCTTTTGAAGTGTCGATCGCCATCAATCGATATTGACCAAATAGTCGATTTGGTGGCTGGCTGGATACTCACTTGGGAAATTCATACTCTGGGCAATCGATGTCGCTGAACAAGAAGTCTTCTACCTGGCTGGATTCCCGCCTGGGAACTTCACCCCGGGGGCAATCGAGGTCGCTGAACACGAATCTGAAGTTCGTTTTTGAAGTGTCCATCGCCATCAATCGATATTAACCAAATAATCGATTCGGTATCTGGCTGGATACTCGCTTGGGAAATTCAGACTCTGGGCAATCGAGGTCGCTGAACACGAGGTCTTCTAGCTGGCTGGATTCCCGCATGGGAACTTCACCCCGGGGGCAATCGAGGTCGCTGAACACGAATCTGAAGTTCGTTTTTGAAGTGTCCATCGCCATCAATCGATATTGACCAACTAATCGATTTGGTTGCTGGCTGTATACTCACTTGGGAAATTCAGACTCTGGGCAATCGAGGTCGCTGAACACGAGGTCTTCTAGCTGGCTGGATTCCCGCATGGGAACTTCACCCCGGGGGCAATCGAGGTCGCTGAACACGAATCTGAAGTTCGTTTTTGAAGTGTCCATCGCCATCAATCGATGATGAACTAGTAATCGATTTTTTGTGGATATCATTCAGGCAGCCCGAAACTTCACCCCGGGGTAATAGAGGATGCTGAACACGAATCTGAAGTTCGCTTTTGAAGTGTCGATCGCCATCAATCGATATTGACCAAATAGTCGATTTGGTGGCTGGCTGGATACTCACTTGGGAAATTCATACTCTGGGCAATCGATGTCGCTGAACAAGAAGTCTTCTACCTGGCTGGATTCCCGCCTGGGAACTTCACCCCGGGGGCAATCGAGGTCGCTGAACACGAATCTGAAGTTCGTTTTTGAAGTGTCCATCGCCATCAATCGATATTGACCAAATAATCGATTTGGTGGCTGGCTGGATACTCGCTTGGGAAATTCAGACTCTGGGCAATCGAGGTCGCTGAACAAGAAGTCTTCTACCTGGCTGGATTCCCGCCTGGGAACTTCACCCCGGGAGCAATCGAGGTCGCTGAACACGAATCTGAAGTTCGTTTTTGAAGTGTCCATCGCCATCAATCGATATTGACCAAATAATCGATTTGGTGGCTGGCTGGATACTCGCTTGGGAAATTCAGACTCTGGGCAATCGAGGTCGCTGAACAAGAAGTCTTCTACCTGGCTGGATTCCCGGATGGGAACTTCACCCCGGGAGCAATCGAGGTCGCTGAACACGAATCTGAAGTTCGTTTTTGAAGTGTCCATCGCCATCAATCGATGATGAACAAGTAATCGATTTTTTGTGGATATCATTCAGGCAGCCCGAAACTTCACCCCGGGGTAATAGAGGATGCTGAACACGAATCTGAAGTTCGCTTTTGAAGTGTCGATCGCCATCAATCGATATTGACCAAATAATCGATTTGGTGGCTGGCTGGATACTCGCTTGGGAAATTCAGACTCTGGGCAATCGAGGTCGCTGAACAAGAAGTCTTCTACCTGGCTGGATTCCCGGATGGGAACTTCACCCCGGGAGCAATCGAGGTCGCTGAACACGAATCTGAAGTTCGTTTTTGAAGTGTCCATCGCCATCAATCGATGATGAACAAGTAATCGATTTTTTGTGGATATCATTCAGGCAGCCCGAAACTTCACCCCGGGGTAATAGAGGATGCTGAACACGAATCTGAAGTTCGCTTTTGAAGTGTCGATCGCCATCAATCGATATTGACCAAATAGTCGATTTGGTGGCTGGCTGGATACTCACTTGGGAAATTCATACTCTGGGCAATCGATGTCGCTGAACAAGAAGTCTTCTACCTGGCTGGATTCCCGCCTGGGAACTTCACCCCGGGGGCAATCGAGGTCGCTGAACACGAATCTGAAGTTCGTTTTTGAAGTGTCCATCGCCATCAATCGATATTGACCAAATAATCGATTTGGTGGCTGGCTGGATACTCGCTTGGGAAATTCAGACTCTGGGCAATCGAGGTCGCTGAACAAGAAGTCTTCTACCTGGCTGGTTTCCCGCCTGGGAACTTCACCCCGGGGGCAATCGAGGTCGCTGAACACGAATCTGAAGTTCGTTTTTGAAGTGTCCATCGCCATCAATCGATATTAACCAAATAATCGATTCGGTATCTGGCTGGATACTCGCTTGGGAAATTCAGACTCTGGGCAATCGAGGTCGCTGAACACGAGGTCTTCTAGCTGGCTGGATTCCCGCATGGGAACTTCACCCCGGGGGCAATCGAGGTCGCTGAACACGAATCTGAAGTTCGTTTTTGAAGTGTCCATCGCCATCAATCGATATTGACCAACTAATCGATTTGGTTGCTGGCTGTATACTCACTTGGGAAATTCAGACTCTGGGCAATCGAGGTCGCTGAACACGAGGTCTTCTAGCTGGCTGGATTCCCGCATGGGAACTTCACCCCGGGGGCAATCGAGGTCGCTGAACACGAATCTGAAGTTCGTTTTTGAAGTGTCCATCGCCATCAATCGATGATGAACTAGTAATCGATTTTTTGTGGATATCATTCAGGCAGCCCGAAACTTCACCCCGGGGTAATAGAGGATGCTGAACACGAATCTGAAGTTCGCTTTTGAAGTGTCGATCGCCATCAATCGATATTGACCAAATAGTCGATTTGGTGGCTGGCTGGATACTCACTTGGGAAATTCATACTCTGGGCAATCGATGTCGCTGAACAAGAAGTCTTCTACCTGGCTGGATTCCCGCCTGGGAACTTCACCCCGGGGGCAATCGAGGTCGCTGAACACGAATCTGAAGTTCGTTTTTGAAGTGTCCATCGCCATCAATCGATATTGACCAAATAATCGATTTGGTGGCTGGCTGGATACTCGCTTGGGAAATTCAGACTCTGGGCAATCGAGGTCGCTGAACAAGAAGTCTTCTACCTGGCTGGATTCCCGCTTGGGAACTTCTCCCCGGGAGCAATCGAGGTCGCTGAACACGAATCTGAAGTTCGTTTTTGAAGTGTCCATCGCCATCAATCGATATTGACCAACTAATCGATTTGGTTGCTGGCTGTATACTCACTTGGGAAATTCAGACTCTGGGCAATCGAAGTTGCTGAACACGAGGTCTTCTACCTGGCTGGATTCCCGCATGGGAACTTCACCCCGGGAGCAATCGAGGTCGCTGAACACGAATCTGAAGTTCGTTTTTGAAGTGTCCATCGCCATCAATCGATGATGAACTAGTAATCGATTTTTTGTGGATATCATTCAGGCAGCCCGAAACTTCACCCCGGGGTAATAGAGGATGCTGAACACGAATCTGAAGTTCGCTTTTGAAGTGTCGATCGCCATCAATCGATATTGACCAAATAGTCGATTTGGTGGCTGGCTGGATACACAGTTGGGAAATTCATACTCTGGGCAATCGAAGTTGCTGAACAAGATGTCTTCTACCTAGCTGGATACCTGCCTGGGAACTTCACCCCGGGAGCAATCGAGGTCGCTGAACAAGAATCTGAAGTTCGTTTTTGAGGTGTTCATCGCCATCAGTCGATGTTGAACAAATAATCGATTTTGTGGCTGGATGGATACTCACTTGGGAAATTCTGAATCTGGGCAATCGATGTCGCTGAACAAGAAGTCTTCTACCTGGCTGGATTCCCGCCTGGGAACTTCACCCCGGGGGCAATCGAGGTCGCTGAACACGAATCTGAAGTTCGTTTTTGAAGTGTCCATCGCCATCAATCGATATTGACCAAATAATCGATTTGGTGGCTGGCTGTATACTCACTTGGGAAATTCAGACTCTGGGCAATCGAGGTCGCTGAACACGAGGTCTTCTAGCTGGCTGGATTCCCGCATGGGAACTTCACCCCGGGGGCAATCGAGGTCGCTGAACACGAATCTGAAGTTCGTTTTTGAAGTGTCCATCGCCATCAATCGATAATGAACTAGTAATCGATTTTTTGTGGATATCATTCAGGCAGCCCGAAACTTCACCCCGGGGTAATAGAGGATGCTGAACACGAATCTGAAGTTCGCTTTTGAAGTGTCGATCGCCATCAATCGATATTGACCAAATAGTCGATTTGGTGGCTGGCTGGATACTCACTTGGGAAATTCATACTCTGGGCAATCGATGTCGCTGAACAAGAAGTCTTCTACCTGGCTGGATTCCCGCCTGGGAACTTCACCCCGGGGGCAATCGAGGTCGCTGAACACGAATCTGAAGTTCGTTTTTGAAGTGTCCATCGCCATCAATCGATATTGACCAAATAATCGATTTGGTGGCTGGCTGGATACTCGCTTGGGAAATTCAGACTCTGGGCAATCGAGGTCGCTGAACAAGAAGTCTTCTACCTGGCTGGATTCCCGCCTGGGAACTTCACCCCGGGGGCAATCGAGGTCGCTGAACACGAATCTGAAGTTCGTTTTTGAAGTGTCCATCGCCATCAATCGATATTAACCAAATAATCGATTCGGTATCTGGCTGGATACTCGCTTGGGAAATTCAGACTCTGGGCAATCGAGGTCGCTGAACACGAGGTCTTCTAGCTGGCTGGATTCCCGCATGGGAACTTCACCCCGGGGGCAATCGAGGTCGCTGAACACGAATCTGAAGTTCGTTTTTGAAGTGTCCATCGCCATCAATCGATGATGAACTAGTAATCGATTTTTTGTGGATATCATTCAGGCAGCCCGAAACTTCACCCCGGGGTAATAGAGGATGCTGAACACGAATCTGAAGTTCGTTTTTGAAGTGTCCATCGCCATCAATCGATATTGACCAAATAATCGATTTGGTGGCTGGCTGGATACTCGCTTGGGAAATTCAGACTCTGGGCAATCGAGGTCGCTGAACAAGAAGTCTTCTACCTGGCTGGATTCCCGCCTGGGAACTTCACCCCGGGGGCAATCGAGGTCGCTGAACACGAATCTGAAGTTCGTTTTTGAAGTGTCCATCGCCATCAATCGATATTGACCAACTAATCGATTTGGTTGCTGGCTGTATACTCACTTGGGAAATTCAGACTCTGGGCAATCGAAGTTGCTGAACACGAGGTCTTCTACCTGGCTGGATTCCCGCATGGGAACTTCACCCCGGGAGCAATCGAGGTCGCTGAACACGAATCTGAAGTTCGTTTTTGAAGTGTCCATCGCCATCAATCGATGATGAACTAGTAATCGATTTTTTGTGGATATCATTCAGGCAGCCCGAAACTTCACCCCGGGGTAATAGAGGATGCTGAACACGAATCTGAAGTTCGCTTTTGAAGTGTCGATCGCCATCAATCGATATTGACCAAATAGTCGATTTGGTGGCTGGCTGGATACTCAGTTGGGAAATTCATACTCTGGGCAATCGAAGTTGCTGAACAAGATGTCTTCTACCTAGCTGGATACCTGCCTGGGAACTTCACCCCGGGAGCAATCGAGGTCGCTGAACACGAATCTGAAGTTCGTTTTTGAGGTGTTCATCGCCATCAGTCGATGTTGAACAAATAATCGATTTTGTGGCTGGATGGATACTCACTTGGGAAATTCTGAATCTGGGCAATCGATGTCGCTGAACAAGAAGTTTTCTACCTGGCTGGATTCCCACCCTGGGAACTTCACCCCGGGGGCAATCGAGGTCGCTGAACACGAATCTGAAGTTCGTTTTTGAAGTGTCCATCGCCATCAATCGATATTGACCAACTAATCGATTTGGTTGCTGGCTGTATACTCACTTGGGAAATTCAGACTCTGGGCAATCGAAGTTGCTGAACACGAGGTCTTCTACCTGGCTGGATTCCCGCATGGGAACTTCACCCCGGGAGCAATCGAGGTCGCTGAACACGAATCTGAAGTTCGTTTTTGAAGTGTCCATTGCCATCAATCGATGATGAACTAGTAATCGATTTTTTGTGGATATCATTCAGGCAGCCCGAAACTTCACCCCGGGGTAATAGAGGATGCTGAACACGAATCTGAAGTTCGCTTTTGAAGTGTCGATCGCCATCAATCGATATTGACCAAATAGTCGATTTGGTGGCTGGCTGGATACTCAGTTGGGAAATTCATACTCTGGGCAATCGAAGCTGCTGAACAAGATGTCTTCTACCTAGCTGGATACCTGCCTGGGAACTTCACCCCGGGAGCAATCGAGGTCGCTGAACACGAATCTGAAGTTCGTTTTTGAGGTGTTCATCGCCATCAGTCGATGTTGAACAAATAATCGATTTTGTGGCTGGATGGATACTCACTTGGGAAATTCTGAATCTGGGCAATCGATGTCGCTGAACAAGAAGTCTTCTACCTGGCTGGATTCCCGCCTGGGAACTTCACCCCGGGGGCAATCGAGGTCGCTGAACACGAATCTGAAGTTCGTTTTTGAAGTGTCCATCGCCATCAATCGATGATGAACTAGTAATCGATTTTTTGTGGATATCATTCAGGCAGCCCGAAACTTCACCCCGGGGTAATAGAGGATGCTGAACACGAATCTGAAGTTCGCTTTTGAAGTGTCGATCGCCATCAATCGATATTGACCAAATAGTCGATTTGGTGGCTGGCTGGATACTCACTTGGGAAATTCATACTCTGGGCAATCGATGTCGCTGAACAAGAAGTCTTCTACCTGGCTGGATTCCCGCCTGGGAACTTCACCCCGGGGGCAATCGAGGTCGCTGAACACGAATCTGAAGTTCGTTTTTGAAGTGTCCATCGCCATCAATCGATATTGACCAAATAATCGATTTGGTGGCTGGCTGGATACTCGCTTGGGAAATTCAGACTCTGGGCAATCGAGGTCGCTGAACAAGAAGTCTTCTACCTGGCTGGATTCCCGCCTGGGAACTTCACCCCGGGGGCAATCGAGGTCGCTGAACACGAATCTGAAGTTCGTTTTTGAAGTGTCCATCGCCATCAATCGATATTAACCAAATAATCGATTCGGTATCTGGCTGGATACTCGCTTGGGAAATTCAGACTCTGGGCAATCGAGGTCGCTGAACACGAGGTCTTCTAGCTGGCTGGATTCCCGCATGGGAACTTCACCCCGGGGGCAATCGAGGTCGCTGAACACGAATCTGAAGTTCGTTTTTGAAGTGTCCATCGCCATCAATCGATATTGACCAACTAATCGATTTGGTTGCTGGCTGTATACTCACTTGGGAAATTCAGACTCTGGGCAATCGAAGTTGCTGAACACGAGGTCTTCTACCTGGCTGGATTCCCGCATGGGAACTTCACCCCGGGAGCAATCGAGGTCGCTGAACACGAATCTGAAGTTCGTTTTTGAAGTGTCCATTGCCATCAATCGATGATGAACTAGTAATCGATTTTTTGTGGATATCATTCAGGCAGCCCGAAACTTCACCCCGGGGTAATAGAGGATGCTGAACACGAATCTGAAGTTCGCTTTTGAAGTGTCGATCGCCATCAATCGATATTGACCAAATAGTCGATTTGGTGGCTGGCTGGATACTCAGTTGGGAAATTCATACTCTGGGCAATCGAAGCTGCTGAACAAGATGTCTTCTACCTAGCTGGATACCTGCCTGGGAACTTCACCCCGGGAGCAATCGAGGTCGCTGAACACGAATCTGAAGTTCGTTTTTGAGGTGTTCATCGCCATCAGTCGATGTTGAACAAATAATCGATTTTGTGGCTGGATGGATACTCACTTGGGAAATTCTGAATCTGGGCAATCGATGTCGCTGAACAAGAAGTCTTCTACCTGGCTGGATTCCCGCCTGGGAACTTCACCCCGGGGGCAATCGAGGTCGCTGAACACGAATCTGAAGTTCGTTTTTGAAGTGTCCATCGCCATCAATCGATGATGAACTAGTAATCGATTTTTTGTGGATATCATTCAGGCAGCCCGAAACTTCACCCCGGGGTAATAGAGGATGCTGAACACGAATCTGAAGTTCGCTTTTGAAGTGTCGATCGCCATCAATCGATATTGACCAAATAGTCGATTTGGTGGCTGGCTGGATACTCACTTGGGAAATTCATACTCTGGGCAATCGATGTCGCTGAACAAGAAGTCTTCTACCTGGCTGGATTCCCGCCTGGGAACTTCACCCCGGGGGCAATCGAGGTCGCTGAACACGAATCTGAAGTTCGTTTTTGAAGTGTCCATCGCCATCAATCGATATTGACCAAATAATCGATTTGGTGGCTGGCTGGATACTCGCTTGGGAAATTCAGACTCTGGGCAATCGAGGTCGCTGAACAAGAAGTCTTCTACCTGGCTGGATTCCCGCCTGGGAACTTCACCCCGGGGGCAATCGAGGTCGCTGAACACGAATCTGAAGTTCGTTTTTGAAGTGTCCATCGCCATCAATCGATATTAACCAAATAATCGATTCGGTATCTGGCTGGATACTCGCTTGGGAAATTCAGACTCTGGGCAATCGAGGTCGCTGAACACGAGGTCTTCTAGCTGGCTGGATTCCCGCATGGGAACTTCACCCCGGGGGCAATCGAGGTCGCTGAACACGAATCTGAAGTTCGTTTTTGAAGTGTCCATCGCCATCAATCGATATTGACCAACTAATCGATTTGGTTGCTGGCTGTATACTCACTTGGGAAATTCAGACTCTGGGCAATCGAGGTCGCTGAACACGAGGTCTTCTAGCTGGCTGGATTCCCGCATGGGAACTTCACCCCGGGGGCAATCGAGGTCGCTGAACACGAATCTGAAGTTCGTTTTTGAAGTGTCCATCGCCATCAATCGATGATGAACTAGTAATCGATTTTTTGTGGATATCATTCAGGCAGCCCGAAACTTCACCCCGGGGTAATAGAGGATGCTGAACACGAATCTGAAGTTCGCTTTTGAAGTGTCGATCGCCATCAATCGATATTGACCAAATAGTCGATTTGGTGGCTGGCTGGATACTCACTTGGGAAATTCATACTCTGGGCAATCGATGTCGCTGAACAAGAAGTCTTCTACCTGGCTGGATTCCCGCCTGGGAACTTCACCCCGGGGGCAATCGAGGTCGCTGAACACGAATCTGAAGTTCGTTTTTGAAGTGTCCATCGCCATCAATCGATATTGACCAAATAATCGATTTGGTGGCTGGCTGGATACTCGCTTGGGAAATTCAGACTCTGGGCAATCGAGGTCGCTGAACAAGAAGTCTTCTACCTGGCTGGATTCCCGCCTGGGAACTTCACCCCGGGGGCAATCGAGGTCGCTGAACACGAATCTGAAGTTCGTTTTTGAAGTGTCCATCGCCATCAATCGATATTGACCAAATAATCGATTTGGTGGCTGGCTGGATACTCGCTTGGGAAATTCAGACTCTGGGCAATCGAGGTCGCTGAACAAGAAGTCTTCTACCTGGCTGGATTCCCGCCTGGGAACTTCACCCCGGGGGCAATCGAGGTCGCTGAACACGAATCTGAAGTTCGTTTTTGAAGTGTCCATCGCCATCAATCTATATTGACCAAATAATCGATTTGGTGGCTGGCTGGATACTCGCTTGGGAAATTCAGACTCTGGGCAATCGAGGTCGCTGAACAAGAAGTCTTCTACCTGGCTGGATTCCCGCCTGGGAACTTCACCCCGGGGGCAATCGAGGTCGCTGAACACGAATCTGAAGTTCGTTTTTGAAGTGTCCATCGCCATCAATCGATATTAACCAAATAATCGATTCGGTATCTGGCTGGATACTCGCTTGGGAAATTCAGACTCTGGGCAATCGAGGTCGCTGAACACGAGGTCTTCTAGCTGGCTGGATTCCCGCATGGGAACTTCACCCCGGGGGCAATCGAGGTCGCTGAACACGAATCTGAAGTTCGTTTTTGAAGTGTCCATCGCCATCAATCGATATTGACCAACTAATCGATTTGGTTGCTGGCTGTATACTCACTTGGGAAATTCAGACTCTGGGCAATCGAGGTCGCTGAACACGAGGTCTTCTAGCTGGCTGGATTCCCGCATGGGAACTTCACCCCGGGGGCAATCGAGGTCGCTGAACACGAATCTGAAGTTCGTTTTTGAAGTGTCCATCGCCATCAATCGATGATGAACTAGTAATCGATTTTTTGTGGATATCATTCAGGCAGCCCGAAACTTCACCCCGGGGTAATAGAGGATGCTGAACACGAATCTGAAGTTCGCTTTTGAAGTGTCGATCGCCATCAATCGATATTGACCAAATAGTCGATTTGGTGGCTGGCTGGATACTCACTTGGGAAATTCATACTCTGGGCAATCGATGTCGCTGAACAAGAAGTCTTCTACCTGGCTGGATTCCCGCCTGGGAACTTCACCCCGGGGGCAATCGAGGTCGCTGAACACGAATCTGAAGTTCGTTTTTGAAGTGTCCATCGCCATCAATCGATATTGACCAAATAATCGATTTGGTGGCTGGCTGGATACTCGCTTGGGAAATTCAGACTCTGGGCAATCGAGGTCGCTGAACAAGAAGTCTTCTACCTGGCTGGATTCCCGCCTGGGAACTTCACCCCGGGAGCAATCGAGGTCGCTGAACACGAATCTGAAGTTCGTTTTTGAAGTGTCCATGGCCATCAATCGATATTGACCAACTAATCGATTTGGTTGCTGGCTGTATACTCACTTGGGAAATTCAGACTCTGGGCAATCGAAGTTGCTGAACACGAGGTCTTCTACCTGGCTGGATTCCCGCATGGGAACTTCACCCCGGGAGCAATCGAGGTCGCTGAACACGAATCTGAAGTTCGTTTTTGAAGTGTCCATCGCCATCAATCGATGATGAACTAGTAATCGATTTTTTGTGGATATCATTCAGGCAGCCCGAAACTTCACCCCGGGGTAATAGAGGATGCTGAACACGAATCTGAAGTTCGCTTTTGAAGTGTCGATCGCCATCAATCGATATTGACCAAATAGTCGATTTGGTGGCTGGCTGGATACTCAGTTGGGAAATTCATACTCTGGGCAATCGAAGTTGCTGAACAAGATGTCTTCTACCTAGCTGGATACCTGCCTGGGAACTTCACCCCGGGAGCAATCGAGGTCGCTGAACACGAATCTGAAGTTCGCTTTTGAAGTGTCGATCGCCATCAATCGATATTGACCAAATAGTCGATTTGGTGGCTGGCTGGATACTCAGTTGGGAAATTCATACTCTGGGCAATCGAAGTTGCTGAACAAGAAGTCTTCTACCTGGCTGGATTCCCGCCTGGGAACTTCACCCCGGGGGCAATCGAGGTCGCTGAACACGAATCTGAAGTTCGTTTTTGAAGTGTCCATCGCCATCAATCGATATTGACCAAATAATCGATTTGGTGGCTGGCTGGATACTCGCTTGGGAAATTCAGACTCTGGGCAATCGAGGTCGCTGAACAAGAAGTCTTCTACCTGGCTGGATTCCCGGATGGGAACTTCACCCCGGGAGCAATCGAGGTCGCTGAACACGAATCTGAAGTTCGTTTTTGAAGTGTCCATCGCCATCAATCGATGATGAACAAGTAATCGATTTTTTGTGGATATCATTCAGGCAGCCCGAAACTTCACCCCGGGGTAATAGAGGATGCTGAACACGAATCTGAAGTTCGCTTTTGAAGTGTCGATCGCCATCAATCGATATTGACCAAATAGTCGATTTGGTGGCTGGATGGATACTCACTTAGGAAATTCTGACTCTGGGCAATCGAGGTCGCTGAACAAGAAGTCTTCTACCTGGCTGGATACCCGCCTGGGAACTTCACACCGGGGGCAATCGAGGTCGCTGAACACGAATCTGAAGTTCGCTTTTGAAGTGTCGATCGCCATCAATCGATATTGACCAAATAGTCGATTTGGTGGCTGGCTGGATACTCACTTGGGAAATTCTGTCTCTGGGCAATCGAGGTCGCTGAACAAGAAGTCTTCTACCTGGCTGGATTCCCGCATGGGAACTTCACCCCGGGGGCAATCGAGGTCGCTGAACACGAATCTGAAGTTCGTTTTTGAAGTGTCCATCGCCATCAATCGATATTAACCAAATAATCGATTCGGTATCTGGCTGGATACTCGCTTGGGAAATTCAGACTCTGGGCAATCGAGGTCGCTGAACACGAGGTCTTCTAGCTGGCTGGATTCCCGCATGGGAACTTCACCCCGGGGGCAATCGAGGTCGCTGAACACGAATCTGAAGTTCGTTTTTGAAGTGTCCATCGCCATCAATCGATATTGACCAAATAGTCGATTTGGTGGCTGGCTGGATACTCACTTGGGAAATTCTGTCTCTGGGCAATCGAGGTCGCTGAACAAGAAGTCTTCTACCTGGCTGGATTCCCGCATGGGAACTTCACCCCGGGGGCAATCGAGGTCGCTGAACACGAATCTGAAGTTCGTTTTTGAAGTGTCCATCGCCATCAATCGATATTAACCAAATAATCGATTCGGTATCTGGCTGGATACTCGCTTGGGAAATTCAGACTCTGGGCAATCGAGGTCGCTGAACACGAGGTCTTCTAGCTGGCTGGATTCCCGCATGGGAACTTCACCCCGGGGGCAATCGAGGTCGCTGAACACGAATCTGAAGTTCGTTTTTGAAGTGTCCATCGCCATCAATCGATATTGACCAACTAATCGATTTGGTTGCTGGCTGTATACTCACTTGGGAAATTCAGACTCTGGGCAATCGAAGTTGCTGAACACGAGGTCTTCTACCTGGCTGGATTCCCGCATGGGAACTTCACCCCGGGAGCAATCGAGGTCGCTGAACACGAATCTGAAGTTCGTTTTTGAAGTGTCCATCGCCATCAATCGATGATGAACTAGTAATCGATTTTTTGTGGATATCATTCAGGCAGCCCGAAACTTCACCCCGGGGGCAATCGAGGTCGCTGAACACGAATCTGAAGTTCGTTTTTGAAGTGTCCATCGCCATCAATCGATATTGACCAAATAATCGATTTGGTGGCTGGCTGGATACTCGCTTGGGAAATTCAGACTCTGGGCAATCGAGGTCGCTGAACAAGAAGTCTTCTATCTGGCTGGATTCCCGCATGGGAACTTCACCCCGGGAGCAATCGAGGTCGCTGAACACGAATCTGAAGTTCGTTTTTGAAGTGTCCATCGCCATCAATCGATGATGAACAAGTAATCGATTTTTTGTGGATATCATTCAGGCAGCCCGAAACTTCACCCCGGGGTAATAGAGGATGCTGAACACGAATCTGAAGTTCGCTTTTGAAGTGTCGATCGCCATCAATCGATATTGACCAAATAGTCGATTTGGTGGCTGGATGGATACTCACTTGGGAAATTCAGACTCTGGGCAATCGAAGTTGCTGAACACGAGGTCTTCTACCTGGCTGGATTCCCGCATGGGAACTTCACCCCGGGAGCAATCGAGGTCGCTGAACACGAATCTGAAGTTCGTTTTTGAAGTGTCCATCGCCATCAATCGATGATGAACTAGTAATCGATTTTTTGTGGATATCATTCAGGCAGCCCGAAACTTCACCCCGGGGTAATAGAGGATGCTGAACACGAATCTGAAGTTCGCTTTTGAAGTGTCGATCGCCATCAATCGATATTGACCAAATAGTCGATTTGGTGGCTGGCTGGATACTCACTTGGGAAATTCATACTCTGGGCAATCGAAGTTGCTGAACAAGCTGTCTTCTACCTAGCTGGATACCTGCCTGGGAACTTCACCCCGGGGGCAATCGAGGTCGCTGAACACGAATCTGAAGTTCGTTTTTGAGGTGTTCATCGCCATCAGTCGATGTTGAACAAATAATCGATTTTGTGGCTGGATGGATACTCACTTGGGAAATTCTGAATCTGGGCAATCGATGTCGCTGAACAAGAAGTCTTCTACCTGGCTGGATTCCCGCCTGGGAACTTCACCCCGGGGACAATCGAGGTCGCTGAACACGAATCTGAAGTTCGTTTTTGAAGTGTCCATCGCCATCAATCGATATTGACCAAATAATCGATTTGGTGGCTGGCTGGATACTCGCTTGGGAAATTCAGACTCTGGGCAATCGAGGTCGCTGAACAAGAAGTCTTCTACCTGGCTGGATTCCCGGATGGGAACTTCACCCCGGGAGCAATCGAGGTCGCTGAACACGAATCTGAAGTTCGTTTTTGAAGTGTCCATCGCCATCAATCGATGATGAACAAGTAATCGATTTTTTGTGGATATCATTCAGGCAGCCCGAAACTTCACCCCGGGGTAATAGAGGATGCTGAACACGAATCTGAAGTTCGTTTTTGAAGTGTCCATCGCCATCAATCGATATTGACCAACTAATCGATTTGGTTGCTGGCTGTATACTCACTTGGGAAATTCAGACTCTGGGCAATCGAAGTTGCTGAACACGAGGTCTTCTACCTGGCTGGATTCCCGCATGGGAACTTCACCCCGGAGCAATCGAGGTCGCTGAACACGAATCTGAAGTTCGTTTTTGAAGTGTCCATCGCCATCAATCGATATTGACCAACTAATCGATTTGGTTGCTGGCTGTATACTCACTTGGGAAATTCAGACTCTGGGCAATCGAAGTTGCTGAACACGAGGTCTTCTACCTGGCTGGATTCCCGCATGGGAACTTCACCCCGGGAGCAATCGAGGTCGCTGAACACGAATCTGAAGTTCGTTTTTGAAGTGTCCATCGCCATCAATCGATATTGACCAAATAGTCGATTTGGTGGCTGGATGGATACTCACTTGGGAAATTCTGAATCTGGGCAATCGATGTCGCTGAACAAGAAGTCTTCTACCTGGCTGGATTCCCGCCTGGGAACTTCACCCCGGGGGCAATCGAGGTCGCTGAACACGAATCTGAAGTTCGTTTTTGAAGTGTCCATCGCCATCAATCGATGATGAACTAGTAATCGATTTTTTGTGGATATCATTCAGGCAGCCCGAAACTTCACCCCGGGGTAATAGAGGATGCTGAACACGAATCTGAAGTTCGTTTTTGAAGTGTCCATCGCCATCAATCGATATTGACCAACTAATCGATTTGGTTGCTGGCTGTATACTCACTTGGGAAATTCAGACTCTGGGCAATCGAAGTTGCTGAACACGAGGTCTTCTACCTGGCTGGATTCCCGCATGGGAACTTCACCCCGGGAGCAATCGAGGTCGCTGAACACGAATCTGAAGTTCGTTTTTGAAGTGTCCATCGACATCAATCGATGATGAACTAGTAATCGATTTTTTGGGGATATCATTCAGGCAGCCCGAAACTTCACCCCGGGGTAATAGAGGATGCTGAACACGAATCTGAAGTTCGCTTTTGAAGTGTCGATCGCCATCAATCGATATTGACCAAATAGTCGATTTGGTGGCTGGCTGGATACTCGCTTGGGAAATTCAGGCTCTGGGCAATCGAAGTTGCTGAACAAGATGTCTTCTACCTAGCTGGATACCTGCCTGGGAACTTCACCCCGGGGGCAATCGAGGTCGCTGAACACGAATCTGAAGTTCGTTTTTGAAGTGTCCATCGCCATCAATCGATATTGACCAAATAATCGATTTGGTGGCTGGCTGGATACTCGCTTGGGAAATTCAGACTCTGGGCAATCGAGGTCGCTGAACAAGAAGTCTTCTACCTGGCTGGATTCCCGCATGGGAACTTCACCCCGGGAGCAATCGAGGTCGCTGAACACGAATCTGAAGTTCGTTTTTGAAGTGTCCATCGACATCAATCGATGATGAACTAGTAATCGATTTTTTGGGGATATCATTCAGGCAACCCGAAACTTCACCCCGGAGTAATAGAGGATGCTGAACACGAATCTGAAATTCGCTTTTGAAGTGTCGATCGCCATCAATCGATATTGACCAAATATTCGATTTTGTGGCTGGCTGGATACTCGCTTGGGAAATTCAGGCTCTGGGCAATCGAAGTTGCTGAACAAGATGTCTTCTACCTAGCTGGATACCTGCCTGGGAACTTCACACCGGGGGCAATCGAGGTCGCTGAACACGAACCTGAAGTTCATTTTTGAGGTGTTCATCGCCATCAGTCGATGTTGAACAAATAATCGATTTTGTGGCTGGATGGATACTCACTTAGGAAATTCTGACTCTGGGCAATCGAGGTCGCTGAACAAGAAGTCTTCTACCTGGCTGGATACCCGCCTGGGAACTTCACACCGGGGGCAATCGAGGTCGCTGAACACGAATCTGAAGTTCGTTTTTGAGGTGTTCATCGCCATCAGTCGATGTTGAACAAATAATCGATTTTGTGGCTTGATGGATACTCACTTGGGAAATTCTGACTCTGGACAATCGAGGTCGCTGAACAAGAAATCTTCTACCTGGCTGGATACCCGCCTGGGAACTTCACCCCGGGGGCAATCGAGGTCACTGAACACGAATCTGAAGTTCGTTTTTGAGGTGTTCATCGCCATCAGTCGATGTTGAACAAATAATCGATTTTGTGGCTGGATGGATACTCACTTGGGAAATTCTGTCTCCGGGCAATCGAGGTCGCTGAACAAGAAGTCTTCTACCTGGCTGGATTCCCGCCTGGGAACTTCACCCCGGGAGCAATCGAGGTCGCTGAACACGAATCTGAAGTTCGTTTTTGAGGTGTCCATCGCCATCAGTCGATGTTGAACAAATAATCGATTTTGTGGCTGGATGGATACTCACTTGGGAAATTCTGACTCTGGGCAATCGAGGTCGCTGAACAAGAAGTCTTCTACCTGGCTGGATTCCCGCCTGGGAACTTCACCCCGGGGGCAATCGAGGTCGCTGAACACGAATCTGAAGTTCGTTTTTGAGGTGTTCATCGCCATCAGTCGATGTTGAACAAATAATCGATTTTGTGGCTTGATGGATACTCACTTGGGAAATTCTGACTCTGGACAATCGAGGTCGCTGAACAAGAAATCTTCTACCTGGCTGGATACCCGCCTGGGAACTTCACCCCGGGGGCAATCGAGGTCGCTGAACACGAATCTGAAGTTCGTTTTTGAGGTGTTCATCGCCATCAGTCGATGTTGAACAAATAATCGATTTTGTGGCTGGATGGATACTCACTTGGGAAATTCTGTCTCCGGGCAATCGAGGTCGCTGAACAAGAAGTCTTCTACCTGGCTGGATTCCCGCCTGGGAACTTCACCCCGGGAGCAATCGAGGTCGCTGAACACGAAACTGAAGTTCGTTTTTGAGGTTTCCATCGCCATCAGTCGATGTTGAACAAATAATCGATTTTGTGGCTGGATGGATACTCACTTGGGAAATTCTGACTCTGGGCAATCGAGGTCGCTGAACAAGAAGTCTTCTACCTGGCTGGATTCCCGCCTGGGAACTTCACCCCGGGGGCAATCGAGGTCGCTGAACACGAATCTGAAGTTCGTTTTTGAGGTGTCCATCGCCATCAGTCGATGTTGAACAAATAATCGATTTTGTGGCTGGATGGATACTCACTTGGGAAATTCAGACTCTGGGCAATCGAGGTCGCTGAACAAGAAGTCTTCTACCTGGCTGGATTCCCGCATGGGAACTTCACCCCGGGGGCAATCGAGGTCGCTGAACACGAATCTGAAGTTCGTTTTTGAAGTGTCCATCGCCATCAATCGATATTGACCAAATAGTCGATTTGGTGGCTGGATGGATACTCACTTGGGAAATTCTGAATCTGGGCAATCGATGTCGCTGAACAAGAAGTCTTCTACCTGGCTGGATTCCCGCCTGGGAACTTCACCCCGGGGGCAATCGAGGTCGCTGAACACGAATCTGAAGTTCGTTTTTGAAGTGTCCATCGCCATCAATCGATGATGAACTAGTAATCGATTTTTTGTGGATATCATTCAGGCAGCCCGAAACTTCACCCCGGGGTAATAGAGGATGCTGAACACGAATCTGAAGTTCGTTTTTGAAGTGTCCATCGCCATCAATCGATATTGACCAACTAATCGATTTGGTTGCTGGCTGTATACTCACTTGGGAAATTCAGACTCTGGGCAATCGAAGTTGCTGAACACGAGGTCTTCTACCTGGCTGGATTCCCGCATGGGAACTTCACCCCGGGAGCAATCGAGGTCGCTGAACACGAATCTGAAGTTCGTTTTTGAAGTGTCCATCGACATCAATCGATGATGAACTAGTAATCGATTTTTTGGGGATATCATTCAGGCAGCCCGAAACTTCACCCCGGGGTAATAGAGGATGCTGAACACGAATCTGAAGTTCGCTTTTGAAGTGTCGATCGCCATCAATCGATATTGACCAAATAGTCGATTTGGTGGCTGGCTGGATACTCGCTTGGGAAATTCAGGCTCTGGGCAATCGAAGTTGCTGAACAAGATGTCTTCTACCTAGCTGGATACCTGCCTGGGAACTTCACCCCGGGGGCAATCGAGGTCGCTGAACACGAATCTGAAGTTCGTTTTTGAAGTGTCCATCGCCATCAATCGATATTGACCAAATAATCGATTTGGTGGCTGGCTGGATACTCGCTTGGGAAATTCAGACTCTGGGCAATCGAGGTCGCTGAACAAGAAGTCTTCTACCTGGCTGGATTCCCGCATGGGAACTTCACCCCGGGAGCAATCGAGGTCGCTGAACACGAATCTGAAGTTCGTTTTTGAAGTGTCCATCGACATCAATCGATGATGAACTAGTAATCGATTTTTTGGGGATATCATTCAGGCAGCCCGAAACTTCACCCCGGGGTAATAGAGGATGCTGAACACGAATCTGAAGTTCGCTTTTGAAGTGTCGATCGCCATCAATCGATATTGACCAAATAGTCGATTTGGTGGCTGGCTGGATACTCGCTTGGGAAATTCAGGCTCTGGGCAATCGAAGTTGCTGAACAAGATGTCTTCTACCTAGCTGGATACCTGCCTGGGAACTTCACCCCGGGGGCAATCGAGGTCGCTGAACACGAATCTGAAGTTCGTTTTTGAAGTGTCCATCGCCATCAATCGATATTGACCAAATAATCGATTTGGTGGCTGGCTGGATACTCGCTTGGGAAATTCAGACTCTGGGCAATCGAGGTCGCTGAACAAGAAGTCTTCTACCTGGCTGGATTCCCGCATGGGAACTTCACCCCGGGAGCAATCGAGGTCGCTGAACACGAATCTGAAGTTCGTTTTTGAAGTGTCCATCGACATCAATCGATGATGAACTAGTAATCGATTTTTTGGGGATATCATTCAGGCAACCCGAAACTTCACCCCGGAGTAATAGAGGATGCTGAACACGAATCTGAAATTCGCTTTTGAAGTGTCGATCGCCATCAATCGATATTGACCAAATATTCGATTTTGTGGCTGGCTGGATACTCGCTTGGGAAATTCAGGCTCTGGGCAATCGAAGTTGCTGAACAAGATGTCTTCTACCTAGCTGGATACCTGCCTGGGAACTTCACACCGGGGGCAATCGAGGTCGCTGAACACGAATCTGAAGTTCATTTTTGAGGTGTTCATCGCCATCAGTCGATGTTGAACAAATAATCGATTTTGTGGCTGGATGGATACTCACTTAGGAAATTCTGACTCTGGGCAATCGAGGTCGCTGAACAAGAAGTCTTCTACCTGGCTGGATACCCGCCTGGGAACTTCACACCGGGGGCAATCGAGGTCGCTGAACACGAATCTGAAGTTCGTTTTTGAGGTGTTCATCGCCATCAGTCGATGTTGAACAAATAATCGATTTTGTGGCTTGATGGATACTCACTTGGGAAATTCTGACTCTGGACAATCGAGGTCGCTGAACAAGAAATCTTCTACCTGGCTGGATACCCGCCTGGGAACTTCACCCCGGGGGCAATCGAGGTCACTGAACACGAATCTGAAGTTCGTTTTTGAGGTGTTCATCGCCATCAGTCGATGTTGAACAAATAATCGATTTTGTGGCTGGATGGATACTCACTTGGGAAATTCTGTCTCCGGGCAATCGAGGTCGCTGAACAAGAAGTCTTCTACCTGGCTGGATTCCCGCCTGGGAACTTCACCCCGGGAGCAATCGAGGTCGCTGAACACGAATCTGAAGTTCGTTTTTGAGGTGTCCATCGCCATCAGTCGATGTTGAACAAATAATCGATTTTGTGGCTGGATGGATACTCACTTGGGAAATTCTGACTCTGGGCAATCGAGGTCGCTGAACAAGAAGTCTTCTACCTGGCTGGATTCCCGCCTGGGAACTTCACCCCGGGGGCAATCGAGGTCGCTGAACACGAATCTGAAGTTCGTTTTTGAGGTGTTCATCGCCATCAGTCGATGTTGAACAAATAATCGATTTTGTGGCTTGATGGATACTCACTTGGGAAATTCTGACTCTGGACAATCGAGGTCGCTGAACAAGAAATCTTCTACCTGGCTGGATACCCGCCTGGGAACTTCACCCCGGGGGCAATCGAGGTCGCTGAACACGAATCTGAAGTTCGTTTTTGAGGTGTTCATCGCCATCAGTCGATGTTGAACAAATAATCGATTTTGTGGCTGGATGGATACTCACTTGGGAAATTCTGTCTCCGGGCAATCGAGATCGCTGAACAAGAAGTCTTCTACCTGGCTGGATTCCCGCCTGGGAACTTCACCCCGGGAGCAATCGAGGTCGCTGAACACGAAACTGAAGTTCGTTTTTGAGGTTTCCATCGCCATCAGTCGATGTTGAACAAATAATCGATTTTGTGGCTGGATGGATACTCACTTGGGAAATTCTGACTCTGGGCAATCGAGGTCGCTGAACAAGAAGTCTTCTACCTGGCTGGATTCCCGCCTGGGAACTTCACCCCGGGGGCAATCGAGGTCGCTGAACACGAATCTGAAGTTCGTTTTTGAGGTGTCCATCGCCATCAGTCGATGTTGAACAAATAATCGATTTTGTGGCTGGATGGATACTCACTTGGGAAATTCAGACTCTGGGCAATCGAGGTCGCTGAACAAGAAGTCTTCTACCTGGCTGGATTCCCGCATGGGAACTTCACCCCGGGGGCAATCGAGGTCGCTGAACACGAACCTGAAGTTCGTTTTTGAGGTGTCCATCGCCATCAGTCGATGATGAACAAGTAATCGATTTTTTGTGGATATCATTCAGGCAGCCCGAAACTTTACCCCGGGGTAATAGAGGATGCTGAACACGAATCTGAAGTTCGCTTTTGAAGTGTCGATCGCCATCAGTCGATGTTGAGCAAATAATCGATTTTGTGGCTGGATGGATACTCACTTGGGAAATTCTGACTCTGGACAATCGAGGTCGCTGAACAAGAAATCTTCTACCTGGCTGGATACCCGCCTGAGAACTTCACCCCGGGGGCAATCGAGGTCGCTGAACACGAATCTGAAGTTCGTTTTTGAGGTGTTCATCGCCATCAGTCGATGTTGAACAAATAATCGATTTTGTGGCTGGATGGATACTCACTTGGGAAATTCTGTCTTTGGGCAATCGAGGTCGCTGAACAAGAAGTCTTCTACCTGGCTGGATTCCCGCATGGGAACTTCACCCCGGGGGCAATCGAGGTCGCTGAACACGAATCTGAAGTTGGTTTTTGAGGTGTGCATCGCCATCAGTCGATGTTGAACAAATAATCGATTTTGTGGCTGGATGGATACTCACTTAGGAAATTCTGACTCTGGGCAATCGAGGTCGCTGAACAAGAAGTCTTCTACCTGGCTGGATTCCCGCCTGGGAACTTCACCCCGGGGGCAATCGAGGTCGCTGAACACGAATCTGAAGTTCGTTTTTGAGGTGTCCATCGCCATCAGTCGATGTTGAACAAATAATCGATTTTGTGGCTGGATAGATACTCACTTGGGAAATTCTGTCTCTGGGCAATCGAGGTCGCTGAACAAGAAATCTTCTACCTGGCTGGATACCCGCCTGGGAACTTCACCCCGGGGGCAATCGAGGTCGCTGAACACGAATCTGTAGTTCGTTTTTGAGGTGTCCATCGCCATCAGTCGATGATGAACAAGTAATCGATTTTTTGTGGATATCATTCAGGCAGCCCGAAACTTCACCCCGGGGTAATAGATGATGCTGAACACGAATCTGAAGTTCGCTTTTGAAGTGTCGATCGCCATCAGTCGATGTTGAACAAATAATCGATTTTGTGGCTGGATGGATACTCACTTGGGAAATTCTGACTCTGGACAATCGAGGTCGCTGAACAAGAAATCTTCTACCTGGCTGGATACCCGCCTGGGAAATTCACCCCGGGGGCAATTGAGGTCGCTGAACACGAATCTGAAGTTCGTTTTTGAGGTGTTCATCGCCATCAGTCGATGTTGAACAAATAATCGATTTTGTGGCTGGATGGATACTCACTTGGGAAATTCTGTCTCTGGGCAATCGAGGTCGCTGAACAAGAAGTCTTCTACCTGGCTGGATTCCCGCATGGGAACTTCACCCCGGGGGCAATCGAGGTCGCTGAAAACGAATCTGAAGTTCGTTTTTGAAGTGTCCATCGCCATCAATCGATATTGACCAAATAATCGATTTGGTGGCTGGCTGGATACTCGCTTGGGAAATTCAGACTCTGGGCAATCGAGGTCGCTGAACAAGAAGTCTTCTACCTGGCTGGATTCCCGGATGGGAACTTCACCCCGGGGGCAATCGAGGTCGCTGAACATGAATATGAAGTTCGTTTTTGAGGTGTCCATCGCCATCAGTCGATGTTGAACAAATAATCGATTTTGTGGCTGGATGGATACTCACTTGGGAAATTCTGTCTCTGGGCAATCGAGGTCGCTGAACAAGAAGTCTTCTACCTGGCTGGATTCCCGCCTGGGAACTTCACCCCGGGGGGCAATCGAGGTCGCTGAACACGAATCTGAAGTTCGTTTTTGAGGTGTTCATCGCCATCAGTCGATGATGAACAAGTAATCGATTTTTTGTGGATATCATTCAGGCAGCCCGAAACTTCACCCCGGGGTAATAGAGGATGCTGAACACGAATCTGAAGTTCGCTTTTGAAGTGTCGATCGCCATCAGTCGATGTTGAACAAATAATCGATTTTGTGGCTGGATGGATACTCACTTGGGAAATTCTGACTCTGGACAATCGAGGTCGCTGAACAAGAAATCTTCTACCTGGCTGGATACCCGCCTGGGAACTTCACCCCGGGGGCAATTGAGGTCGCTGAACACGAATCTGAAGTTCGTTTTTGAAGTGTCCATCGCCATCAATCGATATTGACCAAATAATCGATTTGGTGGCTGGCTGGATACTCGCTTGGGAAATTCAGACTCTGGGCAATCGAGGTCGCTGAACAAGAAGTCTTCTACCTGGCTGGATTCCCGCCTGGGAACTTCACCCCGGGGGCAATCGAGGTCGCTGAACACGAATCTGAAGTTCGCTTTTGAAGTGTCGATCGCCATCAGTCGATGTTCAACAAATAATCGATTTTGTGGCTGGATGGATACTCACTTGGGAAATTCTGACTCTGGACAATCGAGGTCGCTGAACAAGAAATCTTCTACCTGGCTGGATACCCGCCTGGGAACTTCACCCCGGGGGCAATCGAGGTCGCTGAACACGAACCTGAAGTTCGTTTTTGAGGTGTCCATCGCCATCAGTCGATGATGAACAAGTAATCGATTTTTTGTGGATATCATTCAGGCAGCCCGAAACTTCACCCCGGGGTAATAGAGGATGCTGAACACGAATCTGAAGTTCGCTTTTGAAGTGTCGATCGCCATCAGTCGATGTTGAACAAATAATCGATTTTGTGGCTGGATGGATACTCACTTGGGAAATTCTGACTCTGGACAATCGAGGTCGCTGAACAAGAAATCTTCTACCTGGCTGGATACCCGCCTGGGAACTTCACCCCGGGGGCAATTGAGGTCGCTGAACACGAATCTGAAGTTCGTTTTTGAAGTGTCCATCGCCATCAATCGATATTGACCAAATAATCGATTTGGTGGCTGGCTGGATACTCGCTTGGGAAATTCAGACTCTGGGCAATCGAGGTCGCTGAACAAGAAGTCTTCTACCTGGCTGGATTCCCGCCTGGGAACTTCACCCCGGGGGCAATCGAGGTCGCTGAACACGAATCTGAAGTTCGCTTTTGAAGTGTCGATCGCCATCAGTCGATGTTCAACAAATAATCGATTTTGTGGCTGGATGGATACTCACTTGGGAAATTCTGACTCTGGACAATCGAGGTCGCTGAACAAGAAATCTTCTACCTGGCTGGATACCCGCCTGGGAACTTCACCCCGGGGGCAATCGAGGTCGCTGAACACGAACCTGAAGTTCGTTTTTGAGGTGTCCATCGCCATCAGTCGATGATGAACAAGTAATCGATTTTTTGTGGATATCATTCAGGCAGCCCGAAACTTCACCCCGGGGTAATAGAGGATGCTGAACACGAATCTGAAGTTCGCTTTTGAAGTGTCGATCGCCATCAGTCGATGTTGAACAAATAATCGATTTTGTGGCTGGATGGATACTCACTTGGGAAATTCTGACTCTGGACAATCGAGGTCGCTGAACAAGAAATCTTCTACCTGGCTGGATACCCGCCTGGGAACTTCACCCCGGGGGCAATTGAGGTCGCTGAACACGAATCTGAAGTTCGTTTTTGAAGTGTCCATCGCCATCAATCGATATTGACCAAATAATCGATTTGGTGGCTGGCTGGATACTCGCTTGGGAAATTCAGACTCTGGGCAATCGAGGTCGCTGAACAAGAAGTCTTCTACCTGGCTGGATTCCCGGATGGGAACTTCACCCCGGGGGCAATCGAGGTCGCTGAACATGAATATGAAGTTCGTTTTTGAGGTGTCCATCGCCATCAGTCGATGTTGACCAAGTAATCGATTTTTTGTGGATATCATTCAGGCAACCCGAAACTTCACCCCGGAGTAATAGAGGATGCTGAACACGAATCTGAAGTTCGTTATTGAGGTGTCCATCGCCATCAATCGATATTAACCAAGTAATCGATTTTATGTGGATATCATTCAGGCAACCCGAAACTTCACCCCGGAGTAATAGAGGATGCTGAACACGAATCTGAAGTTCGCTTTTGAAGTGTCGATCGCCATCAATCGATATTGACCAAATAATCGATTTTGTGGCTGGATGGATACTCACTTGGGAAATTCTGACTCTGGGCAATCGAGGTCGCTGAACAAGAAGTCTTCTACCTAGCTGGATACCTGCCTGGGAACTTCACCCCGGGGGCAATCGAGGTTGCTGAACACGAATCTGAAGTTCGTTTTTGAAGTGTCCATCGCCATCAATCGATATTAACCAAATAATCGATTTGGTGGCTGGCTGGATACTCGCTTGGGAAATTCAGACTCTGGGCAATCGAGGTCGCTGAACAAGAAGTCTTCTACCTAGCTGGATACCCGCCTGGGAACTTCACCCCGGGGGCAATCGAGGTCGCTGAACACGAATCTGAAGTTCGTTTTTGAGGTGTTCATCGCCATCAGTCGATGTTGAACAAATAATCGATTTTGTGGCTGGATGGATACTCACTTGGGAAATTCTGAATCTGGGCAATCGAGGTCGCTGAACAAGAAGTCTTCTACCTGGCTGGATTCCCGCCTGGGAACTTCACCCCGGGGGCAATCGAGGTCGCTGAACACGAATATGAAGTTCGTTTTTGAAGTGTCCATCGCCATCAATCTATATTGACCAAATAATCGATTTGGTGGCTGGCTGGATACTCGCTTGGGAAATTCAGACTCTGGGCAATCGAGGTCGCTGAACAAGAAGTCTTCTACCTGGCTGGATTCCCGGATGGGAACTTCACCCCGGGGGCAATCGAGGTCGCTGAACACGAATATGAAGTTCGTTTTTGAAGTGTCCATCGCCATCAATCTATATTGACCAAATAATCGATTTGGTGGCTGGCTGGATACTCGCTTGGGAAATTCAGACTCTGGGCAATCGAGGTCGCTGAACAAGAAGTCTTCTACCTGGCTGGATTCCCGGATGGGAACTTCACTCCGGGGGCAATCGAGGTCGCTGAACACGAATCTGAAGTTCGTTTTTGAAGTGTCCATCGCCATCAATCTATATTGACCAAATAATCGATTTTGTGGCTGGATGGATACTCACTTGGGAAATTCTGAATCTGGGCAATCGAGGTCGCTGAACAAGAAGTCTTCTACCTGGCTGGATTCCCGGATGGGAACTTCACCCCGGGGGCAATCGAGGTCGCTGAACACGAATCTGAAGTTCGTTTTTGAAGTGTCCATCGCCATCAATCTATATTGACCAAATAATCGATTTGGTGGCTGGCTGGATACTCGCTTGGGAAATTCAGACTCTGGGCAATCGAGGTCGCTGAACAAGAAGTCTTCTACCTGGCTGGATTCCCGGATGGGAACTTCACCCCGGGGGCAATCGAGGTCGCTGAACACGAATATGAAGTTCGTTTTTGAGGTGTCCATCGCCATCAGTCGATGTTGACCAAGTAATCGATTTTATGTGGATATCACTCAGGCAACCCGAAACTTCACCCCGGAGTAATAGAGGATGCTGAACACGAATCTGAAATTCGCTTTTGAAGTGTCGATCGCCATCAATCGATATTGACCAAATAATCGATTTTGTGGCTGGCTGGATACTCGCTTGGGAAATTCAGGCTCTGGGCAATCGAAGTTGCTGAACAAGATGTATTCTACCTAGCTGGATACCTGCCTGGGAACTTCACACCGGGGGCAATCGAGGTCGCTGAACACGAATCTGAAGTTCGTTTTTGAGGTGTTTATCGCCATCAGTCGATGTTGAACAAATAATCGATTTTGTGGCTGGATGGATACTCACTTGGGAAATTCTGACTCCGGACAATCGAGGTCGCTGAACAAGAAATCTTCTACCTGGCTGGATACCCGCCTGGGAACTTCACCCCGGGGGCAATCGAGGTCGCTGAACACGAATCTGAAGTTCGTTTTTGAAGTGTCCATCGCCATCAATCTATATTGACCAAATAATCGATTTGGTGGCTGGCTGGATACTCGCTTGGGAAATTCAGACTCTGGGCAATCGAGGTCGCTGAACAAGAAGTCTTCTACCTGGCTGGATTCCCGGATGGGAACTTCACCCCGGGGGCAATCGAGGTCGCTGAACACGAATATGAAGTTCGTTTTTGAGGTGTCCATCGCCATCAGTCGATGTTGACCAAGTAATCGATTTTATGTGGATATCACTCAGGCAACCCGAAACTTCACCCCGGAGTAATAGAGGATGCTGAACACGAATCTGAAATTCGCTTTTGAAGTGTCGATCGCCATCAATCGATATTGACCAAATAATCGATTTTGTGGCTGGCTGGATACTCGCTTGGGAAATTCAGGCTCTGGGCAATCGAAGTTGCTGAACAAGATGTATTCTACCTAGCTGGATACCTGCCTGGGAACTTCACACCGGGGGCAATCGAGGTCGCTGAACACGAATCTGAAGTTCGTTTTTGAGGTGTTTATCGCCATCAGTCGATGTTGAACAAATAATCGATTTTGTGGCTGGATGGATACTCACTTGGGAAATTCTGACTCCGGACAATCGAGGTCGCTGAACAAGAAATCTTCTACCTGGCTGGATACCCGCCTGGGAACTTCACCCCGGGGGCAATCGAGGTCGCTGAACACGAATCTGAAGTTCGTTTTTGAGGTGTTTATCGCCATCAGTCGATGTTGAACAAATAATCGATTTTGTGGCTGGATGGATACTCACTTGGGAAATTCTGAATCTGGGCAATCGAGGTCGCTGAACAAGAAGTCTTCTACCTGGCTGGATTCCCGCCTGGGAACTTCACCCCGGGGGCAATCGAGGTCGCTGAACACGAATCTGAAGTTCGTTTTTGAAGTGTCCATCGCCATCAATCTATATTGACCAAATAATCGATTTGGTGGCTGGCTGGATACTCGCTTGGGAAATTCAGACTCTGGGCAATCGAGGTCGCTGAACAAGAAGTCTTCTACCTGGCTGGATTCCCGGATGGGAACTTCACCCCGGGGGCAATCGAGGTCGCTGAACACGAATATGAAGTTCGTTTTTGAGGTGTCCATCGCCATCAGTCGATGTTGACCAAGTAATCGATTTTATGTGGATATCACTCAGGCAACCCGAAACTTCACCCCGGAGTAATAGAGGATGCTGAACACGAATCTGAAATTCGCTTTTGAAGTGTCGATCGCCATCAATCGATATTGACCAAATAATCGATTTTGTGGCTGGCTGGATACTCGCTTGGGAAATTCAGGCTCTGGGCAATCGAAGTTGCTGAACAAGATGTATTCTACCTAGCTGGATACCTGCCTGGGAACTTCACACCGGGGGCAATCGAGGTCGCTGAACACGAATCTGAAGTTCGTTTTTGAGGTGTTTATCGCCATCAGTCGATGTTGAACAAATAATCGATTTTGTGGCTGGATGGATACTCACTTGGGAAATTCTGACTCCGGACAATCGAGGTCGCTGAACAAGAAATCTTCTACCTGGCTGGATACCCGCCTGGGAACTTCACCCCGGGGGCAATCGAGGTCGCTGAACACGAATCTGAAGTTCGTTTTTGAGGTGTCCATCGCCATCAGTCGATGTTGAACAAATAATCGATTTTGTGGCTGGATGGATACTCACTTAGGAAATTCTGACTCTGGGCAATCGAGGTCGCTGAACAAGAAGTCTTCTACATGGCTGGATTCCAGCATGGGAACTTCACCCCGGGGGCTATCGAGGTTGCTTAACACGAATCTGAAGTTCGTTTTTGAAGTGTTCATCGCCATCAGTCGATGTTGAACAAATAATCGATTTTGTGGCTGGATGGATACTCACTTAGGAAATTCTGACTCTGGGCAATCGAGGTCGCTGAACAAGAAGTCTTCTACCTGGCTGGATTCCCGCCTGGGAACTTCACCCCGGGGGCAATCGAGGTCGCTGAACACGAATCTGAAGTTCGCTTTTGAAGTGTCGATGGCCATCAGTCGATGTTGAACAAATAATCGATTTTGTGGCTGGATGGATACTCACTTGGGAAATTCTGACTCTGGACAATCGAGGTCGCTGAACAAGAAATCTTCTACCTGGCTGGATACCCGCCTGGGAACTTCACCCCGGGGGCAATCGAGGTCGCTGAACACGAATCTGAAGTTCGTTTTTGAGGTGTCCATCGCCATCAGTCGATGTTGAACAAATAATCGATTTTGTGGCTGGATAGATACTCACTTGGGAAATTCTGTCTCTGGGCAATCGAGGTCGCTGAACAAGAAGTCTTCTACCTGGCTGGATTCCAGCATGGGAACTTCACCCCGGGGGCTATCGAGGTTGCTTAACACGAATCTGAAGTTCGTTTTTGAAGTGTTCATCGCCATCAGTCGATGTTGAACAAATAATCGATTTTGTGGCTGGATGGATACTCACTTAGGAAATTCTGACTCTGGGCAATCGAGGTCGCTGAACAAGAAGTCTTCTACCTGGCTGGATTCCCGCCTGGGAACTTCACCCCGGGGGCAATCGAGGTCGCTGAACACGAATCTGAAGTTCGCTTTTGAAGTGTCGATCGCCATCAGTCGATGTTGAACAAATAATCGATTTTGTGGCTGGATGGATACTCACTTAGGAAATTCTGACTCTGGACAATCGAGGTCGCTGAACAAGAAATCTTCTACTTGGCTGGATACCCGCCTGGGAACTTCACCCCGGGGGCAATTGAGGTAGCTGAACACGAATCTGAAGTTCGTTTTTGAGGTGTTCATCGCCATCAGTCGATGTTGAACAAATAATCGATTTTGTGGTTGGATGGATACTCACTTGGGAAATTCTGTCTCTGGGCAATCGAGGTCGCTGAACAAGAAGTCTTCTACATGGCTGGATTCCCGCATGGGAACTTCACCCCGGGGGCAATCGAGGTCGCTGAACACGAATCTGAAGTTCGTTTTTGAGGTGTGCATCGCCATCAGTCGATGTTGAACAAATAATCGATTTTGTGGCTGGATGGATACTCACTTAGGAAATTCTGACTCTGGACAATCGAGGTCGCTGAACAAGAAATCTTCTACCTGGCTGGATACCCGCCTGGGAACTTCACCCCGGGGGCAATTGAGGTAGCTGAACACGAATCTGAAGTTCGTTTTTGAGGTGTTCATCGCCATCAGTCGATGTTGAACAAATAATCGATTTTGTGGCTGGATGGATACTCACTTAGGAAATTCTGACTCTGGGCAATCGAGGTCGCTGAACAAGAAGTCTTCTACCTGGCTGGATTCCCGCCTGGGAACTTCACCCCGGGGGCAATCGAGGTCGCTGAACACGAATCTGAAGTTCGCTTTTGAAGTGTCGATCGCCATCAGTCGATGTTGAACAAATAATCGATTTTGTGGCTGGATGGATACTCACTTAGGAAATTCTGACTCTGGACAATCGAGGTCGCTGAACAAGAAATCTTCTACCTGGCTGGATACCCGCCTGGGAACTTCACCCCGGGGGCAATTGAGGTAGCTGAACACGAATCTGAAGTTCGTTTTTGAGGTGTTCATCGCCATCAGTCGATGTTGAACAAATAATCGATTTTGTGGTTGGATGGATACTCACTTGGGAAATTCTGTCTCTGGGCAATCGAGGTCGCTGAACAAGAAGTCTTCTACATGGCTGGATTCCCGCATGGGAACTTCACCCCGGGGGCAATCGAGTTCGCTGAACACGAATCTGAAGTTCGTTTTTGAGGTGTGCATCGCCATCAGTCGATGTTGAACAAATAATCGATTTTGTGGCTGGATGGATACTCACTTAGGAAATTCTGACTCTGGGCAATCGAGGTCGCTGAACAAGAAGTCTTCTACCTGGCTGGATTCCCGCCTGGGAACTTCACCCCGGGGGCAATCGAGGTCGCTGAACACGAATCTGAAGTTCGTTTTTGAGGTGTCCATCGCCATCAGTCGATGTTGAACAAATAATCGATTTTGTGGCTGGATAGATACTCACTTGGGAAATTCTGTCTCTGGGCAATCGAGGTCGCTGAACAAGAAGTCTTCTACCTGGCTGGATTCCAGCATGGGAACTTCACCCCGGGGGCTATCGAGGTCGCTGAACACGAATCTGAAGTTCGTTTTTGAAGTGTTCATCGCCATCAGTCGATGTTGAACAAATAATCGATTTTGTGGCTGGATGGATACTCACTTAGGAAATTCTGACTCTGGGCAATCGAGGTCGCTGAACAAGAAGTCTTCTACATGGCTGGATTCCCGCATGGGAACTTCACCCCGGGGGCAATCGAGGTCGCTGAACACGAATCTGAAGTTCGTTTTTGAGGTGTGCATCGCCATCAGTCGATGTTGAACAAATAATCGATTTTGTGGCTGGATGGATACTCACTTAGGAAATTCTGACTCTGGACAATCGAGGTCGCTGAACAAGAAATCTTCTACCTGGCTGGATACCCGCCTGGGAACTTCACCCCGGGGGCAATTGAGGTAGCTGAACACGAATCTGAAGTTCGTTTTTGAGGTGTTCATCGCCATCAGTCGATGTTGAACAAATAATCGATTTTGTGGCTGGATGGATACTCACTTAGGAAATTCTGACTCTGGGCAATCGAGGTCGCTGAACAAGAAGTCTTCTACCTGGCTGGATTCCCGCCTGGGAACTTCACCCCGGGGGCAATCGAGGTCGCTGAACACGAATCTGAAGTTCGCTTTTGAAGTGTCGATCGCCATCAGTCGATGTTGAACAAATAATCGATTTTGTGGCTGGATGGATACTCACTTAGGAAATTCTGACTCTGGACAATCGAGGTCGCTGAACAAGAAATCTTCTACCTGGCTGGATACCCGCCTGGGAACTTCACCCCGGGGGCAATTGAGGTAGCTGAACACGAATCTGAAGTTCGTTTTTGAGGTGTTCATCGCCATCAGTCGATGTTGAACAAATAATCGATTTTGTGGTTGGATGGATACTCACTTGGGAAATTCTGTCTCTGGGCAATCGAGGTCGCTGAACAAGAAGTCTTCTACATGGCTGGATTCCCGCATGGGAACTTCACCCCGGGGGCAATCGAGTTCGCTGAACACGAATCTGAAGTTCGTTTTTGAGGTGTGCATCGCCATCAGTCGATGTTGAACAAATAATCGATTTTGTGGCTGGATGGATACTCACTTAGGAAATTCTGACTCTGGGCAATCGAGGTCGCTGAACAAGAAGTCTTCTACCTGGCTGGATTCCCGCCTGGGAACTTCACCCCGGGGGCAATCGAGGTCGCTGAACACGAATCTGAAGTTCGTTTTTGAGGTGTGCATCGCCATCAGTCGATGTTGAACAAATAATCGATTTTGTGGCTGGATGGATACTCACTTAGGAAATTCTGACTCTGGGCAATCGAGGTCGCTGAACAAGAAGTCTTCTACCTGGCTGGATTCCCGCCTGGGAACTTCACCCCGGGGGCAATCGAGGTCGCTGAACACGAATCTGAAGTTCGTTTTTGAGGTGTTCATCGCCATCAGTCGATGTTGAACAAATAATCGATTTTGTGGTTGGATGGATACTCACTTGGGAAATTCTGTCTCTGGGCAATCGAGGTCGCTGAACAAGAAGTCTTCTACATGGCTGGATTCCCGCATGGGAACTTCACCCCGGGGGCAATCGAGTTCGCTGAACACGAATCTGAAGTTCGTTTTTGAGGTGTGCATCGCCATCAGTCGATGTTGAACAAATAATCGATTTTGTGGCTGGATGGATACTCACTTAGGAAATTCTGACTCTGGGCAATCGAGGTCGCTGAACAAGAAGTCTTCTACCTGGCTGGATTCCCGCCTGGGAACTTCACCCCGGGGGCAATCGAGGTCGCTGAACACGAATCTGAAGTTCGTTTTTGAGGTGTCCATCGCCATCAGTCGATGTTGAACAAATAATCGATTTTGTGGCTGGATAGATACTCACTTGGGAAATTCTGTCTCTGGGCAATCGAGGTCGCTGAACAAGAAGTCTTCTACCTGGCTGGATTCCAGCATGGGAACTTCACCCCGGGGGCTATCGAGGTCGCTGAACACGAATCTGAAGTTCGTTTTTGAAGTGTTCATCGCCATCAGTCGATGTTGAACAAATAATCGATTTTGTGGCTGGATGGATACTCACTTAGGAAATTCTGTCTCTGGGCAATCGAGGTCGCTGAACAAGAAGTCTTCTACATGGCTGGATTCCCGCATGGGAACTTCACCCCGGGGGCAATCGAGGTCGCTGAACACGAATCTGAAGTTCGTTTTTGAGGTGTGCATCGCCATCAGTCGATGTTGAACAAATAATCGATTTTGTGGCTGGATGGATACTCACTTAGGAAATTCTGACTCTGGACAATCGAGGTCGCTGAACAAGAAATCTTCTACCTGGCTGGATACCCGCCTGGGAACTTCACCCCGGGGGCAATTGAGGTAGCTGAACACGAATCTGAAGTTCGTTTTTGAGGTGTTCATCGCCATCAGTCGATGTTGAACAAATAATCGATTTTGTGGCTGGATAGATACTCACTTGGGAAATTCTGTCTCTGGGCAATCGAGGTCGCTGAACAAGAAGTCTTCTACCTGGCTGGATTCCAGCATGGGAACTTCACCCCGGGGGCTATCGAGGTCGCTGAACACGAATCTGAAGTTCGTTTTTGAAGTGTTCATCGCCATCAGTCGATGTTGAACAAATAATCGATTTTGTGGCTGGATGGATACTCACTTAGGAAATTCTGTCTCTGGGCAATCGAGGTCGCTGAACAAGAAGTCTTCTACATGGCTGGATTCCCGCATGGGAACTTCACCCCGGGGGCAATCGAGGTCGCTGAACACGAATCTGAAGTTCGTTTTTGAGGTGTGCATCGCCATCAGTCGATGTTGAACAAATAATCGATTTTGTGGCTGGATGGATACTCACTTAGGAAATTCTGACTCTGGACAATCGAGGTCGCTGAACAAGAAATCTTCTACCTGGCTGGATACCCGCCTGGGAACTTCACCCCGGGGGCAATTGAGGTAGCTGAACACGAATCTGAAGTTCGTTTTTGAGGTGTTCATCGCCATCAGTCGATGTTGAACAAATAATCGATTTTGTGGCTGGATGGATACTCACTTAGGAAATTCTGACTCTGGGCAATCGAGGTCGCTGAACAAGAAGTCTTCTACCTGGCTGGATTCCCGCCTGGGAACTTCACCCCGGGGGCAATCGAGGTCGCTGAACACGAATCTGAAGTTCGCTTTTGAAGTGTCGATCGCCATCAGTCGATGTTGAACAAATAATCGATTTTGTGGCTGGATGGATACTCACTTAGGAAATTCTGACTCTGGACAATCGAGGTCGCTGAACAAGAAATCTTCTACCTGGCTGGATACCCGCCTGGGAACTTCACCCCGGGGGCAATTGAGGTAGCTGAACACGAATCTGAAGTTCGTTTTTGAGGTGTCCATCGCCATCAGTCGATGTTGAACAAATAATCGATTTTGTGGCTGGCTGGATACTCGCTTGGGAAATTCTGACTCTGGGCAATCGAGGTCGCTGAACAAGAAGTCTTCTACCTGGCTGGATTCCCGCCTGGGAACTTCACCCCGGGGGCAATCGAGGTCGCTGAACACGAATCTGAAGTTCGTTTTTGAGGTGTCCATCGCCATCAGTCGATGTTGAACAAATAATCGATTTTGTGGCTGGATGGATACTCACTTGGGAAATTCTGACTCCGGACAATCGAGGTCGCTGAACAAGAAATCTTCTACCTGGCTGGATACCCGCCTGGGAGCTTCACCCCGGGGGCAATCGAGGTCGCTGAACACGAATCTGAAATTCGTTTTTGAGGTGTCCATCGTCATCAGTCGATGTTGAACAAATAATCGATTTTGTGGCTGGATGGATACTCACTTGGGAAATTCTGACTCTGGGCAATCGAGGTCGCTGAACAAGAAGTCTTCTACCTGGCTGGATTCCCGCCTGGGAACTTCACCCCGGGGTAATAGAGGATGCTGAACACGAATCTGAAGTTCGCTTTTGAAGTGTCGATCGCCATCAGTCGATGTTGAACAAATAATCGATTTTGTGGCTGGATGGATACTCACTTGGGAAATTCTGACTCTGGACAATCGAGGTCGCTGAACAAGAAATCTTCTACCTGGCTGGATACCCGCCTGGGAACTTCACCCCGGGGGCAATTGAGGTCGCTGAACACGAATCTGAAGTTCGTTTTTGAAGTGTCCATCGCCATCAATCGATATTGACCAAATAATCGATTTGGTGGCTGGCTGGATACTCGCTTGGGAAATTCAGACTCTGGGCAATCGAGGTCGCTGAACAAGAAGTCTTCTACCTGGCTGGATTCCCGGATGGGAACTTCACCCCGGGGGCAATCGAGGTCGCTGAACATGAATATGAAGTTCGTTTTTGAGGTGTCCATCGCCATCAGTCGATGTTGACCAAGTAATCGATTTTTTGTGGATATCATTCAGGCAACCCGAAACTTCACCCCGGAGTAATAGAGGATGCTGAACACGAATCTGAAGTTCGTTATTGAGGTGTCCATCGCCATCAATCGATATTAACCAAGTAATCGATTTTATGTGGATATCATTCAGGCAACCCGAAACTTCACCCCGGAGTAATAGAGGATGCTGAACACGAATCTGAAGTTCGCTTTTGAAGTGTCGATCGCCATCAATCGATATTGACCAAATAATCGATTTTGTGGCTGGATGGATACTCACTTGGGAAATTCTGACTCTGGGCAATCGAGGTCGCTGAACAAGAAGTCTTCTACCTAGCTGGATACCTGCCTGGGAACTTCACCCCTGGGGCAATCGAGGTTGCTGAACACGAATCTGAAGTTCGTTTTTGAAGTGTCCATCGCCATCAATCGATATTAACCAAATAATCGATTTGGTGGCTGGCTGGATACTCGCTTGGGAAATTCAGACTCTGGGCAATCGAGGTCGCTGAACAAGAAGTCTTCTACCTAGCTGGATACCCGCCTGGGAACTTCACCCCGGGGGCAATCGAGGTCGCTGAACACGAATCTGAAGTTCGTTTTTGAGGTGTTCATCGCCATCAGTCGATGTTGAACAAATAATCGATTTTGTGGCTGGATGGATACTCACTTGGGAAATTCTGAATCTGGGCAATCGATGTCGCTGAACAAGAAGTCTTCTACCTGGATGGATTCCCGCCTGGGAACTTCACCCCGGGGGCAATCGAGGTCGCTGAACACGAATCTGAATTTCGTTTTTGAGGTGTTCATCGCCATCAGTCGATGTTGAACAAATAATCGATTTTGTGGCTGGATGGATACTCACTTGGGAAATTCTGAATCTGGGCAATCGAGGTCGCTGAACAAGAAGTCTTCTACCTGGCTGGATTCCCGCCTGGGAACTTCACCCCGGGGGCAATCGAGGTCGCTGAACACGAATATGAAGTTCGTTTTTGAAGTGTCCATCGCCATCAATCTATATTGACCAAATAATCGATTTGGTGGCTGGCTGGATACTCGCTTGGGAAATTCAGACTCTGGGCAATCGAGGTCGCTGAACAAGAAGTCTTCTACCTGGCTGGATTCCCGGATGGGAACTTCACCCCGGGGGCAATCGAGGTCGCTGAACATGAATATGAAGTTCGTTTTTGAGGTGTCCATCGCCATCAGTCGATGTTGACCAAGTAATCGATTTTATGTGGATATCATTCAGGCAACCCGAAACTTCACCCCGGAGTAATAGAGGATGCTGAACACGAATCTGAAATTCGTTTTTGAAGTGTCCATCGCCATCAATCTATATTGACCAAATAATCGATTTGGTGGCTGGCTGGATACTCGCTTGGGAAATTCAGACTCTGGGCAATCGAGGTCGCTGAACAAGAAGTCTTCTACCTAGCTGGATACCTGCCTGGGAACTTCACACCGGGGGCAATCGAGGTCGCTGAACACGAATATGAAGTTCGTTTTTGAAGTGTCCATCGCCATCAGTCGATGTTGAACAAATAATCGATTTTGTGGCTGGATGGATACTCACTTAGGAAATTCTGACTCTGGGCAATCGAGGTCGCTGAACAAGAAGTCTTCTACCTGGCTGGATTCCCGCCTGGGAACTTCACCCCGGGGGCAATCGAGGTCTCTGAACACGAATCTGAAGTTCGCTTTTGAAGTGTCGATCGCCATCAGTCGATGTTGAACAAATAATCGATTTTGTGGCTGGATGGATACTCACTTAGGAATCTCTGACTCTGGGCAATCGAGGTCGCTGAACAAGAAGTCTTCTACCTCGCTGGATTCCCGCCTGGGAACTTCACCCCGGGGGCAATCGAGGTCTCTGAACACGAATCTGAAGTTCGCTTTTGAAGTGTCGATCGCCATCAGTCGATGTTGAACAAATAATCGATTTTGTGGCTGGATGGATACTCACTTGGGAAATTCTGACTCCGGACAATCGAGGTCGCTGAACAAGAAATCTTCTACCTGGCTGGATACCCGCCTGGGAACTTCTCCCCGGGGGCAATCGAGGTCGCTGAACACGAATCTGAGGT
This sequence comes from Heligmosomoides polygyrus bakeri, assembly GCA_947359475.1. Classification (NCBI taxonomy): domain Eukaryota; kingdom Metazoa; phylum Nematoda; class Chromadorea; order Rhabditida; family Heligmosomidae; genus Heligmosomoides; species Heligmosomoides polygyrus. The sequence continues at coordinate 46,513,093 of OX375870.1, forward strand.
TCGTTTTTGAGGTGTCCATCGTCATCAGTCGATGTTGAACAAATAATCGATTTTGTGGCTGGATGGATACTCACTTGGGAAATTCTGACTCTGGGCAATCGAGGTCGCTGAACAAGAAGTCTTCTACCTGGCTGGATTCCCGCCTGGGAACTTCACCCCGGGGGCAATCGAGGTCGCTGAACACGAATCTGAAGTTCGTTTTTGAGGTGTCCATCGCCATCAGTCGATGTTGAACAAATAATCGATTTTGTGGCTGGATGGATACTCACTTGGGAAATTCTGACTCCGGACAATCGAGGTCGCTGAACAAGAAATCTTCTACCTGGCTGGATTCCCGCCTGGGAACTTCACCCCGGGGGCAATCGAGGTCGCTGAACACGAATCTGAAGTTCGTTTTTGAGGTGTTCATCGCCATCAGTCGATGTTGAACAAATAATCGATTTTGTGGCTGGATGGATACTCACTTGGGAAATTCTGACTCTGGGCAATCGAGGTCGCTGAACAAGAAGTCTTCTACCTGGCTGGATTCCCGCCTGGGAACTTCACCCCGGGGGCAATCGAGGTCGCTGAACACGAATATGAAGTTCGTTTTTGAGGTGTCCATCGCCATCAGTCGATGTTGAACAAATAATCGATTTTGTGGCTGGATGGATACTCACTTGGGAAATTCTGACTCTGGGCAATCGAGGTCGCTGAACAAGAAGTCTTCTACCTGGCTGGATTCCCGCCTGGGAACTTCACCCCGGGGGCAATCGAGGTTGCTGAACACGAATCTGAAGTTCGTTTTTGAAGTGTCCATCGCCATCAATCGATATTAACCAAATAATCGATTTGGTGGCTGGCTGGATACTCGCTTGGGAAATTCAGACTCTGGGCAATCGAGGTCGCTGAACAAGAAGTCTTCTACCTAGCTGGATACCCGCCTGGGAACTTCACCCCGGGGGCAATCGAGGTCGCTGAACACGAATCTGAAGTTCGTTTTTGAGGTGTTCATCGCCATCAGTCGATGTTGAACAAATAATCGATTTTGTGGCTGGATGGATACTCACTTGGGAAATTCTGAATCTGGGCAATCGATGTCGCTGAACAAGAAGTCTTCTACCTGGATGGATTCCCGCCTGGGAACTTCACCCCGGGGGCAATCGAGGTCGCTGAACACGAATCTGAATTTCGTTTTTGAGGTGTTCATCGCCATCAGTCGATGTTGAACAAATAATCGATTTTGTGGCTGGATGGATACTCACTTGGGAAATTCTGAATCTGGGCAATCGAGGTCGCTGAACAAGAAGTCTTCTACCTGGCTGGATTCCCGCCTGGGAACTTCACCCCGGGGGCAATCGAGGTCGCTGAACACGAATATGAAGTTCGTTTTTGAAGTGTCCATCGCCATCAATCTATATTGACCAAATAATCGATTTGGTGGCTGGCTGGATACTCGCTTGGGAAATTCAGACTCTGGGCAATCGAGGTCGCTGAACAAGAAGTCTTCTACCTGGCTGGATTCCCGGATGGGAACTTCACCCCGGGGGCAATCGAGGTCGCTGAACATGAATATGAAGTTCGTTTTTGAGGTGTCCATCGCCATCAGTCGATGTTGACCAAGTAATCGATTTTATGTGGATATCATTCAGGCAACCCGAAACTTCACCCCGGAGTAATAGAGGATGCTGAACACGAATCTGAAATTCGTTTTTGAAGTGTCCATCGCCATCAATCTATATTGACCAAATAATCGATTTGGTGGCTGGCTGGATACTCGCTTGGGAAATTCAGACTCTGGGCAATCGAGGTCGCTGAACAAGAAGTCTTCTACCTAGCTGGATACCTGCCTGGGAACTTCACACCGGGGGCAATCGAGGTCGCTGAACACGAATATGAAGTTCGTTTTTGAAGTGTCCATCGCCATCAGTCGATGTTGAACAAATAATCGATTTTGTGGCTGGATGGATACTCACTTAGGAAATTCTGACTCTGGGCAATCGAGGTCGCTGAACAAGAAGTCTTCTACCTGGCTGGATTCCCGCCTGGGAACTTCACCCCGGGGGCAATCGAGGTCTCTGAACACGAATCTGAAGTTCGCTTTTGAAGTGTCGATCGCCATCAGTCGATGTTGAACAAATAATCGATTTTGTGGCTGGATGGATACTCACTTAGGAATCTCTGACTCTGGGCAATCGAGGTCGCTGAACAAGAAGTCTTCTACCTCGCTGGATTCCCGCCTGGGAACTTCACCCCGGGGGCAATCGAGGTCTCTGAACACGAATCTGAAGTTCGCTTTTGAAGTGTCGATCGCCATCAGTCGATGTTGAACAAATAATCGATTTTGTGGCTGGATGGATACTCACTTGGGAAATTCTGACTCCGGACAATCGAGGTCGCTGAACAAGAAATCTTCTACCTGGCTGGATACCCGCCTGGGAACTTCTCCCCGGGGGCAATCGAGGTCGCTGAACACGAATCTGAGGTTCGTTTTTGAGGTGTCCATCGTCATCAGTCGATGTTGAACAAATAATCGATTTTGTGGCTGGATGGATACTCACTTGGGAAATTCTGACTCTGGGCAATCGAGGTCGCTGAACAAGAAGTCTTCTACCTGGCTGGATTCCCGCCTGGGAACTTCACCCCGGGGGCAATCGAGGTCGCTGAACACGAATCTGAAGTTCGTTTTTGAGGTGTCCATCGCCATCAGTCGATGTTGAACAAATAATCGATTTTGTGGCTGGATGGATACTCACTTGGGAAATTCTGACTCCGGACAATCGAGGTCGCTGAACAAGAAATCTTCTACCTGGCTGGATTCCCGCCTGGGAACTTCACCCCGGGGGCAATCGAGGTCGCTGAACACGAATCTGAAGTTCGTTTTTGAGGTGTTCATCGCCATCAGTCGATGTTGAACAAATAATCGATTTTGTGGCTGGATGGATACTCACTTGGGAAATTCTGACTCTGGGCAATCGAGGTCGCTGAACAAGAAGTCTTCTACCTGGCTGGATTCCCGCCTGGGAACTTCACCCCGGGGGCAATCGAGGTCGCTGAACACGAATATGAAGTTCGTTTTTGAGGTGTCCATCGCCATCAGTCGATGTTGAACAAATAATCGATTTTGTGGCTGGATGGATACTCACTTGGGAAATTCTGACTCTGGGCAATCGAGGTCGCTGAACAAGAAGTCTTCTACCTGGCTGGATTCCCGCCTGGGAACTTCACCCCGGGGGCAATCGAGGTCGCTGAACACGAATCTGAAGTTCGTTTTTGAGGTGTCCATCGCCATCAGTCGATGTTGAACAAATAATCGATTTTGTGGCTGGATGGATACTCACTTGGGAAATTCTGACTCCGGACAATCGAGGTCGCTGAACAAGAAATCTTCTACCTGGCTGGATTCCCGCCTGGGAACTTCACCCCGGGGGCAATCGAGGTCGCTGAACACGAATCTGAGGTTCGTTTTTGAGGTGTCCATCGTCATCAGTCGATGTTGAACAAATAATCGATTTTGTGGCTGGATGGATACTCACTTGGGAAATTCTGACTCTGGGCAATCGAGGTCGCTGAACAAGAAGTCTTCTACCTGGCTGGATTCCCGCCTGGGAACTTCACCCCGGGGGCAATCGAGGTCGCTGAACACGAATCTGAAGTTCGTTTTTGAGGTGTCCATCGCCATCAGTCGATGTTGAACAAATAATCGATTTTGTGGCTGGATGGATACTCACTTGGGAAATTCTGACTCCGGACAATCGAGGTCGCTGAACAAGAAATCTTCTACCTGGCTGGATTCCCGCCTGGGAACTTCACCCCGGGGGCAATCGAGGTCGCTGAACACGAATCTGAAGTTCGTTTTTGAGGTGTTCATCGCCATCAGTCGATGTTGAACAAATAATCGATTTTGTGGCTGGATGGATACTCACTTGGGAAATTCTGACTCTGGGCAATCGAGGTCGCTGAACAAGAAGTCTTCTACCTGGCTGGATTCCCGCCTGGGAACTTCACCCCGGGGGCAATCGAGGTCGCTGAACACGAATATGAAGTTCGTTTTTGAGGTGTCCATCGCCATCAGTCGATGTTGAACAAATAATCGATTTTGTGGCTGGATGGATACTCACTTGGGAAATTCTGACTCTGGGCAATCGAGGTCGCTGAACAAGAAGTCTTCTACCTGGCTGGATTCCCGCCTGGGAACTTCACCCCGGGGGCAATCGAGGTCGCTGAACACGAATCTGAAGTTCGTTTTTGAGGTGTCCATCGCCATCAGTCGATGTTGAACAAATAACCGATTTTGTGGCTGGATGGATACTCACTTAGGAAATTCAGACTCTGGGCAATCGAGGTCGCTGAACAAGAAGTCTTCTACCTGGCTGGATTCCCGCATGGGAACTTCACCCAGGGGGCAATCGAGGTCGCTGAACACGAACCTGAAGTTCGTTTTTGAGGTGTCCATCGCCATCAGTCGATGATGAACAAGTAATCGATTTTTTGTGGATATCATTCAGGCAGCCCGAAACTTCACCCCGGGGTAATAGAGGATGCTGAACACGAATCTGAAGTTCGCTTTTGAAGTGTCGATCGCCATCAGTCGATGTTGAACAAATAATCGATTTTGTGGCTGGATGGATACTCACTTGGGAAATTCTGACTCTGGGCAATCGAGGTCGCTGAACAAGAAATCTTCTACCTGGCTGGATACCCGCCTGGGAACTTCACCCCGGGGGCAATCGAGGTCGCTGAACACGAACCTGAAGTTCGTTTTTGAGGTGTCCATCGCCATCAGTCGATGATGAACAAGTAATCGATTTTTTGTGGATATCATTCAGGCAGCCCGAAACTTCACCCCGGGGTAATAGAGGATGCTGAACACGAATCTGAAGTTCGTTTTTGAGGTGTCCATCGCCATCAGTCGATGTTGAACAAATAATCGATTTTGTGGCTGGATGGATACTCACTTGGGAAATTCATACTCTGGGCAATCGAAGTTGCTGAACAAGATGTCTTCTACCTAGCTGGATACCTGCCTGGGAACTTCACCCCGGGGGCAATCGAGGTCGCTGAACACGAATCTGAAGTTCGTTTTTGAGGTGTTCATCGCCATCAGTCGATGTTGAACAAATAATCGATTTTGTGGCTGGATGGATACTCACTTGGGAAATTCTGACTTGGTGCAATCGAGGTCGCTGAACAAGAAGTCTTCTACCTAGCTGGACACCTGCCTGGGAACTTCACACCGGGGGCAATCGAGGTCGCTGAACACGAATCTGAAGTTCGTTTTTGAGGTGTTCATCGCCATCAGTCGATGTTGAACAAATAATCGATTTTGTGGCTGGATGGATACTCACTTGGGAAATTCTGACTCTGGGCAATCGAGGTCGCTGAACAAGAAGTCTTCTACCTGGCTGGATTCCCGCCTGGGAACTTCACCCCGGGGGCAATCGAGGTCGCTGAACACGAACCTGAAGTTCGTTTTGAGGGGTCCATCGCCATCAGTCGATGATGAACAAGTAATCGATTTTTTGTGGATATCATTCAGGCAGCCCGAAACTTCACCCCGGGGTAATAGAGGATGCTGAACACGAATCTGAAGTTCGTTTTTGAGGTGTCCATCGCCATCAGTCGATGTTGAACAAATAATCGATTTTGTGGCTGGATGGATACTCACTTGGGAAATTCATACTCTGGGCAATCGAAGTTGCTGAACAAGATGTCTTCTACCTAGCTGGATACCTGCCTGGGAACTTCACCCCGGGGGCAATCGAGTTCGCTGAACACGAATCTGAAGTTCGTTTTTGAGGTGTTCATCGCCATCAGTCGATGTTGAACAAATAATCGATTTTGTGGCTGGATGGATACTCACATGGGAAATTCTGACTTGGTGCAATCGAGGTCGCTGAACAAGAAATCTTCTACCTGGCTGGATACCCGCCTGGGAACTTCACCCCGGGGGCAATCGAGGTCGCTGAACACGAACCTGAAGTTCGTTTTTGAGGTGTCCATCGCCATCAGTCGATGATGAACAAGTAATCGATTTTTTGTGGATATCATTCAGGCAGCCCGAAACTTCACCCCGGGGTAATAGAGGATGCTGAACACGAATCTGAAGTTCGTTTTTGAGGTGTTCATCGCCATCAGTCGATGTTGAACAAATAATCGATTTTGTGGCTGGATGGATACTCACTTGGGAAATCCTGACTCTGGGCAATCGAGGTCGCTGAACAAGAAGTCTTCTACCTGGCTGGATTCCCGCCTGGGAACTTCACCCCGGGGGCAATCGAGGTCGCTGAACACGAATCTGAAGTTCGTTTTTGAGGTGTCCATCGCCATCAGTCGATGTTGAACAAATAATCGATTTTGTGGCTGGATAGATACTCACTTGGGAAATTCTGTCTCTGGGCAATCGAGGTCGCTGAACAAGAAGTCTTCTACCTGGCTGGATTCCCGCATGGGAACTTCACCCCGGGGGCTATCGAGGTCGCTGAACACGAACCTGAAGTTCGTTTTTGAGGTGTCCATCGTAATCAGTCGATGATGAACAAGTAATCGATTTTTTGTGGATATCATTCAGGCAGCCCGAAACTTCACCCCGGGGTAATAGAGGATGCTGAACACGAATCTGAAGTTCGTTTTTGAGGTGTCCATCGCCATCAGTCGATGTTGAACAAATAATCGATTTTGTGGCTGGATGGATACTCACTTGGGAAATTCATACTCTGGGCAATCGAAGTTGCTGAACAAGATGTCTTCTACCTAGCTGGATACCTGCCTGGGAACTTCACCCCGGGGGCAATCGAGTTCGCTGAACACGAATCTGAAGTTCGTTTTTGAGGTGTTCATCGCCATCAGTCGATGTTGAACAAATAATCGATTTTGTGGCTGGATGGATACTCACTTGGGAAATTCTGACTTGGTGCAATCGAGGTCGCTGAACAAGAAGTCTTCTACCTAGCTGGATACCTGCCTGGGAACTTCACACCGGGGGCAATCGAGGTCGCTGAACACGAATCTGAAGTTCGTTTTTGAGGTGTTCATCGCCATCAGTCGATGTTGAACAAATAATCGATTTTGTGGCTGGATGGATACTCACTTGGGAAATTCTGACTCCGGACAATCGAGGTCGCTGAACAAGAAATCTTCTACCTGGCTGGATACCCGCCTGGGAACTTCACCCCGGGGGCAATCGAGGTCGCTGAACACGAATCTGAAGTTCGTTTTTGATGTGTTCATCGTAATCAGTCGATGATGAACAAGTAATCGATTTTTTGTGGATATCATTCAGGCAGCCCGAAACTTCACCCCGGGGTAATAGAGGATGCTGATCACGAATCTGAAGTTCGCTTTTGAAGTGTCGATCGCCATCAGTCGATGTTGAACAAATAATCGATTTTGTGGCTGGATGGATACTCACTTGGGAAATTCAGACTCTGGGCAATCGAGGTCGCTGAACAAGAAGTCTTCTACCTGGCTGGATTCCCGCCTGGGAACTTCACCCCGGGGGCAATCGAGGTCGCTGAACACGAATCTGAAGTTCGTTTTTGAGGTGTCGATCGCCATCAGTCGATGTTGAACAAATAATCGATTTTGTGGCTGGATGGATACTCACTTGGGAAATTCAGACTCTGGGCAATCGAGGTCGCTGAACAAGAAGTCTTCTACCTGGCTGGATTCCCGCATGGGAACTTCACCCCGGGGGCAATCGAGGTCGCTGAACACGAACCTGAAGTTCGTTTTTGAGGTGTCCATCGCCATCAGTCGATGATGAACAAGTAATCGATTTTTTGTGGATATCATTCAGGCAGCCCGAAACTTCACCCCGGGGTAATAGAGGATGCTGAACACGAATCTGAAGTTCGTTTTTGAGGTGTCCATCGCCATCAGTCGATGTTGAACAAATAATCGATTTTGTGGCTGGATGGATACTCACTTGGGAAATTCATACTCTGGGCAATCGAAGTTGCTGAACAAGATGTCTTCTACCTAGCTAGATACCTGCCTGGGAACTTCACCCCGGGGGCAATCGAGGTCGCTGAACACGAATCTGAAGTTCGTTTTTGAGGTGTTCATCGCCATCAGTCGATGTTGAACAAATAATCGATTTTGTGGCTGGATGGATACTCACTTGGGAAATTCTGACTCCGGACAATCGAGGTCGCTGAACAAGAAATCTTCTACCTGGCTGGATACCCGCCTGGGAACTTCACCCCGGGGGCAATCGAGGTCGCTGAACACGAATCTGAAGTTCGTTTTTGAGGTGTTCATCGCCATCAGTCGATGTTGAAGAAATAATCGATTTTGTGGCTGGATGGATACTCACTTGGGAAATCCTGACTCTGGGCAGTCGAGGTCGCTGAACAAGAAGTCTTCTACCTGGCTGGATTCCCGCCTGGGAACTTCACCCCGGGGGCAATCGAGGTCGCTGAACACGAATCTGAAGTCCGTTTTTGAGGTGTCCATCGCCATCAGTCGATGTTGAACAAATAATCGATTTTGTGGCTGGATAGATACTCACTTGGGAAATTCTGTCTCTGGGCAATCGAGGTCGCTGAACAAGAAGTCTTCTACCTGGCTGGATTCCCGCATGGGAACTTCACCCCGGGGGCTATCGAGGTCGCTGAACACGAACCTGAAGTTCGTTTTTGAGGTGTCCATCGTAATCAGTCGATGATGAACAAGTAATCGATTTTTTGTGGATATCATTCAGGCAGCCCGAAACTTCACCCCGGGGTAATAGAGGATGCTGAACACGAATCTGAAGTTCGTTTTTGAGGTGTCCATCGCCATCAGTCGATGTTGAACAAATAATCGATTTTGTGGCTGGATGGATACTCACTTGGGAAATTCATACTCTGGGCAATCGAAGTTGCTGAACATGATGTCTTCTACCTAGCTGGATACCTGCCTGGGAACTTCACCCCGGGGGCAATCGAGGTCGCTGAACACGAATCTGAAGTTCGTTTTTGAGGTGTTCATCGCCATCAGTCGATGTTGAACAAATAATCGATTTTGTGGCTGGATGGATACTCACTTGGGAAATTCTGACTTGGTGCAATCGAGGTCGCTGAACAAGAAGTCTTCTACCTAGCTGGATACCTGCCTGGGAACTTCACACCGGGGGCAATCGAGGTCGCTGAACACGAATCTGAAGTTCGTTTTTGAGGTGTTCATCGCCATCAGTCGATGTTGAACAAATAGTCGATTTTGTGGCTGGATGGATACTCACTTGGGAAATTCTGACTCCGGACAATCGAGGTCGCTGAACAAGAAATCTTCTACCTGGCTGGATACCCGCCTGGGAACTTCACCTCGGGGGCAATCGAGGTCGCTGAACACGAATCTGAAGTTCGTTTTTGATGTGTTCATCGTAATCAGTCGATGATGAACAAGTAATCGATTTTTTGTGGATATCATTCAGGCAGCCCGAAACTTCACCCCGGGGTAATAGAGGATGCTGATCACGAATCTGAAGTTCGCTTTTGAAGTGTCGATCGCCATCAGTCGATGTTGAACAAATAATCGATTTTGTGGCTGGATGGATACTCACTTGGGAAATTCAGACTCTGGGCAATCGAGGTCGCTGAACAAGAAGTCTTCTACCTGGCTGGATTCCCGCATGGGAACTTCACCCCGGGGGCAATCGAGGTCGCTGAACACGAACCTGAAGTTCGTTTTTGAGGTGTCCATCGCCATCAGTCGATGATGAACAAGTAATCGATTTTTTGTGGATATCATTCAGGCAGCCCGAAACTTCACCCCGGGGTAATAGAGGATGCTGAACACGAATCTGAAGTTCGTTTTTGAGGTGTCCATCGCCATCAGTCGATGTTGAACAAATAATCGATTTTGTGGCTGGATGGATACTCACTTGGGAAATTCATACTCTGGGCAATCGAAGTTGCTGAACAAGATGTCTTCTACCTAGCTAGATACCTGCCTGGGAACTTCACCCCGGGGGCAATCGAGGTCGCTGAACACGAATCTGAAGTTCGTTTTTGAGGTGTTCATCGCCATCAGTCGATGTTGAACAAATAATCGATTTTGTGGCTGGATGGATACTCAGTTGGGAAATTCTGACTTGGTGCAATCGAGGTCGCTGAACAAGAAGTCTTCTACCTAGCTGGATACCTGCCTGGGAACTTCACACCGGGGGCAATCGAGGTCGCTGAACACGAATCTGAAGTTCGTTTTTGAGGTGTTCATCGCCATCAGTCGATGTTGAACAAATAATCGATTTTGTGGCTGGATGGATACTCACTTGGGAAATTCTGTCTCTGGGCAATCGAGGTCGCTGAACAAGAAGTCTTCTACCTGGCTGGATTCCCGCATGGGAACTTCACCCCAGGGGCTATCGAGGTCGCTGAACACGAACCTGAAGTTCGTTTTTGAGGTGTTCATCGCCATCAGTCGATGTTGAACAAATAATCGATTTTGTGGCTGGATGGATACTCACTTGGGAAATTCTGTCTCTGGGCAATCGAGGTCGCTGAACAAGAAGTCTTCTACCTGGCTGGATTCCCGCATGGGAACTTCACCCCAGGGGCTATCGAGGTCGCTGAACACGAACCTGAAGTTCGTTTTTGAGGTGTTCATCGCCATCAGTCGATGTTGAACAAATAATCGATTTTGTGGCTGGATGGATACTCACTTGGGAAATTCTGTCTCTGGGCAATCGAGGTCGCTGAACAAGAAGTCTTCTACCTGGCTGGATTCCCGCATGGGAACTTCACCCCAGGGGCTATCGAGGTCGCTGAACACGAACCTGAAGTTCGTTTTTGAGGTGTTCATCGCCATCAGTCGATGTTGAACAAATAATCGATTTTGTGGCTGGATGGATACTCACTTGGGAAATTCTGACTCCGGACAATCGAGGTCGCTGAACAAGAAATCTTCTACCTGGCTGGATACCCGCCTGGGAACTTCACCCCGGGGGCAATCGAGGTCGCTGAACACGAATCTGAAGTTCGTTTTTGAGGTGTTCATCGTAATCAGTCGATGATGAACAAGTAATCGATTTTTTGTGGATATCATTCAGGCAGCCCGAAACTTCACCCCGGGGTAATAGAGGATGCTGAACACGAATCTGAAGTTCGCTTTTGAAGTGTCGATCGCCATCAGTCGATGTTGAACAAATAATCGATTTTGTGGCTGGATGGATACTCACTTGGGAAATTCTGACTCTGGACAATCGAGGTCGCTGAACAAGAAATCTTCTACCTGGCTGGATTCCCGCATGGGAACTTCACCCCGGGGGCAATCGAGGTCGATGAACACGAATCTGAAGTTCGTTTTTGAGGTGTTCATCGCCATCAGTCGATGTTGAACAAATAATCGATTTTGTGGCTGGATGGATACTCACTTGGGAAATTCTGTCTCTGGGCAATCGAGGTCGCTGAACAAGAAGTCTTCTACCTGGCTGGATTCCCGCATGGGAACTTCACCCCAGGGGCTATCGAGGTCGCTGAACACGAATCTGAAGTTCGTTTTTGAGGTGTTCATCGCCATCAGTCGATGTTGAACAAATAATCGATTTTGTGGCTGGATGGATACTCACTTGGGAAATTCTGACTCTGGACAATCGAGGTCGCTGAACAAGAAATCTTCTACCTGGCTGGATTCCCGCATGGGAACTTCACCCCGGGGGCAATCGAGGTCGATGAACACGAATCTGAAGTTCGTTTTTGAGGTGTTCATCGCCATCAGTCGATGTTGAACAAATAATCGATTTTGTGGCTGGATGGATACTCACTTGGGAAATTCTGTCTCTGGGCAATCGAGGTCGCTGAACAAGAAGTCTTCTACCTGGCTGGATTCCCGCATGGGAACTTCACCCCGGGGGCAATCGAGGTCGCTGAACACGAACCTGAAGTTCGTTTTTGAGGTGTCCATCGCCATCAGTCGATGATGAACAAGTAATCGATTTTTTGTGGATATCATTCAGGCAGCCCGAAACTTCACCCCGGGGTAATAGAGGATGCTGAACACGAATCTGAAGTTCGTTTTTGAGGTGTCCATCGCCATCAGTCGATGTTGAACAAATAATCGATTTTGTGGCTGGATGGATACTCACTTGGGAAATTCATACTCTGGGCAATCGAAGTTGCTGAACAAGATGTCTTCTACCTAGCTAGATACCTGCCTGGGAACTTCACCCCGGGGGCAATCGAGGTCGCTGAACACGAATCTGAAGTTCGTTTTTGAGGTGTTCATCGCCATCAGTCGATGTTGAACAAATAATCGATTTTGTGGCTGGATGGATACTCAGTTGGGAAATTCTGACTTGGTGCAATCGAGGTCGCTGAACAAGAAGTCTTCTACCTAGCTGGATACCTGCCTGGGAACTTCACACCGGGGGCAATCGAGGTCGCTGAACACGAATCTGAAGTTCGTTTTTGAGGTGTTCATCGCCATCAGTCGATGTTGAACAAATAATCGATTTTGTGGCTGGATGGATACTCACTTGGGAAATTCTGTCTCTGGGCAATCGAGGTCGCTGAACAAGAAGTCTTCTACCTGGCTGGATTCCCGCATGGGAACTTCACCCCAGGGGCTATCGAGGTCGCTGAACACGAACCTGAAGTTCGTTTTTGAGGTGTTCATCGCCATCAGTCGATGTTGAACAAATAATCGATTTTGTGGCTGGATGGATACTCACTTGGGAAATTCTGTCTCTGGGCAATCGAGGTCGCTGAACAAGAAGTCTTCTACCTGGCTGGATTCCCGCATGGGAACTTCACCCCAGGGGCTATCGAGGTCGCTGAACACGAACCTGAAGTTCGTTTTTGAGGTGTTCATCGCCATCAGTCGATGTTGAACAAATAATCGATTTTGTGGCTGGATGGATACTCACTTGGGAAATTCTGTCTCTGGGCAATCGAGGTCGCTGAACAAGAAGTCTTCTACCTGGCTGGATTCCCGCATGGGAACTTCACCCCAGGGGCTATCGAGGTCGCTGAACACGAACCTGAAGTTCGTTTTTGAGGTGTTCATCGCCATCAGTCGATGTTGAACAAATAATCGATTTTGTGGCTGGATGGATACTCACTTGGGAAATTCTGACTCCGGACAATCGAGGTCGCTGAACAAGAAATCTTCTACCTGGCTGGATACCCGCCTGGGAACTTCACCCCGGGGGCAATCGAGGTCGCTGAACACGAATCTGAAGTTCGTTTTTGAGGTGTTCATCGTAATCAGTCGATGATGAACAAGTAATCGATTTTTTGTGGATATCATTCAGGCAGCCCGAAACTTCACCCCGGGGTAATAGAGGATGCTGAACACGAATCTGAAGTTCGCTTTTGAAGTGTCGATCGCCATCAGTCGATGTTGAACAAATAATCGATTTTGTGGCTGGATGGATACTCACTTGGGAAATTCTGACTCTGGACAATCGAGGTCGCTGAACAAGAAATCTTCTACCTGGCTGGATTCCCGCATGGGAACTTCACCCCGGGGGCAATCGAGGTCGATGAACACGAATCTGAAGTTCGTTTTTGAGGTGTTCATCGCCATCAGTCGATGTTGAACAAATAATCGATTTTGTGGCTGGATGGATACTCACTTGGGAAATTCTGTCTCTGGGCAATCGAGGTCGCTGAACAAGAAGTCTTCTACCTGGCTGGATTCCCGCATGGGAACTTCACCCCAGGGGCTATCGAGGTCGCTGAACACGAATCTGAAGTTCGTTTTTGAGGTGTTCATCGCCATCAGTCGATGTTGAACAAATAATCGATTTTGTGGCTGGATGGATACTCACTTGGGAAATTCTGACTCTGGACAATCGAGGTCGCTGAACAAGAAATCTTCTACCTGGCTGGATTCCCGCATGGGAACTTCACCCCGGGGGCAATCGAGGTCGATGAACACGAATCTGAAGTTCGTTTTTGAGGTGTTCATCGCCATCAGTCGATGTTGAACAAATAATCGATTTTGTGGCTGGATGGATACTCACTTGGGAAATTCTGACTCTGGACAATCGAGATCGCTGAACAAGAAGTCTTCTACCTAGCTGGATACCCGCCTGGGAACTTCACCTCCGGGGGCAATCGAGGTCGCTGAACACGAATCTGAAGTTCGTTTTTGAGGTGTTCATCGCCATCAGTCGATGTTGAACAAATAATCGATTTTGTGGCTGGATAGATACTCACTTGGGAAATTCTGACTCTGGACAATCGAGATCGCTGAACAAGAAGTCTTCTACCTAGCTGGATACCTGCCTGGGAACTTCACACCGGGGGCAATCGAGGTCGCTGAACACGAATCTGAAGTTCGTTTTTGAGGTGTTCATCGCCATCAGTCGATGTTGAACAAATAATCGATTTTGTGGCTGGATAGATACTCACTTGGGAAATTCTGACTCTGGACAATCGAGATCGCTGAACAAGAAGTCTTCTACCTAGCTGGATACCTGCCTGGGAACTTCACACCGGGGGCAATCGAGGTCGCTGAACACGAACCTGAAGTTCGTTTTTGAGGTGTCCATCGCCATCAGTCGATGATGAACAAGTAATCGATTTTTTGTGGATATCATTCAGGCAGCCCGAAACTTCACCCCGGGGTAATAGAGGATGCTGAACACGAATCTGAAGTTCGTTTTTGAGGTGTCCATCGCCATCAGTCGATGTTGAACAAATAATCGATTTTGTGGCTGGATGGATACTCACTTGGGAAATTCATACTCTGGGCAATCGAAGTTGCTGAACAAGATGTCTTCTACCTAGCTAGATACCTGCCTGGGAACTTCACCCCGGGGGCAATCGAGGTCGCTGAACACGAATCTGAAGTTCGTTTTTGAGGTGTTCATCGCCATCAGTCGATGTTGAACAAATAATCGATTTTGTGGCTGGATGGATACTCAGTTGGGAAATTCTGACTTGGTGCAATCGAGGTCGCTGAACAAGAAGTCTTCTACCTAGCTGGATACCTGCCTGGGAACTTCACACCGGGGGCAATCGAGGTCGCTGAACACGAATCTGAAGTTCGTTTTTGAGGTGTTCATCGCCATCAGTCGATGTTGAACAAATAATCGATTTTGTGGCTGGATGGATACTCACTTGGGAAATTCTGTCTCTGGGCAATCGAGGTCGCTGAACAAGAAGTCTTCTACCTGGCTGGATTCCCGCATGGGAACTTCACCCCAGGGGCTATCGAGGTCGCTGAACACGAACCTGAAGTTCGTTTTTGAGGTGTTCATCGCCATCAGTCGATGTTGAACAAATAATCGATTTTGTGGCTGGATGGATACTCACTTGGGAAATTCTGTCTCTGGGCAATCGAGGTCGCTGAACAAGAAGTCTTCTACCTGGCTGGATTCCCGCATGGGAACTTCACCCCAGGGGCTATCGAGGTCGCTGAACACGAACCTGAAGTTCGTTTTTGAGGTGTTCATCGCCATCAGTCGATGTTGAACAAATAATCGATTTTGTGGCTGGATGGATACTCACTTGGGAAATTCTGTCTCTGGGCAATCGAGGTCGCTGAACAAGAAGTCTTCTACCTGGCTGGATTCCCGCATGGGAACTTCACCCCAGGGGCTATCGAGGTCGCTGAACACGAACCTGAAGTTCGTTTTTGAGGTGTTCATCGCCATCAGTCGATGTTGAACAAATAATCGATTTTGTGGCTGGATGGATACTCACTTGGGAAATTCTGACTCCGGACAATCGAGGTCGCTGAACAAGAAATCTTCTACCTGGCTGGATACCCGCCTGGGAACTTCACCCCGGGGGCAATCGAGGTCGCTGAACACGAATCTGAAGTTCGTTTTTGAGGTGTTCATCGTAATCAGTCGATGATGAACAAGTAATCGATTTTTTGTGGATATCATTCAGGCAGCCCGAAACTTCACCCCGGGGTAATAGAGGATGCTGAACACGAATCTGAAGTTCGCTTTTGAAGTGTCGATCGCCATCAGTCGATGTTGAACAAATAATCGATTTTGTGGCTGGATGGATACTCACTTGGGAAATTCTGACTCTGGACAATCGAGGTCGCTGAACAAGAAATCTTCTACCTGGCTGGATTCCCGCATGGGAACTTCACCCCGGGGGCAATCGAGGTCGCTGAACACGAATCTGAAGTTCGTTTTTGAGGTGTTCATCGCCATCAGTCGATGTTGAACAAATAATCGATTTTGTGGCTGGATGGATACTCACTTGGGAAATTCTGACTCTGGACAATCGAGATCGCTGAACAAGAAGTCTTCTACCTAGCTGGATACCCGCCTGGGAACTTCACCTCCGGGGGCAATCGAGGTCGCTGAACACGAATCTGAAGTTCGTTTTTGAGGTGTTCATCGCCATCAGTCGATGTTGAACAAATAATCGATTTTGTGGCTGGATAGATACTCACTTGGGAAATTCTGACTCTGGACAATCGAGATCGCTGAACAAGAAGTCTTCTACCTAGCTGGATACCTGCCTGGGAACTTCACACCGGGGGCAATCGAGGTCGCTGAACACGAATCTGAAGTTCGTTTTTGAGGTGTTCATCGCCATCAGTCGATGTTGAACAAATAATCGATTTTGTGGCTGGATAGATACTCACTTGGGAAATTCTGACTCTGGACAATCGAGATCGCTGAACAAGAAGTCTTCTACCTAGCTGGATACCTGCCTGGGAACTTCACACCGGGGGCAATCGAGGTCGCTGAACACGAATCTGAAGTTCGTTTTTGAGGTGTTCATCGCCATCAGTCGATGTTGAACAAATAATCGATTTTGTGGCTGGATGGATACTCACTTGGGAAATTCTGACTCTGGACAATCGAGATCGCTGAACAAGAAGTCTTCTACCTAGCTGGATACCCGCCTGGGAACTTCACCCCGGGGGCAATCGAGGTCGCTGAACACGAATCTGAAGTTCGTTTTTGAGGTGTTCATCGCCATCAGTCGATGTTGAACAAATAATCGATTTTGTGGCTGGATGGATACTCACTTGGGAAATTCTGACTCTAGGCAATCGAGGTCGCTGAACAAGAAGTCTTCTACCTGGCTGGATTCCCGCCTGGGAACCTCACCCCGGGGGCAATCGAGGTCGCTGAACACGAATCTGAAGTTCGTTTTTGAGGTGTCCATCGCCATCAGTCGATGTTGAACAAATAATCGATTTTGTGGCTGGATAGATACTCACTTGGGAAATTCTGACTCTAGGCAATCGAGGTCGCTGAACAAGAAATCTTCTACCTGGCTGGATTCCCGCCTGGGAACCTCACCCCGGGGGCAATCGAGGTCGCTGAACACGAATCTGAAGTTCGTTTTTGAGGTGTCCATCGCCATCAGTCGATGTTGAACAAATAATCGATTTTGTGGCTGGATAGATACTCACTTGGGAAATTCTGACTCTGGACAATCGAGGTCGCTGAACAAGAAGTCTTCTACCTGGCTGGATTCCCGCCTGGGAACCTCACCCCGGGGGCAATCGAGGTCGCTGAACACGAATCTGAAGTTCGTTTTTGAGGTGTTCATCGCCATCAGTCGATGTTGAACAAATAATCGATTTTGTGGCTGGATAGATACTCACTTGGGAAATTCTGACTCTAGGCAATCGAGGTCGCTGAACAAGAAGTCTTCTACCTGGCTGGATTCCCGCCTGGGAACTTCACCCCGGGGTAATAGAGGATGCTGAACACGAATCTGAAGTTCGTTTTTGAGGTGTTCATCGCCATCAGTCGATATTGACCAAATAATCGATTTGGTTGCTGGCTGGATACTCACATGGGAAATTCAGACTCTGGGCAATCGAAGTTGCTGAACACGAGGTCTTCTACCTGGCTGGATTCCCGCATGGGAACTTCACCCCGGGGTAAGAGAGGTTGCTGAACACGAATCTGAAGTTCGTTTTTGAAGTGTCCATCGCCATCATTCGATATTAACCAAATAATCGATTTAGTGGCTGGCTGGATACTCGCTTGGGAAATTCTGACTCTGGGCAATCGAGGTCGCTGAACAAGAAGTCTTCTACCTGGCTGGATTCCCGGATGGGAACCTCACACCGGGGGCAATCGAGGTCGCTGAACACGAATCTGAAGTTCGTTTTTGAGGTGTCCATCGCCATCAGTCGATGTTGAAAAAATAATCGCTTTTATGTGGATATCATTCAGGCAACCCGAAACTTCACCCCGGGGGCAATCGTGGTCGCTGAACACGAATCTGAAGTTCGTTTTTGAAGTGTCCATCGCCATCAATCGATATTAACCAAATAATCGATTTGGTGGCTGGCTGGATACTCGGTTGGGAAATTCGGACTCTGGGCAATCGAAGTTGCTGAACACGAGGTCTTCTACCTGGCTGGATTCCCGCATGGGAACTTCACCCCGGGGTAATAGAGGTTGCTGAACACGAATCTGAAGTTCGTTTTTGAAGTGTCCATCGCCATCATTCCATATTAACCAAATAATCGATTTAGTGGCTGGCTGGATACTCGCTTGGGAAATTCTGACTCTGGGCAATCGAGGTCGCTGAACAAGAAGTCTTCTACCTGGCTGGATTCCCGGATGGGAACCTCACCCCGGGGGCAATCGAGGTCGCTGAACACGAATCTGAAGTTCGTTTTTGAGGTGTCCATCGCCATCAGTCGATGTTGAACAAATAATCGCTTTTATGTGGATATCATTCAGGCAACCCGAAACTTCACCCCGGGGGCAATCGTGGTCGCTGAACACGAATCTGAAGTTCGTTTTTGAAGTGTCCATCGCCATCAATCGATATTGACCAACTAATCGATTTGGTTGCTGGCTGGATACTCACTTGGGAAATTCTGACTCTGGGCAATCGAGGTCGCTGAACAAGAAGTCTTCTACCTGGCTGGATTCCCGGATGGGAACCTCACCCCGGGGGCAATCGAGGTCGCAGAACACGAATCTGAAGTTCGTTTTTGAGGTGTCCATCGCCATCAGTCGATGTTGAACAAATAATCGATTTAGTTGCTGGCTGGATACTCACTTGGGAAATTCAGACTCTGGGCAATCGAAGTTGCTGAACACGAGGTCTTCTACCTGGCTGGATTCCCGCATGGGAACTTCACCCCGGGGTAATAGAAGATGCTGAACACGAATCTGAAGTTCGCTTTTGAAGTGTCCATCGCCATCAATCGATATTAACCAAATAATCGATTTGGTGGCTGGCTGGATACTCGCTTGGGAAATTCTGACTCTGGGCAATCGAGGTCGCTGAACAAGAAGTCTTCTACCTGGCTGGATTCCCGGATGGGAACTTCACCCCGGGGGCAATCGAGGTCGCTGAACACGAATCTGAAGTTCGCTTTTGAGGTGTCCATCGCCATCAGTCGATGTTGAACAAATAATCGATTTTATCTGGATATCATTCAGGTAGACCGAAACTTCACCGCGGGGGCAACCGAGGCCGCTGAACACGAATCTGAAGTTTGTTTTTGAAGTGTCCATCGCCATCATTCGATATTAACCAAATAATCGATTTAGTGGCTGGCTGGATACTCGCTTGGGAAATTCTGACTCTGGGCAATCGAGGTCGCTGAACAAGAAGTCTTCTACCTGGCTGGATTCCCGGATAGGAACTTCACCCCGGGGGCAATCGAGGTCGCTGAACACGAATCTGAAGTTCGTTTTTGAAGTGTCCATCGCCATCAATCGATATTGACCAAATAATCGATTTTGTGGCTGGATGGATACTCACTTGGGAAATTCTGACTCTGGACAATCGAGATCGCTGAACAAGAAGTCTTCTACCTAGCTGGATACCTGCCTGGGAACTTCACACCGGGGGCAATCGAGGTCGCTGAACACGAATCTGAAGTTCGTTTTTGAGGTGTTCATCGCCATCAGTCGATGTTGAACAAATAATCGACTTTGTGGCTGGATGGATACTCACTTGGGAAATTCTGACTCTGGACAATCGAGATTGCTGAACAAGAAGTCTTCTACCTAGCTGGATACCCGCCTGGGAACTTCACCCCGGGGGCAATCGAGGTCGCTGAACACGAATCTGAAGTTCGTTTTTGAGGTGTTCATCGCCATCAGTCGATGTTGAACAAATAATCGATTTTGTGGCTGGATGGATACTTGGGAAATTCTGACTCTAGGCAATCGAGGTCGCTGAACAAGAAGTCTTCTACCTGGCTGGATTCCCGCCTGGGAACCTCACCCCGGGGGCAATCGAGGTCGCTGAACACGAATCTGAAGTTCGTTTTTGAGGTGTCCATCGCCATCAGTCGATGTTGAACAAATAATCGATTTTGTGGCTGGATAGATACTCACTTGGGAAATTCTGTCTCTGGGCAATCGAGGTCGCTGAACAAGAAGTCTTCTACCTGGCTGGATTCCAGCATGGGAACTTCACCCCGGGGTAATAGAGGATGCTGAACACGAATCTGAAGTTCGTTTTTGAAGTGTCCATCGCCATCAATCGATATTAACCAAATAATCGATTTGGTGGCTGGCTGGATACTCGCTTGGGAAATTCTGACTCTGGACAATCGAGATCGCTGAACAAGAAGTCTTCTACCTAGCTGGATACCTGCCTGGGAACTTCACACCGGGGGCAATCGAGGTCGCTGAACACGAATCTGAAGTTCGTTTTTGAGGTGTTCATCGCCATCAGTCGATGTTGAACAAATAATCGATTTTATCTGGATATCATTCAGGTAGACCGAAACTTCACCGCGGGGGCAACCGAGGCCGCTGAACACGAATCTGAAGTTTGTTTTTGAAGTGTCCATCGCCATCATTCGATATTAACCAAATAATCGATTTAGTGGCTGGCTGGATACTCGCTTGGGAAATTCTGACTCTGGGCAATCGAGGTCGCTGAACAAGAAGTCTTCTACCTGGCTGGATTCCCGGATGGGAACTTCACCCCGGGGGCAATCGAGGTCGCTGAACACGAATCTGAAGTTCGTTTTTGAAGTGTCCATCGCCATCAATCGATATTGACCAAATAATCGATTTTGTGGCTGGATGGATACTCACTTGGGAAATTCTGACTCTGGACAATCGAGATCGCTGAACAAGAAGTCTTCTACCTAGCTGGATACCTGCCTGGGAACTTCACACCGGGGGCAATCGAGGTCGCTGAACACGAATCTGAAGTTCGTTTTTGAGGTGTCCATCGCCATCAGTCGATGTTGAACAAATAATCGATTTTGTGGCTGGATGGATACTCACTTGGGAAATTCTGACTCTGGACAATCGAGATCGCTGAACAAGAAGTCTTCTACCTAGCTGGATACCTGCCTGGGAACTTCACACCGGGGGCAATCGAGGTCGCTGAACACGAATCTGAAGTTCGTTTTTGAGGTGTTCATCGCCATCAGTCGATGTTGAACAAATAATCGATTTTGTGGCTGGATGGATACTCACTTGGGAAATTCTGACTCTGGACAATCGAGATCGCTGAACAAGAAGTCTTCTACCTAGCTGGATACCCGCCTGGGAACTTCACCCCGGGGGCAATCGAGGTCGCTGAACACGAATCTGAAGTTCGTTTTTGAGGTGTTCATCGCCATCAGTCGATGTTGAACAAATAATCGATTTTGTGGCTGGATGGATACTCACTTGGGAAATTCTGACTCTAGGCAATCGAGGTCGCTGAACAAGAAGTCTTCTACCTGGCTGGATTCCCGCCTGGGAACCTCACCCCGGGGGCAATCGAGGTCGCTGAACACGAATCTGAAGTTCGTTTTTGAGGTGTCCATCGCCATCAGTCGATGTTGAACAAATAATCGATTTTGTGGCTGGATAGATACTCACTTGGGAAATTCTGTCTCTGGGCAATCGAGGTCGCTGAACAAGAAGTCTTCTACCTGGCTGGATTCCAGCATGGGAACTTCACCCCGGGGTAATAGAGGATGCTGAACACGAATCTGAAGTTCGTTTTTGAAGTGTCCATCGCCATCAATCGATATTAACCAAATAATCGATTTGGTGGCTGGCTGGATACTCGCTTGGGAAATTCTGACTCTGGGCAATCGAGGTCGCTGAACAAGAAGTCTTCTACCTGGCTGGATTCCCGGATGGGAACTTCACCCCGGGGGCAATCGAGGTCGCTGAACACGAATCTGAAGTTCGCTTTTGAGGTGTCCATCGCCATCAGTCGATGTTGAACAAATAATCGATTTAGTTGCTGGCTGGATACTCACTTGGGAAATTCAGACTCTGGGCAATCGAAGTTGCTGAACAAGAGGTCTTCTACCTGGCTGGATTCCCGCATGGGAACTTCACCCCGGGGTAATAGAAGATGCTGAACACGAATCTGAAGTTCGCTTTTGAAGTGTCCATCGCCATCAATCGATATTAACCAAATAATCGATTTGGTGGCTGGCTGGATACTCGCTTGGGAAATTCTGACTCTGGGCAATCGAGGTCGCTGAACAAGAAGTCTTCTACCTGGCTGGATTCCCGGATGGGAACTTCACCCCGGGGGCAATCGAGGTCGCTGAACACGAATCTGAAGTTCGCTTTTGAGGTGTCCATCGCCATCAGTCGATGTTGAACAAATAATCGATTTTATCTGGATATCATTCAGGTAGACCGAAACTTCACCGCGGGGGCAACCGAGGCCGCTGAACACGAATCTGAAGTTTGTTTTTGAAGTGTCCATCGCCATCATTCGATATTAACCAAATAATCGATTTAGTGGCTGGCTGGATACTCGCTTGGGAAATTCTGACTCTGGGCAATCGAGGTCGCTGAACAAGAAGTCTTCTACCTGGCTGGATTCCCGGATGGGAACTTCACCCCGGGGGCAACCGAGGCCGCTGAACACGAATCTGAAGTTTGTTTTTGAAGTGTCCATCGCCATCATTCGATATTAACCAAATAATCGATTTAGTGGCTGGCTGGATACTCGCTTGGGAAATTCTGACTCTGGGCAATCGAGGTCGCTGAACAAGAAGTCTTCTACCTGGCTGGATTCCCGGATGGGAACTTCACCCCGGGGGCAATCGAGGTCGCTGAACACGAATCTGAAGTTCGTTTTTGAAGTGTCCATCGCCATCAATCGATATTGACCAAATAATCGATTTTGTGGCTGGATGGATACTCACTTGGGAAATTCTGACTCTGGACAATCGAGATCGCTGAACAAGAAGTCTTCTACCTAGCTGGATACCTGCCTGGGAACTTCACACCGGGGGCAATCGAGGTCGCTGAACACGAATCTGAAGTTCGTTTTTGAGGTGTCCATCGCCATCAGTCGATGTTGAACAAATAATCGATTTTGTGGCTGGATGGATACTCACTTGGGAAATTCTGACTCTGGACAATCGAGATCGCTGAACAAGAAGTCTTCTACCTAGCTGGATACCTGCCTGGGAACTTCACACCGGGGGCAATCGAGGTCGCTGAACACGAATCTGAAGTTCGTTTTTGAGGTGTTCATCGCCATCAGTCGATGTTGAACAAATAATCGATTTTGTGGCTGGATGGATACTCACTTGGGAAATTCTGACTCTGGACAATCGAGATCGCTGAACAAGAAGTCTTCTACCTAGCTGGATACCCGCCTGGGAACTTCACCCCGGGGGCAATCGAGGTCGCTGAACACGAATCTGAAGTTCGTTTTTGAGGTGTTCATCGCCATCAGTCGATGTTGAACAAATAATCGATTTTGTGGCTGGATGGATACTCACTTGGGAAATTCTGACTCTAGGCAATCGAGGTCGCTGAACAAGAAGTCTTCTACCTGGCTGGATTCCCGCCTGGGAACCTCACCCCGGGGGCAATCGAGGTCGCTGAACACGAATCTGAAGTTTGTTTTTGAGGTGTCCATCGCCATCAGTCGATGTTGAACAAATAATCGATTTTGTGGCTGGATAGATACTCACTTGGGAAATTCTGTCTCTGGGCAATCGAGGTCGCTGAACAAGAAGTCTTCTACCTGGCTGGATTCCAGCATGGGAACTTCACCCCGGGGTAATAGAGGATGCTGAACACGAATCTGAAGTTCGTTTTTGAAGTGTCCATCGCCATCAATCGATATTGACCAAATAATCGATTTGGTTGCTGGCTGGATACTCACATGGGAAATTCAGACTCTGGGCAATCGAAGTTGCTGAACACGAGGTCTTCTACCTGGCTGGATTCCCGCATGGGAACTTCACCCCGGGGTAATAGAAGATGCTGAACACGAATCTGAAGTTCGCTTTTGAAGTGTCCATCGCCATCAATCGATATTAACCAAATAATCGATTTGGTGGCTGGCTGGATACTCGCTTGGGAAATTCTGACTCTGGGCAATCGAGGTCGCTGAACACGAATCTGAAGTTCGCTTTTGAGGTGTCCATCGCCATCAGTCGATGTTGAACAAATAATCGATTTTATCTGGATATCATTCAGGTAGACCGAAACTTCACCGCGGGGGCAACCGAGGCCGCTGAACACGAATCTGAAGTTTGTTTTTGAAGTGTCCATCGCCATCATTCGATATTGACCAAATAATCGATTTTGTGGCTGGATGGATACTCACTTGGGAAATTCTGACTCTGGACAATCGAGATCGCTGAACAAGAAGTCTTCTACCTAGCTGGATACCTGCCTGGGAACTTCACACCGGGGGCAATCGAGGTCGCTGAACACGAATCTGAAGTTCGTTTTTGAGGTGTCCATCGCCATCAGTCGATGTTGAACAAATAATCGATTTTGTGGCTGGATGGATACTCACTTGGGAAATTCTGACTCTGGACAATCGAGATCGCTGAACAAGAAGTCTTCTACCTAGCTGGATACCTGCCTGGGAACTTCACACCGGGGGCAATCGAGGTCGCTGAACACGAATCTGAAGTTCGTTTTTGAGGTGTTCATCGCCATCAGTCGATGTTGAACAAATAATCGATTTTGTGGCTGGATGGATACTCACTTGGGAAATTCTGACTCTGGACAATCGAGATCGCTGAACAAGAAGTCTTCTACCTAGCTGGATACCCGCCTGGGAACTTCACCCCGGGGGCAATCGAGGTCGCTGAACACGAATCTGAAGTTCGTTTTTGAGGTGTTCATCGCCATCAGTCGATGTTGAACAAATAATCGATTTTGTGGCTGGATGGATACTCACTTGGGAAATTCTGACTCTAGGCAATCGAGGTCGCTGAACAAGAAGTCTTCTACCTGGCTGGATTCCCGCCTGGGAACCTCACCCCGGGGGCAATCGAGGTCGCTGAACACGAATCTGAAGTTCGTTTTTGAGGTGTCCATCGCCATCAGTCGATGTTGAACAAATAATCGATTTTGTGGCTGGATAGATACTCACTTGGGAAATTCTGTCTCTGGGCAATCGAGGTCGCTGAACAAGAAGTCTTCTACCTGGCTGGATTCCAGCATGGGAACTTCACCCCGGGGTAATAGAGGATGCTGAACACGAATCTGAAGTTCGTTTTTGAAGTGTCCATCGCCATCAATCGATATTAACCAAATAATCGATTTGGTGGCTGGCTGGATACTCGCTTGGGAAATTCTGACTCTGGGCAATCGAGGTCGCTGAACAAGAAGTCTTCTACCTGGCTGGATTCCCGGATGGGAACTTCACCCCGGGGGCAATCGAGGTCGCTGAACACGAATCTGAAGTTCGCTTTTGAGGTGTCCATCGCCATCAGTCGATGTTGAACAAATAATCGATTTAGTTGCTGGCTGGATACTCACTTGGGAAATTCAGACTCTGGGCAATCGAAGTTGCTGAACACGAGGTCTTCTACCTGGCTGGATTCCCGCATGGGAACTTCACCCCGGGGTAATAGAAGATGCTGAACACGAATCTGAAGTTCGCTTTTGAAGTGTCCATCGCCATCAATCGATATTAACCAAATAATCGATTTGGTGGCTGGCTGGATACTCGCTTGGGAAATTCTGACTCTGGGCAATCGAGGTCGCTGAACAAGAAGTCTTCCACCTGGCTGGATTCCCGGATGGGAACTTCACCCCGGGGGCAATCGAGGTCGCTGAACACGAATCTGAAGTTCGCTTTTGAGGTGTCCATCGCCATCAGTCGATGTTGAACAAATAATCGATTTTATCTGGATATCATTCAGGTAGACCGAAACTTCACCGCGGGGGCAACCGAGGCCGCTGAACACGAATCTGAAGTTTGTTTTTGAAGTGTCCATCGCCATCATTCGATATTAACCAAATAATCGATTTAGTGGCTGGCTGGATACTCGCTTGGGAAATTCTGACTCTGGGCAATCGAGGTCGCTGAACAAGAAGTCTTCTACCTGGCTGGATTCCCGGATGGGAACTTCACCGCGGGGGCAACCGAGGCCGCTGAACACGAATCTGAAGTTTGTTTTTGAAGTGTCCATCGCCATCATTCGATATTAACCAAATAATCGATTTAGTGGCTGGCTGGATACTCGCTTGGGAAATTCTGACTCTGGGCAATCGAGGTCGCTGAACAAGAAGTCTTCTACCTGGCTGGATTCCCGGATGGGAACTTCACCCCGGGGGCAATCGAGGTCGCTGAACACGAATCTGAAGTTCGTTTTTGAGGTGTCCATCGCCATCAGTCGATGTTGAACAAATAATCGATTTTGTGGCTGGATGGATACTCACTTGGGAAATTCTGACTCTGGACAATCGAGATCGCTGAACAAGAAGTCTTCTACCTGGCTGGATACCCGCCTGGGAACTTCACACCGGGGGCAATCGAGGTCGCTGAACACGAATCTGAAGTTCGTTTTTGAGGTGTCCATCGCCATCAGTCGATGTTGAACAAATAATCGATTTTGTGGCTGGATGGATACTCACTTGGGAAATTCTGACTCTGGACAATCGAGATCGCTGAACAAGAAGTCTTCTACCTAGCTGGATACCCGCCTGGGAACTTCACCCCGGGGGCAATCGAGGTCGCTGAACACGAATCTGAAGTTCGTTTTAGAGGTGTTCATCGCCATCAGTCGATGTTGAACAAATAATCGATTTTGTGGCTGGATGGATACTCACTTGGGAAATTCTGACTCTGGACAATCGAGATCGCTGAACAAGAAGTCTTCTACCTAGCTGGATACCCGCCTGGGAACTTCACCCCGGGGGCAATCGAGGTCGCTGAACACGAATCTGAAGTTCGTTTTAGAGGTGTTCATCGCCATCAGTCGATGTTGAACAAATAATCGATTTTGTGGCTGGATAGATACTCACTTGGGAAATTCTGTCTCTGGGCAATCGAGGTCGCTGAACAAGAAGTCTTCTACCTGGCTGGATTCCAGCATGGGAACTTCACCCCGGGGTAATAGAGGATGCTGAACACGAATCTGAAGTTCGTTTTTGAAGTGTCCATCGCCATCAATCGATATTGACCAAATAATCGATTTGGTTGCTGGCTGGATACTCACATGGGAAATTCAGACTCTGGGCAATCGAAGTTGCTGAACACGAGGTCTTCTACCTGGCTGGATTCCCGCATGGGAACTTCACCCCGGGGTAATAGAAGATGCTGAACACGAATCTGAAGTTCGCTTTTGAAGTGTCCATCGCCATCAATCGATATTGACCAAATAATCGATTTGGTTGCTGGATGGATACTCACTTGGGAAATTCTGACTCTGGACAATCGAGATCGCTGAACAAGAAGTCTTCTACCTAGCTGGATACCCGCCTGGGAACTTCACCCCGGGGGCAATCGAGGTCGCTGAACACGAATCTGAAGTTCGCTTTTGAGGTGTCCATCGCCATCAGTCGATGTTGAACAAATAATCGATTTTATCTGGATATCATTCAGGTAGACCGAAACTTCACCGCGGGGGCAACCGAGGCCGCTGAACACGAATCTGAAGTTTGTTTTTGAAGTGTCCATCGCCATCATTCGATATTGACCAAATAATCGATTTGGTTGCTGGATGGATACTCACTTGGGAAATTCTGACTCTGGACAATCGAGATCGCTGAACAAGAAGTCTTCTACCTAGCTGGATACCTGCCTGGGAACTTCACACCGGGGGCAATCGAGGTCGCTGAACACGAATCTGAAGTTCGTTTTTGAGGTGTCCATCGCCATCAGTCGATGTTGAACAAATAATCGATTTTGTGGCTGGATAGATACTCACTTGGGAAATTCTGACTCTGGACAATCGAGATCGCTGAACAAGAAGTCTTCTACCTAGCTGGATACCTGCCTGGGAACTTCACACCGGGGGCAATCGAGGTCGCTGAACACGAATCTGAAGTTCGTTTTTGAGGTGTCCATCGCCATCAGTCGATGTTGAACAAATAATCGATTTTGTGGCTGGATGGATACTCACTTGGGAAATTCTGACTCTGGACAATCGAGATCGCTGAACAAGAAGTCTTCTACCTAGCTGAATACCTGCCTGGGAACTTCACACCGGGGGCAATCGAGGTCGCTGAACACGAATCTGAAGTTCGTTTTAGAGGTGTTCATCGCCATCAGTCGATGTTGAACAAATAATCGATTTTGTGGCTGGATGGATACTCACTTGGGAAATTCTGACTCTGGACAATCGAGATCGCTGAACAAGAAGTCTTCTACCTAGCTGGATACCCGCCTGGGAACTTCACCCCGGGGGCAATCGAGGTCGCTGAACACGAATCTGAAGTTCGTTTTTGAGGTGTTCATCGCCATCAGTCGATGTTGAACAAATAATCGATTTTGTGGCTGGATAGATACTCACTTGGGAAATTCTGTCTCTGGGCAATCGAGGTCGCTGAACAAGAAGTCTTCTACCTGGCTGGATTCCAGCATGGGAACTTCACCCCGGGGTAATAGAGGATGCTGAACACGAATCTGAAGTTCGTTTTTGAAGTGTCCATCGCCATCAATCGATATTGACCAAATAATCGATTTGGTTGCTGGCTGGATACTCACATGGGAAATTCAGACTCTGGGCAATCGAAGTTGCTGAACACGAGGTCTTCTACCTGGCTGGATTCCCGCATGGGAACTTCACCCCGGGGTAATAGAGGTTGCTGAACACGAATCTGAAGTTCGTTTTTGAAGTGTCCATCGCCATCATTCGATATTAACCAAATAATCGATTTAGTGGCTGGCTGGATACTCGCTTGGGAAATTCTGACTCTGGGCAATCGAGGTCGCTGAACAAGAAGTCTTCTACCTGGCTGGATTCCCGGATGGGAACCTCACCCCGGGGGCAATCGAGGTCGCTGAACACGAATCTGAAGTTCGTTTTTGAGGTGTCCATCGCCATCAGTCGATGTTGAAAAAATAATCGCTTTTATGTGGATATCATTCAGGCAACCCGAAACTTCACCCCGGGGGCAATCGTGGTCGCTGAACACGAATCTGAAGTTCGTTTTTGAAGTGTCCATCGCCATCATTCGATATTAACCAAATAATCGATTTAGTGGCTGGCTGGATACTCGCTTGGGAAATTCTGACTCTGGGCAATCGAGGTCGCTGAACAAGAAGTCTTCTACCTGGCTGGATTCCCGGATGGGACTTCACCCCGGGGGCAATCGAGGTCGCTGAACACGAATCTGAAGTTCGTTTTTGAGGTGTCCATCGCCATCAATCGATATTGACCAAATAATCGATTTTGTGGCTGGATGGATACTCACTTGGGAAATTCTGACTCTGGACAATCGAGATCGCTGAACAAGAAGTCTTCTACCTAGCTGGATACCCGCCTGGGAACTTCACCCCGGGGGCAATCGAGGTCGCTGAACACGAATCTGAAGTTCGTTTTAGAGGTGTTCATCGCCATCAGTCGATGTTGAACAAATAATCGATTTTGTGGCTGGATGGATACTCACTTGGGAAATTCTGACTCTGGACAATCGAGATCGCTGAACAAGAAGTCTTCTACCTAGCTGGATACCCGCCTGGGAACTTCACCCCGGGGGCAATCGAGGTCGCTGAACACGAATCTGAAGTTCGTTTTTGAGGTGTTCATCGCCATCAGTCGATGTTGAACAAATAATCGATTTTGTGGCTGGATAGATACTCACTTGGGAAATTCTGTCTCTGGGCAATCGAGGTCGCTGAACAAGAAGTCTTCTACCTGGCTGGATTCCAGCATGGGAACTTCACCCCGGGGTAATAGAGGATGCTGAACACGAATCTGAAGTTCGTTTTTGAAGTGTCCATCGCCATCAATCGATATTGACCAAATAATCGATTTGGTTGCTGGCTGGATACTCACATGGGAAATTCAGACTCTGGGCAATCGAAGTTGCTGAACACGAGGTCTTCTACCTGGCTGGATTCCCGCATGGGAACTTCACCCCGGGGTAATAGAAGATGCTGAACACGAATCTGAAGTTCGCTTTTGAAGTGTCCATCGCCATCAATCGATATTGACCAAATAATCGATTTGGTTGCTGGATGGATACTCACTTGGGAAATTCTGACTCTGGACAATCGAGATCGCTGAACAAGAAGTCTTCTACCTAGCTGGATACCCGCCTGGGAACTTCACCCCGGGGGCAATCGAGGTCGCTGAACACGAATCTGAAGTTCGCTTTTGAGGTGTCCATCGCCATCAGTCGATGTTGAACAAATAATCGATTTTATCTGGATATCATTCAGGTAGACCGAAACTTCACCGCGGGGGCAACCGAGGCCGCTGAACACGAATCTGAAGTTTGTTTTTGAAGTGTCCATCGCCATCATTCGATATTGACCAAATAATCGATTTTGTTGCTGGATGGATACTCACTTGGGAAATTCTGACTCTGGACAATCGAGATCGCTGAACAAGAAGTCTTCTACCTAGCTGGATACCTGCCTGGGAACTTCACACCGGGGGCAATCGAGGTCGCTGAACACGAATCTGAAGTTCGTTTTTGAGGTGTCCATCGCCATCAGTCGATGTTGAACAAATAATCGATTTTGTGGCTGGATAGATACTCACTTGGGAAATTCTGACTCTGGACAATCGAGATCGCTGAACAAGAAGTCTTCTACCTAGCTGGATACCTGCCTGGGAACTTCACACCGGGGGCAATCGAGGTCGCTGAACACGAATCTGAAGTTCGTTTTTGAGGTGTCCATCGCCATCAGTCGATGTTGAACAAATAATCGATTTTGTGGCTGGATGGATACTCACTTGGGAAATTCTGACTCTGGACAATCGAGATCGCTGAACAAGAAGTCTTCTACCTAGCTGAATACCTGCCTGGGAACTTCACACCGGGGGCAATCGAGGTCGCTGAACACGAATCTGAAGTTCGTTTTAGAGGTGTTCATCGCCATCAGTCGATGTTGAACAAATAATCGATTTTGTGGCTGGATGGATACTCACTTGGGAAATTCTGACTCTGGACAATCGAGATCGCTGAACAAGAAGTCTTCTACCTAGCTGGATACCCGCCTGGGAACTTCACCCCGGGGGCAATCGAGGTCGCTGAACACGAATCTGAAGTTCGTTTTTGAGGTGTTCATCGCCATCAGTCGATGTTGAACAAATAATCGATTTTGTGGCTGGATAGATACTCACTTGGGAAATTCTGTCTCTGGGCAATCGAGGTCGCTGAACAAGAAGTCTTCTACCTAGCTGGATACCCGCCTGGGAACTTCACACCGGGGGCAATCGAGGTCGCTGAACACGAATCTGAAGTTCGTTTTTGAGGTGTCCATCGCCATCAGTCGATGTTGAACAAATAATCGATTTTGTGGCTGGATGGATACTCACTTGGGAAATTCTGACTCTGGACAATCGAGATCGCTGAACAAGAAGTCTTCTACCTAGCTGAATACCTGCCTGGGAACTTCACACCGGGGGCAATCGAGGTCGCTGAACACGAATCTGAAGTTCGTTTTAGAGGTGTTCATCGCCATCAGTCGATGTTGAACAAATAATCGATTTTGTGGCTGGATGGATACTCACTTGGGAAATTCTGACTCTGGACAATCGAGATCGCTGAACAAGAAGTCTTCTACCTAGCTGGATACCCGCCTGGGAACTTCACCCCGGGGGCAATCGAGGTCGCTGAACACGAATCTGAAGTTCGTTTTTGAGGTGTTCATCGCCATCAGTCGATGTTGAACAAATAATCGATTTTGTGGCTGGATAGATACTCACTTGGGAAATTCTGTCTCTGGGCAATCGAGGTCGCTGAACAAGAAGTCTTCTACCTGGCTGGATTCCAGCATGGGAACTTCACCCCGGGGTAATAGAGGATGCTGAACACGAATCTGAAGTTCGTTTTTGAAGTGTCCATCGCCATCAATCGATATTGACCAAATAATCGATTTGGTTGCTGGCTGGATACTCACATGGGAAATTCAGACTCTGGACAATCGAGATCGCTGAACAAGAAGTCTTCTACCTAGCTGGATACCCGCCTGGGAACTTCACCCCGGGGTAATAGAGGTTGCTGAACACGAATCTGAAGTTCGTTTTTGAAGTGTCCATCGCCATCATTCGTTTTTGAGGTGTTCATCGCCATCAGTCGATGTTGAACAAATAATCGATTTTGTGGCTGGATGGATACTCACTTGGGAAATTCTGACTCTAGGCAATCGAGGTCGCTGAACAAGAAGTCTTCTACCTGGCTGGATTCCCGCCTGGGAACCTCACCCCGGGGGCAATCGAGGTCGCTGAACACGAATCTGAAGTTCGTTTTTGAGGTGTCCATCGCCATCAGTCGATGTTGAACAAATAATCGATTTTGTGGCTGGATAGATACTCACTTGGGAAATTCTGTCTCTGGGCAATCGAGGTCGCTGAACAAGAAGTCTTCTACCTGGCTGGATTCCAGCATGGGAACTTCACCCCGGGGTAATAGAGGATGCTGAACACGAATCTGAAGTTCGTTTTTGAAGTGTCCATCGCCATCAATCGATATTAACCAAATAATCGATTTGGTGGCTGGCTGGATACTCGCTTGGGAAATTCTGACTCTGGGCAATCGAGGTCGCTGAACAAGAAGTCTTCTACCTGGCTGGATTCCCGGATGGGAACTTCACCCCGGGGGCAATCGAGGTCGCTGAACACGAATCTGAAGTTCGCTTTTGAGGTGTCCATCGCCATCAGTCGATGTTGAACAAATAATCGATTTAGTTGCTGGCTGGATACTCACTTGGGAAATTCAGACTCTGGGCAATCGAAGTTGCTGAACACGAGGTCTTCTACCTGGCTGGATTCCCGCATGGGAACTTCACCCCGGGGTAATAGAAGATGCTGAACACGAATCTGAAGTTCGCTTTTGAAGTGTCCATCGCCATCAATCGATATTAACCAAATAATCGATTTGGTGGCTGGCTGGATACTCGCTTGGGAAATTCTGACTCTGGGCAATCGAGGTCGCTGAACAAGAAGTCTTCCACCTGGCTGGATTCCCGGATGGGAACTTCACCCCGGGGGCAATCGAGGTCGCTGAACACGAATCTGAAGTTCGCTTTTGAGGTGTCCATCGCCATCAGTCGATGTTGAACAAATAATCGATTTTATCTGGATATCATTCAGGTAGACCGAAACTTCACCGCGGGGGCAACCGAGGCCGCTGAACACGAATCTGAAGTTTGTTTTTGAAGTGTCCATCGCCATCATTCGATATTAACCAAATAATCGATTTAGTGGCTGGCTGGATACTCGCTTGGGAAATTCTGACTCTGGGCAATCGAGGTCGCTGAACAAGAAGTCTTCTACCTGGCTGGATTCCCGGATGGGAACTTCACCGCGGGGGCAACCGAGGCCGCTGAACACGAATCTGAAGTTTGTTTTTGAAGTGTCCATCGCCATCATTCGATATTAACCAAATAATCGATTTAGTGGCTGGCTGGATACTCGCTTGGGAAATTCTGACTCTGGGCAATCGAGGTCGCTGAACAAGAAGTCTTCTACCTGGCTGGATTCCCGGATGGGAACTTCACCCCGGGGGCAATCGAGGTCGCTGAACACGAATCTGAAGTTCGTTTTTGAGGTGTCCATCGCCATCAGTCGATGTTGAACAAATAATCGATTTTGTGGCTGGATGGATACTCACTTGGGAAATTCTGACTCTGGACAATCGAGATCGCTGAACAAGAAGTCTTCTACCTGGCTGGATACCCGCCTGGGAACTTCACACCGGGGGCAATCGAGGTCGCTGAACACGAATCTGAAGTTCGTTTTTGAGGTGTCCATCGCCATCAGTCGATGTTGAACAAATAATCGATTTTGTGGCTGGATGGATACTCACTTGGGAAATTCTGACTCTGGACAATCGAGATCGCTGAACAAGAAGTCTTCTACCTAGCTGGATACCCGCCTGGGAACTTCACCCCGGGGGCAATCGAGGTCGCTGAACACGAATCTGAAGTTCGTTTTAGAGGTGTTCATCGCCATCAGTCGATGTTGAACAAATAATCGATTTTGTGGCTGGATGGATACTCACTTGGGAAATTCTGACTCTGGACAATCGAGATCGCTGAACAAGAAGTCTTCTACCTAGCTGGATACCCGCCTGGGAACTTCACCCCGGGGGCAATCGAGGTCGCTGAACACGAATCTGAAGTTCGTTTTAGAGGTGTTCATCGCCATCAGTCGATGTTGAACAAATAATCGATTTTGTGGCTGGATAGATACTCACTTGGGAAATTCTGTCTCTGGGCAATCGAGGTCGCTGAACAAGAAGTCTTCTACCTGGCTGGATTCCAGCATGGGAACTTCACCCCGGGGTAATAGAGGATGCTGAACACGAATCTGAAGTTCGTTTTTGAAGTGTCCATCGCCATCAATCGATATTGACCAAATAATCGATTTGGTTGCTGGCTGGATACTCACATGGGAAATTCAGACTCTGGGCAATCGAAGTTGCTGAACACGAGGTCTTCTACCTGGCTGGATTCCCGCATGGGAACTTCACCCCGGGGTAATAGAAGATGCTGAACACGAATCTGAAGTTCGCTTTTGAAGTGTCCATCGCCATCAATCGATATTGACCAAATAATCGATTTGGTTGCTGGATGGATACTCACTTGGGAAATTCTGACTCTGGACAATCGAGATCGCTGAACAAGAAGTCTTCTACCTAGCTGGATACCCGCCTGGGAACTTCACCCCGGGGGCAATCGAGGTCGCTGAACACGAATCTGAAGTTCGCTTTTGAGGTGTCCATCGCCATCAGTCGATGTTGAACAAATAATCGATTTTATCTGGATATCATTCAGGTAGACCGAAACTTCACCGCGGGGGCAACCGAGGCCGCTGAACACGAATCTGAAGTTTGTTTTTGAAGTGTCCATCGCCATCATTCGATATTGACCAAATAATCGATTTGGTTGCTGGATGGATACTCACTTGGGAAATTCTGACTCTGGACAATCGAGATCGCTGAACAAGAAGTCTTCTACCTAGCTGGATACCTGCCTGGGAACTTCACACCGGGGGCAATCGAGGTCGCTGAACACGAATCTGAAGTTCGTTTTTGAGGTGTCCATCGCCATCAGTCGATGTTGAACAAATAATCGATTTTGTGGCTGGATAGATACTCACTTGGGAAATTCTGACTCTGGACAATCGAGATCGCTGAACAAGAAGTCTTCTACCTAGCTGGATACCTGCCTGGGAACTTCACACCGGGGGCAATCGAGGTCGCTGAACACGAATCTGAAGTTCGTTTTTGAGGTGTCCATCGCCATCAGTCGATGTTGAACAAATAATCGATTTTGTGGCTGGATGGATACTCACTTGGGAAATTCTGACTCTGGACAATCGAGATCGCTGAACAAGAAGTCTTCTACCTAGCTGAATACCTGCCTGGGAACTTCACACCGGGGGCAATCGAGGTCGCTGAACACGAATCTGAAGTTCGTTTTAGAGGTGTTCATCGCCATCAGTCGATGTTGAACAAATAATCGATTTTGTGGCTGGATGGATACTCACTTGGGAAATTCTGACTCTGGACAATCGAGATCGCTGAACAAGAAGTCTTCTACCTAGCTGGATACCCGCCTGGGAACTTCACCCCGGGGGCAATCGAGGTCGCTGAACACGAATCTGAAGTTCGTTTTTGAGGTGTTCATCGCCATCAGTCGATGTTGAACAAATAATCGATTTTGTGGCTGGATAGATACTCACTTGGGAAATTCTGTCTCTGGGCAATCGAGGTCGCTGAACAAGAAGTCTTCTACCTGGCTGGATTCCAGCATGGGAACTTCACCCCGGGGTAATAGAGGATGCTGAACACGAATCTGAAGTTCGTTTTTGAAGTGTCCATCGCCATCAATCGATATTGACCAAATAATCGATTTGGTTGCTGGCTGGATACTCACATGGGAAATTCAGACTCTGGGCAATCGAAGTTGCTGAACACGAGGTCTTCTACCTGGCTGGATTCCCGCATGGGAACTTCACCCCGGGGTAATAGAGGTTGCTGAACACGAATCTGAAGTTCGTTTTTGAAGTGTCCATCGCCATCATTCGATATTAACCAAATAATCGATTTAGTGGCTGGCTGGATACTCGCTTGGGAAATTCTGACTCTGGGCAATCGAGGTCGCTGAACAAGAAGTCTTCTACCTGGCTGGATTCCCGGATGGGAACCTCACCCCGGGGGCAATCGAGGTCGCTGAACACGAATCTGAAGTTCGTTTTTGAGGTGTCCATCGCCATCAGTCGATGTTGAAAAAATAATCGCTTTTATGTGGATATCATTCAGGCAACCCGAAACTTCACCCCGGGGGCAATCGTGGTCGCTGAACACGAATCTGAAGTTCGTTTTTGAAGTGTCCATCGCCATCATTCGATATTAACCAAATAATCGATTTAGTGGCTGGCTGGATACTCGCTTGGGAAATTCTGACTCTGGGCAATCGAGGTCGCTGAACAAGAAGTCTTCTACCTGGCTGGATTCCCGGATGGGACTTCACCCCGGGGGCAATCGAGGTCGCTGAACACGAATCTGAAGTTCGTTTTTGAGGTGTCCATCGCCATCAATCGATATTGACCAAATAATCGATTTTGTGGCTGGATGGATACTCACTTGGGAAATTCTGACTCTGGACAATCGAGATCGCTGAACAAGAAGTCTTCTACCTAGCTGGATACCCGCCTGGGAACTTCACCCCGGGGGCAATCGAGGTCGCTGAACACGAATCTGAAGTTCGTTTTAGAGGTGTTCATCGCCATCAGTCGATGTTGAACAAATAATCGATTTTGTGGCTGGATGGATACTCACTTGGGAAATTCTGACTCTGGACAATCGAGATCGCTGAACAAGAAGTCTTCTACCTAGCTGGATACCCGCCTGGGAACTTCACCCCGGGGGCAATCGAGGTCGCTGAACACGAATCTGAAGTTCGTTTTTGAGGTGTTCATCGCCATCAGTCGATGTTGAACAAATAATCGATTTTGTGGCTGGATAGATACTCACTTGGGAAATTCTGTCTCTGGGCAATCGAGGTCGCTGAACAAGAAGTCTTCTACCTGGCTGGATTCCAGCATGGGAACTTCACCCCGGGGTAATAGAGGATGCTGAACACGAATCTGAAGTTCGTTTTTGAAGTGTCCATCGCCATCAATCGATATTGACCAAATAATCGATTTGGTTGCTGGCTGGATACTCACATGGGAAATTCAGACTCTGGGCAATCGAAGTTGCTGAACACGAGGTCTTC
The DNA here is from genome assembly GCA_947359475.1 of Heligmosomoides polygyrus bakeri. Classification (NCBI taxonomy): domain Eukaryota; kingdom Metazoa; phylum Nematoda; class Chromadorea; order Rhabditida; family Heligmosomidae; genus Heligmosomoides; species Heligmosomoides polygyrus. Next base: position 46,550,547 of record OX375870.1, read on the forward strand.
TACCTGGCTGGATTCCCGCATGGGAACTTCACCCCGGGGTAATAGAAGATGCTGAACACGAATCTGAAGTTCGCTTTTGAAGTGTCCATCGCCATCAATCGATATTGACCAAATAATCGATTTGGTTGCTGGATGGATACTCACTTGGGAAATTCTGACTCTGGACAATCGAGATCGCTGAACAAGAAGTCTTCTACCTAGCTGGATACCCGCCTGGGAACTTCACCCCGGGGGCAATCGAGGTCGCTGAACACGAATCTGAAGTTCGCTTTTGAGGTGTCCATCGCCATCAGTCGATGTTGAACAAATAATCGATTTTATCTGGATATCATTCAGGTAGACCGAAACTTCACCGCGGGGGCAACCGAGGCCGCTGAACACGAATCTGAAGTTTGTTTTTGAAGTGTCCATCGCCATCATTCGATATTGACCAAATAATCGATTTTGTTGCTGGATGGATACTCACTTGGGAAATTCTGACTCTGGACAATCGAGATCGCTGAACAAGAAGTCTTCTACCTAGCTGGATACCTGCCTGGGAACTTCACACCGGGGGCAATCGAGGTCGCTGAACACGAATCTGAAGTTCGTTTTTGAGGTGTCCATCGCCATCAGTCGATGTTGAACAAATAATCGATTTTGTGGCTGGATAGATACTCACTTGGGAAATTCTGACTCTGGACAATCGAGATCGCTGAACAAGAAGTCTTCTACCTAGCTGGATACCTGCCTGGGAACTTCACACCGGGGGCAATCGAGGTCGCTGAACACGAATCTGAAGTTCGTTTTTGAGGTGTCCATCGCCATCAGTCGATGTTGAACAAATAATCGATTTTGTGGCTGGATGGATACTCACTTGGGAAATTCTGACTCTGGACAATCGAGATCGCTGAACAAGAAGTCTTCTACCTAGCTGAATACCTGCCTGGGAACTTCACACCGGGGGCAATCGAGGTCGCTGAACACGAATCTGAAGTTCGTTTTAGAGGTGTTCATCGCCATCAGTCGATGTTGAACAAATAATCGATTTTGTGGCTGGATGGATACTCACTTGGGAAATTCTGACTCTGGACAATCGAGATCGCTGAACAAGAAGTCTTCTACCTAGCTGGATACCCGCCTGGGAACTTCACCCCGGGGGCAATCGAGGTCGCTGAACACGAATCTGAAGTTCGTTTTTGAGGTGTTCATCGCCATCAGTCGATGTTGAACAAATAATCGATTTTGTGGCTGGATAGATACTCACTTGGGAAATTCTGTCTCTGGGCAATCGAGGTCGCTGAACAAGAAGTCTTCTACCTGGCTGGATTCCAGCATGGGAACTTCACCCCGGGGTAATAGAGGATGCTGAACACGAATCTGAAGTTCGTTTTTGAAGTGTCCATCGCCATCAATCGATATTGACCAAATAATCGATTTGGTTGCTGGCTGGATACTCACATGGGAAATTCAGACTCTGGGCAATCGAAGTTGCTGAACACGAGGTCTTCTACCTGGCTGGATTCCCGCATGGGAACTTCACCCCGGGGTAATAGAGGTTGCTGAACACGAATCTGAAGTTCGTTTTTGAAGTGTCCATCGCCATCATTCGATATTAACCAAATAATCGATTTAGTGGCTGGCTGGATACTCGCTTGGGAAATTCTGACTCTGGGCAATCGAGGTCGCTGAACAAGAAGTCTTCTACCTGGCTGGATTCCCGGATGGGAACCTCACCCCGGGGGCAATCGAGGTCGCTGAACACGAATCTGAAGTTCGTTTTTGAGGTGTCCATCGCCATCAGTCGATGTTGAAAAAATAATCGCTTTTATGTGGATATCATTCAGGCAACCCGAAACTTCACCCCGGGGGCAATCGTGGTCGCTGAACACGAATCTGAAGTTCGTTTTTGAAGTGTCCATCGCCATCATTCGATATTAACCAAATAATCGATTTAGTGGCTGGCTGGATACTCGCTTGGGAAATTCTGACTCTGGGCAATCGAGGTCGCTGAACAAGAAGTCTTCTACCTGGCTGGATTCCCGGATGGGACTTCACCCCGGGGGCAATCGAGGTCGCTGAACACGAATCTGAAGTTCGTTTTTGAGGTGTCCATCGCCATCAATCGATATTGACCAAATAATCGATTTTGTGGCTGGATGGATACTCACTTGGGAAATTCTGACTCTGGACAATCGAGATCGCTGAACAAGAAGTCTTCTACCTAGCTGGATACCTGCCTGGGAACTTCACACCGGGGGCAATCGAGGTCGCTGAACACGAATCTGAAGTTCGTTTTTGAGGTGTTCATCGCCATCAGTCGATGTTGAACAAATAATCGATTTTGTGGCTGGATGGATACTCACTTGGGAAATTCTGACTCTGGACAATCGAGATCGCTGAACAAGAAGTCTTCTACCTAGCTGGATACCCGCCTGGGAACTTCACCCCGGGGGCAATCGAGGTCGCTGAACACGAATCTGAAGTTCGTTTTTGAGGTGTTCATCGCCATCAGTCGATGTTGAACAAATAATCGATTTTGTGGCTGGATAGATACTCACTTGGGAAATTCTGTCTCTGGGCAATCGAGGTCGCTGAACAAGAAGTCTTCTACCTGGCTGGATTCCAGCATGGGAACTTCACCCCGGGGTAATAGAGGATGCTGAACACGAATCTGAAGTTCGTTTTTGAAGTGTCCATCGCCATCAATCGATATTGACCAAATAATCGATTTGGTTGCTGGCTGGATACTCACATGGGAAATTCAGACTCTGGGCAATCGAAGTTGCTGAACACGAGGTCTTCTACCTGGCTGGATTCCCGCATGGGAACTTCACCCCGGGGTAATAGAGGTTGCTGAACACGAATCTGAAGTTCGTTTTTGAAGTGTCCATCGCCATCATTCGATATTAACCAAATAATCGATTTAGTGGCTGGCTGGATACTCGCTTGGGAAATTCTGACTCTGGGCAATCGAGGTCGCTGAACAAGAAGTCTTCTACCTGGCTGGATTCCCGGATGGGAACCTCACCCCGGGGGCAATCGAGGTCGCTGAACACGAATCTGAAGTTCGTTTTTGAGGTGTCCATCGCCATCAGTCGATGTTGAAAAAATAATCGCTTTTATGTGGATATCATTCAGGCAACCCGAAACTTCACCCCGGGGGCAATCGTGGTCGCTGAACACGAATCTGAAGTTCGTTTTTGAAGTGTCCATCGCCATCATTCGATATTAACCAAATAATCGATTTAGTGGCTGGCTGGATACTCGCTTGGGAAATTCTGACTCTGGGCAATCGAGGTCGCTGAACAAGAAGTCTTCTACCTGGCTGGATTCCCGGATGGGAACTTCACCCCGGGGGCAATCGAGGTCGCTGAACACGAATCTGAAGTTCGTTTTTGAGGTGTCCATCGCCATCAATCGATATTGACCAAATAATCGATTTTGTGGCTGGATGGATACTCACTTGGGAAATTCTGACTCTGGACAATCGAGATCGCTGAACAAGAAGTCTTCTACCTAGCTGGATACCTGCCTGGGAACTTCACACCGGGGGCAATCGAGGTCGCTGAACACGAATCTGAAGTTCGTTTTTGAGGTGTCCATCGCCATCAGTCGATGTTGAACAAATAATCGATTTTGTGGCTGGATGGATACTCACTTGGGAAATTCTGACTCTGGACAATCGAGATCGCTGAACAAGAAGTCTTCTACCTGGCTGGATTCCCGGATGGGACTTCACCCCGGGGGCAATCGAGGTCGCTGAACACGAATCTGAAGTTCGTTTTTGAGGTGTCCATCGCCATCAATCGATATTGACCAAATAATCGATTTTGTGGCTGGATGGATACTCACTTGGGAAATTCTGACTCTGGACAATCGAGATCGCTGAACAAGAAGTCTTCTACCTAGCTGGATACCCGCCTGGGAACTTCACCCCGGGGGCAATCGAGGTCGCTGAACACGAATCTGAAGTTCGTTTTAGAGGTGTTCATCGCCATCAGTCGATGTTGAACAAATAATCGATTTTGTGGCTGGATGGATACTCACTTGGGAAATTCTGACTCTGGACAATCGAGATCGCTGAACAAGAAGTCTTCTACCTAGCTGGATACCCGCCTGGGAACTTCACCCCGGGGGCAATCGAGGTCGCTGAACACGAATCTGAAGTTCGTTTTTGAGGTGTTCATCGCCATCAGTCGATGTTGAACAAATAATCGATTTTGTGGCTGGATAGATACTCACTTGGGAAATTCTGTCTCTGGGCAATCGAGGTCGCTGAACAAGAAGTCTTCTACCTGGCTGGATTCCAGCATGGGAACTTCACCCCGGGGTAATAGAGGATGCTGAACACGAATCTGAAGTTCGTTTTTGAAGTGTCCATCGCCATCAATCGATATTGACCAAATAATCGATTTGGTTGCTGGCTGGATACTCACATGGGAAATTCAGACTCTGGGCAATCGAAGTTGCTGAACACGAGGTCTTCTACCTGGCTGGATTCCCGCATGGGAACTTCACCCCGGGGTAATAGAAGATGCTGAACACGAATCTGAAGTTCGCTTTTGAAGTGTCCATCGCCATCAATCGATATTGACCAAATAATCGATTTGGTTGCTGGATGGATACTCACTTGGGAAATTCTGACTCTGGACAATCGAGATCGCTGAACAAGAAGTCTTCTACCTAGCTGGATACCCGCCTGGGAACTTCACCCCGGGGGCAATCGAGGTCGCTGAACACGAATCTGAAGTTCGCTTTTGAGGTGTCCATCGCCATCAGTCGATGTTGAACAAATAATCGATTTTATCTGGATATCATTCAGGTAGACCGAAACTTCACCGCGGGGGCAACCGAGGCCGCTGAACACGAATCTGAAGTTTGTTTTTGAAGTGTCCATCGCCATCATTCGATATTGACCAAATAATCGATTTGGTTGCTGGATGGATACTCACTTGGGAAATTCTGACTCTGGACAATCGAGATCGCTGAACAAGAAGTCTTCTACCTAGCTGGATACCTGCCTGGGAACTTCACACCGGGGGCAATCGAGGTCGCTGAACACGAATCTGAAGTTCGTTTTTGAGGTGTCCATCGCCATCAGTCGATGTTGAACAAATAATCGATTTTGTGGCTGGATAGATACTCACTTGGGAAATTCTGACTCTGGACAATCGAGATCGCTGAACAAGAAGTCTTCTACCTAGCTGGATACCTGCCTGGGAACTTCACACCGGGGGCAATCGAGGTCGCTGAACACGAATCTGAAGTTCGTTTTTGAGGTGTCCATCGCCATCAGTCGATGTTGAACAAATAATCGATTTTGTGGCTGGATGGATACTCACTTGGGAAATTCTGACTCTGGACAATCGAGATCGCTGAACAAGAAGTCTTCTACCTAGCTGAATACCTGCCTGGGAACTTCACACCGGGGGCAATCGAGGTCGCTGAACACGAATCTGAAGTTCGTTTTAGAGGTGTTCATCGCCATCAGTCGATGTTGAACAAATAATCGATTTTGTGGCTGGATGGATACTCACTTGGGAAATTCTGACTCTGGACAATCGAGATCGCTGAACAAGAAGTCTTCTACCTAGCTGGATACCCGCCTGGGAACTTCACCCCGGGGGCAATCGAGGTCGCTGAACACGAATCTGAAGTTCGTTTTTGAGGTGTTCATCGCCATCAGTCGATGTTGAACAAATAATCGATTTTGTGGCTGGATAGATACTCACTTGGGAAATTCTGTCTCTGGGCAATCGAGGTCGCTGAACAAGAAGTCTTCTACCTGGCTGGATTCCAGCATGGGAACTTCACCCCGGGGTAATAGAGGATGCTGAACACGAATCTGAAGTTCGTTTTTGAAGTGTCCATCGCCATCAATCGATATTGACCAAATAATCGATTTGGTTGCTGGCTGGATACTCACATGGGAAATTCAGACTCTGGGCAATCGAAGTTGCTGAACACGAGGTCTTCTACCTGGCTGGATTCCCGCATGGGAACTTCACCCCGGGGTAATAGAGGTTGCTGAACACGAATCTGAAGTTCGTTTTTGAAGTGTCCATCGCCATCATTCGATATTAACCAAATAATCGATTTAGTGGCTGGCTGGATACTCGCTTGGGAAATTCTGACTCTGGGCAATCGAGGTCGCTGAACAAGAAGTCTTCTACCTGGCTGGATTCCCGGATGGGAACCTCACCCCGGGGGCAATCGAGGTCGCTGAACACGAATCTGAAGTTCGTTTTTGAGGTGTCCATCGCCATCAGTCGATGTTGAAAAAATAATCGCTTTTATGTGGATATCATTCAGGCAACCCGAAACTTCACCCCGGGGGCAATCGTGGTCGCTGAACACGAATCTGAAGTTCGTTTTTGAAGTGTCCATCGCCATCATTCGATATTAACCAAATAATCGATTTAGTGGCTGGCTGGATACTCGCTTGGGAAATTCTGACTCTGGGCAATCGAGGTCGCTGAACAAGAAGTCTTCTACCTGGCTGGATTCCCGGATGGGACTTCACCCCGGGGGCAATCGAGGTCGCTGAACACGAATCTGAAGTTCGTTTTTGAGGTGTCCATCGCCATCAATCGATATTGACCAAATAATCGATTTTGTGGCTGGATGGATACTCACTTGGGAAATTCTGACTCTGGACAATCGAGATCGCTGAACAAGAAGTCTTCTACCTAGCTGGATACCTGCCTGGGAACTTCACACCGGGGGCAATCGAGGTCGCTGAACACGAATCTGAAGTTCGTTTTTGAGGTGTTCATCGCCATCAGTCGATGTTGAACAAATAATCGATTTTGTGGCTGGATGGATACTCACTTGGGAAATTCTGACTCTGGACAATCGAGATCGCTGAACAAGAAGTCTTCTACCTAGCTGGATACCCGCCTGGGAACTTCACCCCGGGGGCAATCGAGGTCGCTGAACACGAATCTGAAGTTCGTTTTTGAGGTGTTCATCGCCATCAGTCGATGTTGAACAAATAATCGATTTTGTGGCTGGATAGATACTCACTTGGGAAATTCTGTCTCTGGGCAATCGAGGTCGCTGAACAAGAAGTCTTCTACCTGGCTGGATTCCAGCATGGGAACTTCACCCCGGGGTAATAGAGGATGCTGAACACGAATCTGAAGTTCGTTTTTGAAGTGTCCATCGCCATCAATCGATATTGACCAAATAATCGATTTGGTTGCTGGCTGGATACTCACATGGGAAATTCAGACTCTGGGCAATCGAAGTTGCTGAACACGAGGTCTTCTACCTGGCTGGATTCCCGCATGGGAACTTCACCCCGGGGTAATAGAGGTTGCTGAACACGAATCTGAAGTTCGTTTTTGAAGTGTCCATCGCCATCATTCGATATTAACCAAATAATCGATTTAGTGGCTGGCTGGATACTCGCTTGGGAAATTCTGACTCTGGGCAATCGAGGTCGCTGAACAAGAAGTCTTCTACCTGGCTGGATTCCCGGATGGGAACCTCACCCCGGGGGCAATCGAGGTCGCTGAACACGAATCTGAAGTTCGTTTTTGAGGTGTCCATCGCCATCAGTCGATGTTGAAAAAATAATCGCTTTTATGTGGATATCATTCAGGCAACCCGAAACTTCACCCCGGGGGCAATCGTGGTCGCTGAACACGAATCTGAAGTTCGTTTTTGAAGTGTCCATCGCCATCATTCGATATTAACCAAATAATCGATTTAGTGGCTGGCTGGATACTCGCTTGGGAAATTCTGACTCTGGGCAATCGAGGTCGCTGAACAAGAAGTCTTCTACCTGGCTGGATTCCCGGATGGGAACTTCACCCCGGGGGCAATCGAGGTCGCTGAACACGAATCTGAAGTTCGTTTTTGAGGTGTCCATCGCCATCAATCGATATTGACCAAATAATCGATTTTGTGGCTGGATGGATACTCACTTGGGAAATTCTGACTCTGGACAATCGAGATCGCTGAACAAGAAGTCTTCTACCTAGCTGGATACCTGCCTGGGAACTTCACACCGGGGGCAATCGAGGTCGCTGAACACGAATCTGAAGTTCGTTTTTGAGGTGTCCATCGCCATCAGTCGATGTTGAACAAATAATCGATTTTGTGGCTGGATGGATACTCACTTGGGAAATTCTGACTCTGGACAATCGAGATCGCTGAACAAGAAGTCTTCTACCTAGCTGGATACCTGCCTGGGAACTTCACACCGGGGGCAATCGAGGTCGCTGAACACGAATCTGAAGTTCGTTTTTGAGGTGTTCATCGCCATCAGTCGATGTTGAACAAATAATCGATTTTGTGGCTGGATGGATACTCACTTGGGAAATTCTGACTCTGGACAATCGAGATCGCTGAACAAAAAGTCTTCTACCTAGCTGGATACCCGCCTGGGAACTTCACCCCGGGGGCAATCGAGGTCGCTGAACACGAATCTGAAGTTCGTTTTTGAGGTGTTCATCGCCATCAGTCGATGTTGAACAAATAATCGATTTTGTGGCTGGATAGATACTCACTTGGGAAATTCTGTCTCTGGGCAATCGAGGTCGCTGAACAAGAAGTCTTCTACCTGGCTGGATTCCAGCATGGGAACTTCACCCCGGGGTAATAGAGGATGCTGAACACGAATCTGAAGTTCGTTTTTGAAGTGTCCATCGCCATCAATCGATATTGACCAAATAATCGATTTGGTTGCTGGCTGGATACTCACATGGGAAATTCAGACTCTGGGCAATCGAAGTTGCTGAACACGAGGTCTTCTACCTGGCTGGATTCCCGCATGGGAACTTCACCCCGGGGTAATAGAGGTTGCTGAACACGAATCTGAAGTTCGTTTTTGAAGTGTCCATCGCCATCATTCGATATTAACCAAATAATCGATTTAGTGGCTGGCTGGATACTCGCTTGGGAAATTCTGACTCTGGGCAATCGAGGTCGCTGAACAAGAAGTCTTCTACCTGGCTGGATTCCCGGATGGGAACCTCACCCCGGGGGCAATCGAGGTCGCTGAACACGAATCTGAAGTTCGTTTTTGAGGTGTCCATCGCCATCAGTCGATGTTGAACAAATAATCGATTTTGTGGCTGGATAGATACTCACTTGGGAAATTCTGTCTCTGGGCAATCGAGGTCGCTGAACAAGAAGTCTTCTACCTGGCTGGATTCCAGCATGGGAACTTCACCCCGGGGTAATAGAGGATGCTGAACACGAATCTGAAGTTCGTTTTTGAAGTGTCCATCGCCATCAATCGATATTGACCAAATAATCGATTTGGTTGCTGGCTGGATACTCACATGGGAAATTCAGACTCTGGGCAATCGAAGTTGCTGAACACGAGGTCTTCTACCTGGCTGGATTCCCACATGGGAACTTCACCCCGGGGTAATAGAAGATGCTGAACACGAATCTGAAGTTCGTTTTTGAGGTGTTCATCGCCATCAGTCGATGTTGAACAAATAATCGATTTTGTGGCTGGATAGATACTCACTTGGGAAATTCTGTCTCTGGGCAATCGAGGTCGCTGAACAAGAAGTCTTCTACCTGGCTGGATTCCAGCATGGGAACTTCACCCCGGGGTAATAGAGGATGCTGAACACGAATCTGAAGTTCGTTTTTGAGGTGTCCATCGCCATCAGTCGATGTTGAAAAAATAATCGCTTTTATGTGGATATCATTCAGGCAACCCGAAACTTCACCCCGGGGGCAATCGTGGTCGCTGAACACGAATCTGAAGTTCGTTTTTGAAGTGTCCATCGCCATCATTCGATATTAACCAAATAATCGATTTAGTGGCTGGCTGGATACTCGCTTGGGAAATTCTGACTCTGGGCAATCGAGGTCGCTGAACAAGAAGTCTTCTACCTGGCTGGATTCCCGGATGGGAACTTCACCCCGGGGGCAATCGAGGTCGCTGAACACGAATCTGAAGTTCGTTTTTGAAGTGTCCATCGCCATCATTCGATATTAACCAAATAATCGATTTAGTGGCTGGCTGGATACTCGCTTGGGAAATTCTGACTCTGGGCAATCGAGGTCGCTGAACAAGAAGTCTTCTACCTGGCTGGATTCCCGGATGGGAACCTCACCCCGGGGGCAATCGAGGTCGCTGAACACGAATCTGAAGTTCGTTTTTGAGGTGTCCATCGCCATCAGTCGATGTTGAAAAAATAATCGCTTTTATGTGGATATCATTCAGGCAACCCGAAACTTCACCCCGGGGGCAATCGTGGTCGCTGAACACGAATCTGAAGTTCGTTTTTGAAGTGTCCATCGCCATCATTCGATATTAACCAAATAATCGATTTAGTGGCTGGCTGGATACTCGCTTGGGAAATTCTGACTCTGGGCAATCGAGGTCGCTGAACAAGAAGTCTTCTACCTGGCTGGATTCCCGGATGGGAACTTCACCCCGGGGGCAATCGAGGTCGCTGAACACGAATCTGAAGTTCGTTTTTGAGGTGTCCATCGCCATCAATCGATATTGACCAAATAATCGATTTTGTGGCTGGATGGATACTCACTTGGGAAATTCTGACTCTGGACAATCGAGATCGCTGAACAAGAAGTCTTCTACCTAGCTGGATACCTGCCTGGGAACTTCACACCGGGGGCAATCGAGGTCGCTGAACACGAATCTGAAGTTCGTTTTTGAGGTGTCCATCGCCATCAGTCGATGTTGAACAAATAATCGATTTTGTGGCTGGATGGATACTCACTTGGGAAATTCTGACTCTGGACAATCGAGATCGCTGAACAAGAAGTCTTCTACCTAGCTGGATACCTGCCTGGGAACTTCACACCGGGGGCAATCGAGGTCGCTGAACACGAATCTGAAGTTCGTTTTTGAGGTGTTCATCGCCATCAGTCGATGTTGAACAAATAATCGATTTTGTGGCTGGATGGATACTCACTTGGGAAATTCTGACTCTGGACAATCGAGATCGCTGAACAAGAAGTCTTCTACCTAGCTGGATACCCGCCTGGGAACTTCACCCCGGGGGCAATCGAGGTCGCTGAACACGAATCTGAAGTTCGTTTTTGAGGTGTTCATCGCCATCAGTCGATGTTGAACAAATAATCGATTTTGTGGCTGGATAGATACTCACTTGGGAAATTCTGTCTCTGGGCAATCGAGGTCGCTGAACAAGAAGTCTTCTACCTGGCTGGATTCCAGCATGGGAACTTCACCCCGGGGTAATAGAGGATGCTGAACACGAATCTGAAGTTCGTTTTTGAAGTGTCCATCGCCATCAATCGATATTGACCAAATAATCGATTTGGTTGCTGGCTGGATACTCACATGGGAAATTCAGACTCTGGGCAATCGAAGTTGCTGAACACGAGGTCTTCTACCTGGCTGGATTCCCGCATGGGAACTTCACCCCGGGGTAATAGAGGTTGCTGAACACGAATCTGAAGTTCGTTTTTGAAGTGTCCATCGCCATCATTCGATATTAACCAAATAATCGATTTAGTGGCTGGCTGGATACTCGCTTGGGAAATTCTGACTCTGGGCAATCGAGGTCGCTGAACAAGAAGTCTTCTACCTGGCTGGATTCCCGGATGGGAACCTCACCCCGGGGGCAATCGAGGTCGCTGAACACGAATCTGAAGTTCGTTTTTGAGGTGTCCATCGCCATCAGTCGATGTTGAAAAAATAATCGCTTTTATGTGGATATCATTCAGGCAACCCGAAACTTCACCCCGGGGGCAATCGTGGTCGCTGAACACGAATCTGAAGTTCGTTTTTGAAGTGTCCATCGCCATCATTCGATATTAACCAAATAATCGATTTAGTGGCTGGCTGGATACTCGCTTGGGAAATTCTGACTCTGGGCAATCGAGGTCGCTGAACAAGAAGTCTTCTACCTGGCTGGATTCCCGGATGGGAACTTCACCCCGGGGGCAATCGAGGTCGCTGAACACGAATCTGAAGTTCGTTTTTGAGGTGTCCATCGCCATCAATCGATATTGACCAAATAATCGATTTTGTGGCTGGATGGATACTCACTTGGGAAATTCTGACTCTGGACAATCGAGATCGCTGAACAAGAAGTCTTCTACCTAGCTGGATACCTGCCTGGGAACTTCACACCGGGGGCAATCGAGGTCGCTGAACACGAATCTGAAGTTCGTTTTTGAGGTGTCCATCGCCATCAGTCGATGTTGAACAAATAATCGATTTTGTGGCTGGATGGATACTCACTTGGGAAATTCTGACTCTGGACAATCGAGATCGCTGAACAAGAAGTCTTCTACCTAGCTGGATACCTGCCTGGGAACTTCACACCGGGGGCAATCGAGGTCGCTGAACACGAATCTGAAGTTCGTTTTTGAGGTGTTCATCGCCATCAGTCGATGTTGAACAAATAATCGATTTTGTGGCTGGATGGATACTCACTTGGGAAATTCTGACTCTGGACAATCGAGATCGCTGAACAAGAAGTCTTCTACCTAGCTGGATACCCGCCTGGGAACTTCACCCCGGGGGCAATCGAGGTCGCTGAACACGAATCTGAAGTTCGTTTTTGAGGTGTTCATCGCCATCAGTCGATGTTGAACAAATAATCGATTTTGTGGCTGGATAGATACTCACTTGGGAAATTCTGTCTCTGGGCAATCGAGGTCGCTGAACAAGAAGTCTTCTACCTGGCTGGATTCCAGCATGGGAACTTCACCCCGGGGTAATAGAGGATGCTGAACACGAATCTGAAGTTCGTTTTTGAAGTGTCCATCGCCATCAATCGATATTGACCAAATAATCGATTTGGTTGCTGGCTGGATACTCACATGGGAAATTCAGACTCTGGGCAATCGAAGTTGCTGAACACGAGGTCTTCTACCTGGCTGGATTCCCGCATGGGAACTTCACCCCGGGGTAATAGAGGTTGCTGAACACGAATCTGAAGTTCGTTTTTGAAGTGTCCATCGCCATCATTCGATATTAACCAAATAATCGATTTAGTGGCTGGCTGGATACTCGCTTGGGAAATTCTGACTCTGGGCAATCGAGGTCGCTGAACAAGAAGTCTTCTACCTGGCTGGATTCCCGGATGGGAACCTCACCCCGGGGGCAATCGAGGTCGCTGAACACGAATCTGAAGTTCGTTTTTGAGGTGTCCATCGCCATCAGTCGATGTTGAAAAAATAATCGCTTTTATGTGGATATCATTCAGGCAACCCGAAACTTCACCCCGGGGGCAATCGTGGTCGCTGAACACGAATCTGAAGTTCGTTTTTGAAGTGTCCATCGCCATCATTCGATATTAACCAAATAATCGATTTAGTGGCTGGCTGGATACTCGCTTGGGAAATTCTGACTCTGGGCAATCGAGGTCGCTGAACAAGAAGTCTTCTACCTGGCTGGATTCCCGGATGGGAACTTCACCCCGGGGGCAATCGAGGTCGCTGAACACGAATCTGAAGTTCGTTTTTGAGGTGTCCATCGCCATCAATCGATATTGACCAAATAATCGATTTTGTGGCTGGATGGATACTCACTTGGGAAATTCTGACTCTGGACAATCGAGATCGCTGAACAAGAAGTCTTCTACCTAGCTGGATACCTGCCTGGGAACTTCACACCGGGGGCAATCGAGGTCGCTGAACACGAATCTGAAGTTCGTTTTTGAGGTGTCCATCGCCATCAGTCGATGTTGAACAAATAATCGATTTTGTGGCTGGATGGATACTCACTTGGGAAATTCTGACTCTGGACAATCGAGATCGCTGAACAAGAAGTCTTCTACCTAGCTGGATACCCGCCTGGGAACTTCACCCCGGGGACAATCGAGGTCGCTGAACACGAATCTGAAGTTCGTTTTTGAAGTGTCCATCGCCATCAATCGATGTTGAACAAATAATCGATTTTGTGGCTGGATGGATACTCACTTGGGAAATTCTGACTCTGGACAATCGAGATCGCTGAACAAGAAGTCTTCTACCTGGCTGGATTCCCGGATGGGAACCTCACCCCGGGGGCAATCGAGGTCGCTGAACACGAATCTGAAGTTCGTTTTTGAGGTGTCCATCGCCATCAGTCGATGTTGAAAAAATAATCGCTTTTATGTGGATATCATTCAGGCAACCCGAAACTTCACCCCGGGGGCAATCGTGGTCGCTGAACACGAATCTGAAGTTCGTTTTTGAAGTGTCCATCGCCATCATTCGATATTAACCAAATAATCGATTTAGTGGCTGGCTGGATACTCGCTTGGGAAATTCTGACTCTGGGCAATCGAGGTCGCTGAACAAGAAGTCTTCTACCTGGCTGGATTCCCGGATGGGAACTTCACCCCGGGGGCAATCGAGGTCGCTGAACACGAATCTGAAGTTCGTTTTTGAGGTGTCCATCGCCATCAATCGATATTGACCAAATAATCGATTTTGTGGCTGGATGGATACTCACTTGGGAAATTCTGACTCTGGACAATCGAGATCGCTGAACAAGAAGTCTTCTACCTAGCTGGATACCTGCCTGGGAACTTCACACCGGGGGCAATCGAGGTCGCTGAACACGAATCTGAAGTTCGTTTTTGAGGTGTCCATCGCCATCAGTCGATGTTGAACAAATATTCGATTTTGTGGCTGGATGGATACTCACTTGGGAAATTCTGACTCTGGACAATCGAGATCGCTGAACAAGAAGTCTTCTACCTAGCTGGATACCCGCCTGGGAACTTCACCCCGGGGACAATCGAGGTCGCTGAACACGAATCTGAAGTTCGTTTTTGAAGTGTCCATCGCCATCAATCGATGTTGAACAAATAATCGATTTTGTGGCTGGATGGATACTCACTTGGGAAATTCTGACTCTGGACAATCGAGATCGCTGAACAAGAAGTCTTCTACCTGGCTGGATTCCCGGATGGGAACCTCACCCCGGGGGCAATCGAGGTCGCTGAACACGAATCTGAAGTTCGTTTTTGAGGTGTCCATCGCCATCAGTCGATGTTGAAAAAATAATCGCTTTTATGTGGATATCATTCAGGCAACCCGAAACTTCACCCCGGGGGCAATCGTGGTCGCTGAACACGAATCTGAAGTTCGTTTTTGAAGTGTCCATCGCCATCATTCGATACTAACCAAATAATCGATTTAGTGGCTGGCTGGATACTCGCTTGGGAAATTCTGACTCTGGGCAATCGAGGTCGCTGAACAGGAAGTCTTCTACCTGGCTGGATTCCCGGATGGGAACTTCACCCCGGGGGCAATCGAGGTCGCTGAACACGAATCTGAAGTTCGTTTTTGAGGTGTCCATCGCCATCAATCGATATTGACCAAATAATCGATTTTGTGGCTGGATGGATACTCACTTGGGAAATTCTGACTCTGGACAATCGAGATCGCTGAACAAGAAGTCTTCTACCTAGCTGGATACCTGCCTGGGAACTTCACACCGGGGGCAATCGAGGTCGCTGAACACGAATCTGAAGTTCGTTTTTGAGGTGTCCATCGCCATCAGTCGATGTTGAACAAATAATCGATTTTGTGGCTGGATGGATACTCACTTGGGAAATTCTGACTCTGGACAATCGAGATCGCTGAACAAGAAGTCTTCTACCTAGCTGGATACCCGCCTGGGAACTTCACCCCGGGGGCAATCGAGGTCGCTGAACACGAATCTGAAGTTCGTTTTTGAAGTGTCCATCGCCATCAATCGATGTTGAACAAATAATCGATTTTGTGGCTGGATGGATACTCACTTGGGAAATTCTGACTCTGGACAATCGAGATCGCTGAACAAGAAGTCTTCTACCTAGCTGGATACCCGCCTGGGAACTTCACCCCGGGGGCAATCGAGGTCGCTGAACACGAATCTGAAGTTCGTTTTTGAAGTGTCCATCGCCATCAATCGATGTTGAACAAATAATCGATTTTGTGGCTGGATGGATACTCACTTGGGAAATTCTGACTCTGGACAATCGAGATCGCTGAACAAGAAGTCTTCTACCTAGCTGGATACCTGCCTGGGAACTTCACACCGGGGGCAATCGAGGTCGCTGAACACGAATCTGAAGTTCGTTTTTGAGGTGTTCATCGCCATCAGTCGATGTTGAACAAATAATCGATTTTGTGGCTGGATGGATACTCACTTGGGAAATTCTGACTCTGGACAATCGAGATCGCTGAACAAGAAGTCTTCTACCTGGCTGGATTCCCGCCTGGGAACCTCACCCCGGGGGCAATCGAGGTCGCTGAACACGAATCTGAAGTTCGTTTTTGAGGTGTTCATCGCCATCAGTCGATGTTGAACAAATAATCGATTTTGTGGCTGGATGGATACTCACTTGGGAAATTCTGACTCTGGACAATCGAGATCGCTGAACAAGAAGTCTTCTACCTAGCTGGATACCCGCCTGGGAACTTCACCCCGGGGGCAATCGAGGTCGCTGAACACGAATCTGAAGTTCGTTTTTGAGGTGTTCATCGCCATCAGTCGATGTTGAACAAATAATCGATTTTGTGGCTGGATGGATACTCACTTGGGAAATTCTGACTCTAGGCAATCGAGGTCGCTGAACAAGAAGTCTTCTACCTGGCTGGATTCCCGCCTGGGAACCTCACCCCGGGGGCAATCGAGGTCGCTGAACACGAATCTGAAGTTCGTTTTTGAGGTGTCCATCGCCATCAATCGATATTGACCAAATAATCGATTTGGTTGCTGGCTGGATACTCACATGGGAAATTCAGACTCTGGGCAATCGAAGTTGCTGAACACGAGGTCTTCTACCTGGCTGGATTCCCGCATGGGAACTTCACCCCGGGGTAATAGAGGATGCTGAACACGAATCTGAAGTTCGTTTTTGAAGTGTCCATCGCCATCATTCGATATTAACCAAATAATCGATTTAGTGGCTGGCTGGATACTCGCTTGGGAAATTCTGACTCTGGGCAATCGAGGTCGCTGAACAAGAAGTCTTCTACCTGGCTGGATTCCCGGATGGGAACTTCACCCCGGGGGCAATCGAGGTCGCTGAACACGAATCTGAAGTTCGTTTTTGAGGTGTCCATCGCCATCAGTCGATGTTGAAAAAATAATCGCTTTTATGTGGATATCATTCAGGCAACCCGAAACTTCACCCCGGGGGCAATCGTGGTCGCTGAACACGAATCTGAAGTTCGTTTTTGAAGTGTCCATCGCCATCATTCGATATTAACCAAATAATCGATTTAGTGGCTGGCTGGATACTCGCTTGGGAAATTCTGACTCTGGGCAATCGAGGTCGCTGAACAAGAAGTCTTCTACCTGGCTGGATTCCCGGATGGGAACTTCACCCCGGGGGCAATCGAGGTCGCTGAACACGAATCTGAAGTTCGTTTTTGAGGTGTCCATCGCCATCAATCGATATTGACCAAATAATCGATTTTGTGGCTGGATGGATACTCACTTGGGAAATTCTGACTCTGGACAATCGAGATCGCTGAACAAGAAGTCTTCTACCTAGCTGGATACCTGCCTGGGAACTTCACACCGGGGGCAATCGAGGTCGCTGAACACGAATCTGAAGTTCGTTTTTGAGGTGTCCATCGCCATCAGTCGATGTTGAACAAATAATCGATTTTGTGGCTGGATGGATACTCACTTGGGAAATTCTGACTCTGGACAATCGAGATCGCTGAACAAGAAGTCTTCTACCTAGCTGGATACCCGCCTGGGAACTTCACCCCGGGGACAATCGAGGTCGCTGAACACGAATCTGAAGTTCGTTTTTGAAGTGTCCATCGCCATCAATCGATGTTGAACAAATAATCGATTTTGTGGCTGGATGGATACTCACTTGGGAAATTCTGACTCTGGACAATCGAGATCGCTGAACAAGAAGTCTTCTACCTGGCTGGATTCCCGGATGGGAACCTCACCCCGGGGGCAATCGAGGTCGCTGAACACGAATCTGAAGTTCGTTTTTGAGGTGTCCATCGCCATCAGTCGATGTTGAAAAAATAATCGCTTTTATGTGGATATCATTCAGGCAACCCGAAACTTCACCCCGGGGGCAATCGTGGTCGCTGAACACGAATCTGAAGTTCGTTTTTGAAGTGTCCATCGCCATCATTCGATATTAACCAAATAATCGATTTAGTGGCTGGCTGGATACTCGCTTGGGAAATTCTGACTCTGGGCAATCGAGGTCGCTGAACAAGAAGTCTTCTACCTGGCTGGATTCCCGGATGGGAACTTCACCCCGGGGGCAATCGAGGTCGCTGAACACGAATCTGAAGTTCGTTTTTGAGGTGTCCATCGCCATCAATCGATATTGACCAAATAATCGATTTTGTGGCTGGATGGATACTCACTTGGGAAATTCTGACTCTGGACAATCGAGATCGCTGAACAAGAAGTCTTCTACCTAGCTGGATACCTGCCTGGGAACTTCACACCGGGGGCAATCGAGGTCGCTGAACACGAATCTGAAGTTCGTTTTTGAGGTGTCCATCGCCATCAGTCGATGTTGAACAAATATTCGATTTTGTGGCTGGATGGATACTCACTTGGGAAATTCTGACTCTGGACAATCGAGATCGCTGAACAAGAAGTCTTCTACCTAGCTGGATACCCGCCTGGGAACTTCACCCCGGGGACAATCGAGGTCGCTGAACACGAATCTGAAGTTCGTTTTTGAAGTGTCCATCGCCATCAATCGATGTTGAACAAATAATCGATTTTGTGGCTGGATGGATACTCACTTGGGAAATTCTGACTCTGGACAATCGAGATCGCTGAACAAGAAGTCTTCTACCTGGCTGGATTCCCGGATGGGAACCTCACCCCGGGGGCAATCGAGGTCGCTGAACACGAATCTGAAGTTCGTTTTTGAGGTGTCCATCGCCATCAGTCGATGTTGAAAAAATAATCGCTTTTATGTGGATATCATTCAGGCAACCCGAAACTTCACCCCGGGGGCAATCGTGGTCGCTGAACACGAATCTGAAGTTCGTTTTTGAAGTGTCCATCGCCATCATTCGATACTAACCAAATAATCGATTTAGTGGCTGGCTGGATACTCGCTTGGGAAATTCTGACTCTGGGCAATCGAGGTCGCTGAACAGGAAGTCTTCTACCTGGCTGGATTCCCGGATGGGAACTTCACCCCGGGGGCAATCGAGGTCGCTGAACACGAATCTGAAGTTCGTTTTTGAGGTGTCCATCGCCATCAATCGATATTGACCAAATAATCGATTTTGTGGCTGGATGGATACTCACTTGGGAAATTCTGACTCTGGACAATCGAGATCGCTGAACAAGAAGTCTTCTACCTAGCTGGATACCTGCCTGGGAACTTCACACCGGGGGCAATCGAGGTCGCTGAACACGAATCTGAAGTTCGTTTTTGAGGTGTCCATCGCCATCAGTCGATGTTGAACAAATAATCGATTTTGTGGCTGGATGGATACTCACTTGGGAAATTCTGACTCTGGACAATCGAGATCGCTGAACAAGAAGTCTTCTACCTAGCTGGATACCCGCCTGGGAACTTCACCCCGGGGGCAATCGAGGTCGCTGAACACGAATCTGAAGTTCGTTTTTGAAGTGTCCATCGCCATCAATCGATGTTGAACAAATAATCGATTTTGTGGCTGGATGGATACTCACTTGGGAAATTCTGACTCTGGACAATCGAGATCGCTGAACAAGAAGTCTTCTACCTAGCTGGATACCCGCCTGGGAACTTCACCCCGGGGGCAATCGAGGTCGCTGAACACGAATCTGAAGTTCGTTTTTGAAGTGTCCATCGCCATCAATCGATGTTGAACAAATAATCGATTTTGTGGCTGGATGGATACTCACTTGGGAAATTCTGACTCTGGACAATCGAGATCGCTGAACAAGAAGTCTTCTACCTAGCTGGATACCTGCCTGGGAACTTCACACCGGGGGCAATCGAGGTCGCTGAACACGAATCTGAAGTTCGTTTTTGAGGTGTTCATCGCCATCAGTCGATGTTGAACAAATAATCGATTTTGTGGCTGGATGGATACTCACTTGGGAAATTCTGACTCTGGACAATCGAGATCGCTGAACAAGAAGTCTTCTACCTGGCTGGATTCCCGCCTGGGAACCTCACCCCGGGGGCAATCGAGGTCGCTGAACACGAATCTGAAGTTCGTTTTTGAGGTGTTCATCGCCATCAGTCGATGTTGAACAAATAATCGATTTTGTGGCTGGATGGATACTCACTTGGGAAATTCTGACTCTGGACAATCGAGATCGCTGAACAAGAAGTCTTCTACCTAGCTGGATACCCGCCTGGGAACTTCACCCCGGGGGCAATCGAGGTCGCTGAACACGAATCTGAAGTTCGTTTTTGAGGTGTTCATCGCCATCAGTCGATGTTGAACAAATAATCGATTTTGTGGCTGGATGGATACTCACTTGGGAAATTCTGACTCTAGGCAATCGAGGTCGCTGAACAAGAAGTCTTCTACCTGGCTGGATTCCCGCCTGGGAACCTCACCCCGGGGGCAATCGAGGTCGCTGAACACGAATCTGAAGTTCGTTTTTGAGGTGTCCATCGCCATCAATCGATATTGACCAAATAATCGATTTGGTTGCTGGCTGGATACTCACATGGGAAATTCAGACTCTGGGCAATCGAAGTTGCTGAACACGAGGTCTTCTACCTGGCTGGATTCCCGCATGGGAACTTCACCCCGGGGTAATAGAGGATGCTGAACACGAATCTGAAGTTCGTTTTTGAAGTGTCCATCGCCATCATTCGATATTAACCAAATAATCGATTTAGTGGCTGGCTGGATACTCGCTTGGGAAATTCTGACTCTGGGCAATCGAGGTCGCTGAACAAGAAGTCTTCTACCTGGCTGGATTCCCGGATGGGAACCTCACCCCGGGGGCAATCGAGGTCGCTGAACACGAATCTGAAGTTCGTTTTTGAGGTGTCCATCGCCATCAGTCGATGTTGAAAAAATAATCGCTTTTATGTGGATATCATTCAGGCAACCCGAAACTTCACCCCGGGGGCAATCGTGGTCGCTGAACACGAATCTGAAGTTCGTTTTTGAAGTGTCCATCGCCATCAATCGATATTAACCAAATAATCGATTTGGTGGCTGGCTGGATACTCGGTTGGGAAATTCGGACTCTGGGCAATCGAAGTTGCTGAACACGAGGTCTTCTACCTGGCTGGATTCCCGCATGGGAACTTCACCCCGGGGTAATAGAGGTTGCTGAACACGAATCTGAAGTTCGTTTTTGAGGTGTCCATCGCCATCAGTCGATGTTGAAAAAATAATCGCTTTTATGTGGATATCATTCAGGCAACCCGAAACTTCACCCCGGGGGCAATCGTGGTCGCTGAACACGAATCTGAAGTTCGTTTTTGAAGTGTCCATCGCCATCATTCGATATTAACCAAATAATCGATTTAGTGGCTGGCTGGATACTCGCTTGGGAAATTCTGACTCTGGGCAATCGAGGTCGCTGAACAAGAAGTCTTCTACCTGGCTGGATTCCCGGATGGGAACCTCACCCCGGGGGCAATCGAGGTCGCTGAACACGAACCTGAAGTTCGTTTTTGAGGTGTCCATCGCCATCAGTCGATGTTGAACAAATAATCGCTTTTATGTGGATATCATTCAGGCAACCCGAAACTTCACCCCGGGGGCAATCGTGGTCGCTGAACACGAATCTGAAGTTCGTTTTTGAAGTGTCCATCGCCATCAATCGATATTAACCAAATAATCGATTTGGTGGCTGGCTGGATACTCGCTTGGGAAATTCTGACTCTGGGCAATCGAGGTCGCTGAACAAGAAGTCTTCTACCTGGCTGGATTCCCGGATGGGAACCTCACCCCGGGGGCAATCGAGGTCGCTGAACACGAATCTGAAGTTCGTTTTTGAGGTGTCCATCGCCATCAGTCGATGTTGAAAAAATAATCGCTTTTATGTGGATATCATTCAGGCAACCCGAAACTTCACCCCGGGGGCAATCGTGGTCGCTGAACACGAATCTGAAGTTCGTTTTTGAAGTGTCCATCGCCATCAATCGATATTAACCAAATAATCGATTTGGTGGCTGGCTGGATACTCGGTTGGGAAATTCGGACTCTGGGCAATCGAAGTTGCTGAACACGAGGTCTTCTACCTGGCTGGATTCCCGCATGGGAACTTCACCCCGGGGTAATAGAGGTTGCTGAACACGAATCTGAAGTTCGTTTTTGAGGTGTCCATCGCCATCAGTCGATGTTGAAAAAATAATCGCTTTTATGTGGATATCATTCAGGCAACCCGAAACTTCACCCCGGGGGCAATCGTGGTCGCTGAACACGAATCTGAAGTTCGTTTTTGAAGTGTCCATCGCCATCATTCGATATTAACCAAATAATCGATTTAGTGGCTGGCTGGATACTCGCTTGGGAAATTCTGACTCTGGGCAATCGAGGTCGCTGAACAAGAAGTCTTCTACCTGGCTGGATTCCCGGATGGGAACCTCACCCCGGGGGCAATCGAGGTCGCTGAACACGAACCTGAAGTTCGTTTTTGAGGTGTCCATCGCCATCAGTCGATGTTGAACAAATAATCGCTTTTATGTGGATATCATTCAGGCAACCCGAAACTTCACCCCGGGGGCAATCGTGGTCGCTGAACACGAATCTGAAGTTCGTTTTTGAAGTGTCCATCGCCATCAATCGATATTAACCAAATAATCGATTTGGTGGCTGGCTGGATACTCGGTTGGGAAATTCGGACTCTGGGCAATCGAGGTCGCTGAACAAGAAGTCTTCTACCTAGCTGGATACCCGCCTGGGAACTTCACCCCGGGGGCAATCGAGGTCGCTGAACACGAATCTGAAGTTCGTTTTTGAAGTGTCCATCGCCGTCAATCGATATTGACCAACTAATCGATTTGGTTGCTGGCTGGATACTCAGTTGGGAAATTCTGACTCTGGGCAATCGAGGTCGCTGAACAAGAAGTCTTCTACCTGGCTGGATTCCCGGATGGGAACCTCACCCCGGGGGCAATCGAGGTCGCTGAACACGAATCTGAAGTTCGTTTTTGAGGTGTCCATCGCCATCAGTCGATGTTGAACAAATAATCGATTTAGTTGCTGGCTGGATACTCACTTGGGAAATTCAGACTCTGGGCAATCGAAGTTGCTGAACACGAGGTCTTCTACCTGGCTGGATTCCCGCATGGGAACTTCACCCCGGGGTAATAGAGGATGCTGAACACGAATCTGAAGTTCGCTTTTGAAGTGTCCATCGCCATCAATCGATATTGACCAAATAATCGATTTGGTTGCTGGCTGGATACTCACATGGGAAATTCAGACTCTGGGCAATCGAAGTTGCTGAACACGAGGTCTTCTACCTGGCTGGATTCCCGCATGGGAACTTCACCCCGGGGTAATAGAGGATGCTGAACACGAATCTGAAGTTCGTTTTTGAAGTGTCCATCGCCATCATTCGATATTAACCAAATAATCGATTTAGTGGCT
Source organism: Heligmosomoides polygyrus bakeri (assembly GCA_947359475.1). Classification (NCBI taxonomy): domain Eukaryota; kingdom Metazoa; phylum Nematoda; class Chromadorea; order Rhabditida; family Heligmosomidae; genus Heligmosomoides; species Heligmosomoides polygyrus. Next base: position 46,573,986 of record OX375870.1, read on the forward strand.
GGCTGGATACTCGCTTGGGAAATTCTGACTCTGGGCAATCGAGGTCGCTGAACAAGAAGTCTTCTACCTGGCTGGATTCCCGGATGGGAACCTCACCCCGGGGGCAATCGAGGTCGCTGAACACGAATCTGAAGTTCGTTTTTGAGGTGTCCATCGCCATCAGTCGATGTTGAAAAAATAATCGCTTTTATGTGGATATCATTCAGGCAACCCGAAACTTCACCCCGGGGGCAATCGTGGTCGCTGAACACGAATCTGAAGTTCGTTTTTGAAGTGTCCATCGCCATCAATCGATATTAACCAAATAATCGATTTGGTGGCTGGCTGGAAACTCGGTTGGGAAATTCGGACTCTGGGCAATCGAAGTTGCTGAACACGAGGTCTTCTACCTGGCTGGATTCCCGCATGGGAACTTCACCCCGGGGTAATAGAGGTTGCTGAACACGAATCTGAAGTTCGTTTTTGAGGTGTCCATCGCCATCAGTCGATGTTGAAAAAATAATCGCTTTTATGTGGATATCATTCAGGCAACCCGAAACTTCACCCCGGGGGCAATCGTGGTCGCTGAACACGAATCTGAAGTTCGTTTTTGAAGTGTCCATCGCCATCATTCGATATTAACCAAATAATCGATTTAGTGGCTGGCTGGATACTCGCTTGGGAAATTCTGACTCTGGGCAATCGAGGTCGCTGAACAAGAAGTCTTCTACCTGGCTGGATTCCCGGATGGGAACCTCACCCCGGGGGCAATCGAGGTCGCTGAACACGAACCTGAAGTTCGTTTTTGAGGTGTCCATCGCCATCAGTCGATGTTGAACAAATAATCGCTTTTATGTGGATATCATTCAGGCAACCCGAAACTTCACCCCGGGGGCAATCGTGGTCGCTGAACACGAATCTGAAGTTCGTTTTTGAAGTGTCCATCGCCATCAATCGATATTAACCAAATAATCGATTTGGTGGCTGGCTGGATACTCGGTTGGGAAATTCGGACTCTGGGCAATCGAGGTCGCTGAACAAGAAGTCTTCTACCTAGCTGGATACCCGCCTGGGAACTTCACCCCGGGGGCAATCGAGGTCGCTGAACACGAATCTGAAGTTCGTTTTTGAAGTGTCCATCGCCGTCAATCGATATTGACCAACTAATCGATTTGGTTGCTGGCTGGATACTCAGTTGGGAAATTCTGACTCTGGGCAATCGAGGTCGCTGAACAAGAAGTCTTCTACCTGGCTGGATTCCCGGATGGGAACCTCACCCCGGGGGCAATCGAGGTCGCTGAACACGAATCTGAAGTTCGTTTTTGAGGTGTCCATCGCCATCAGTCGATGTTGAACAAATAATCGATTTAGTTGCTGGCTGGATACTCACTTGGGAAATTCAGACTCTGGGCAATCGAAGTTGCTGAACACGAGGTCTTCTACCTGGCTGGATTCCCGCATGGGAACTTCACCCCGGGGTAATAGAGGATGCTGAACACGAATCTGAAGTTCGCTTTTGAAGTGTCCATCGCCATCAATCGATATTAACCCAATAATCGATTTGGTGGCTGGCTGGATACTCGCTTGGGAAATTCTGACTCTGGGCAATCGAGGTCGCTGAACAAGAAGTCTTCTACCTGGCTGGATTCCCGGATGGGAACTTCACCCCGGGGGCAATCGAGGTCGCTGAACACGAATCTGAAGTTCGTTTTTGAGGTGTCCATCGCCATCAGTCGATGTTGAACAAATAATCGATTTTATCTGGATATCATTCAGGTAGACCGAAACTTCACCGCGGGGGCAACCGAGGCCGCTGAACACGAATCTGAAGTTTGTTTTTGAAGTGTTCATCGCCATCATTCGATATTAACCAAATAATCGATTTAGTGGCTGGCTGGATACTCGCTTGGGAAATTCTGACTCTGGGCAATCGAGGTCGCTGAACAAGAAGTCTTCTACCTGGCTGGATTCCCGGATGGGAACTTCACCCCGGGGGCAATCGAGGTCGCTGAACACGAATCTGAAGTTCGTTTTTGAAGTGTCCATCGCCATCAATCGATATTGACCAAATAATCGATTTGGTTGCTGGCTGGATACTCACTTGGGAAATTCAGACTCTGGGCAATCGAAGTTGCTGAACACGAGGTCTTCTACCTGGCTGGATTCCCGCATGGGAACTTCACCCCGGGGTAATAGAGGTTGCTGAACACGAATCTGAAGTTCGTTTTTGAAGTGTCCATCGCCATCATTCGATATTAACCAAATAAATGATTTGGTGGCTGGCTGGATACTCGCTTGGGAAATTCTGACTCTGGGCAATCGAGGTCGCTGAACAAGAAGTCTTCTACCTGGCTGGATTCCCGGATGGGAACTTCACCCCGGGGGCAATCGAGGTCGCTGAACACGAATCTGAAGTTCGTTTTTGAGGTGTCCATCGCCATCAGTCGATGTTGAACAAATAATCGATTTTATCTGGATATCATTCAGGTAGACCGAAACTTCACCGCGGGGGCAACCGAGGCCGCTGAACACGAATCTGAAGTTTGTTTTTGAAGTGTCCATCGCCATCATTCGATATTAACCAAATAATCGATTTAGTGGCTGGCTGGATACTCGCTTGGAAAATCCTGACTCTGGGCAATCGAGGTCGCTGAACAAGAAGTCTTCTACCTGGCTGGATTCCCGGATGGGAACTTCACCCCGGGGGCAATCGAGGTTGCTGAACACGAATCTGAAGTTCGTTTTTGAAGTGTCCATCGCCATCATTCGATATTAACCAAATAAATGATTTGGTGGCTGGCTGGATACTCGCTTGGAAAATCCTGACTCTGGGCAATCGAGGTCGCTGAACAAGAAGTCTTCTACCTGGCTGGATTCCCGGATGGGAACTTCACCCCGGGAGCAATCGAGGTCGCTGAACACGAATCTGAAGTTCGTTTTTGAAGTGTCCATCGCCATCAATCGATATTAACCAAATAATCGATTTGGTGGCTGGCTGGATACTCGGTTGGGAAATTCGGACTCTGGGCAATCGAGGTCGCTGAACAAGAAGTCTTCTACCTAGCTGGATACCCGCCTGGGAACTTCACCTCGGGGGCAATCGAGGTCGCTGAACACGAATCTGAAGTTCGTTTTTGAAGTGTCCATCGCCATCAATCGATATTGACCAACTAATCGATTTGGTTGCTGGCTGGATACTCACTTGGGAAATTCAGACTCTGGGCAATCGAAGTTGCTGAACACGAGGTCTTCTACCTGGCTGGATTCCCGCATGGGAACTTCACCCCGGGGTAATAGAGGATGCTGAACACGAATCTGAAGTTCGCTTTTGAAGTGTCCATCGCCATCAATCGATATTAACCAAATAATCGATTTGGTGGCTGGCTGGATACTCGCTTGGGAAATTCTGACTCTGGGCAATCGAGGTCGCTGAACAAGAAGTCTTCTACCTGGCTGGATTCCCGGATGGGAACTTCACCCCGGGGGCAATCGAGGTCGCTGAACACGAATCTGAAGTTCGTTTTTGAGGTGTCCATCGCCATCAGTCGATGTTGAACAAATAATCGATTTTATCTGGATATCATTCAGGTAGACCGAAACTTCACCGCGGGGGCAACCGAGGCCGCTGAACACGAATCTGAAGTTCGCTTTTGAAGTGTCCATCGCCATCAATCGATATTAACCAAATAATCGATTTGGTGGCTGGCTGGATACTCGCTTGGGAAATTCTGACTCTGGGCAATCGAGGTCGCTGAACAAGAAGTCTTCTACCTGGCTGGATTCCCGGATGGGAACTTCACCCCGGGGGCAATCGAGGTCGCTGAACACGAATCTGAAGTTCGTTTTTGAGGTGTCCATCGCCATCAGTCGATGTTGAACAAATAATCGATTTTATCTGGATATCATTCAGGTAGACCGAAACTTCACCGCGGGGGCAACCGAGGCCGCTGAACACGAATCTGAAGTTCGCTTTTGAAGTGTCCATCGCCATCATTCGATATTAACCAAATAATCGATTTAGTGGCTGGCTGGATACTCGCTTGGGAAATTCTGACTCTGGGCAATCGAGGTCGCTGAACAAGAAGTCTTCTACCTGGCTGGATTCCCGGATGGGAACTTCACCCCGGGGGCAATCGAGGTCGCTGAACACGAATCTGAAGTTCGTTTTTGAAGTGTCCATCGCCATCAATCGATATTGACCAAATAATCGATTTGGTTGCTGGCTGGATACTCACTTGGGAAATTCAGACTCTGGGCAATCGAAGTTGCTGAACACGAGGTCTTCTACCTGGCTGGATTCCCGCATGGGAACTTCACCCCGGGGTAATAGAGGTTGCTGAACACGAATCTGAAGTTCGTTTTTGAAGTGTCCATCGCCATCATTTGATATTAACCAAATAAATGATTTGGTGGCTGGCTGGATACTCGCTTGGAAAATCCTGACTCTGGGCAATCGAGGTAGCTGAACAAGAAGTCTTCCACCTGGCTGGATTCCCGGATGGGAACTTCACCCCGGGGGCAATCGAGGTCGCTGAACACGAATCTGAAGTTCGTTTTTGAAGTGTCCATCGCCATCAATCGATATTAACCAAATAATCGATTTGGTGGCTGGCTGGATACTCGGTTGGGAAATTCGGACTCTGGGCAATCGAGGTCGCTGAACAAGAAGTCTTCTACCTAGCTGGATACCCGCCTGGGAACTTCACCCCGGGGGCAATCGAGGTCGCTGAACACGAATCTGAAGTTCGTTTTTGAAGTGTCCATCGCCATCAATCGATATTGACCAAATAATCGATTTGGTGGCTGGCTGGATACTCGCTTGGGAAATTCTGACTCTGGGCAATCGAGGTCGCTGAACAAGAAGTCTTCTACCTGGCTGGATTCCCGGATGGGAACTTCACCCCGGGGGCAATCGAGGTCGCTGAACACGAATCTGAAGTTCGTTTTTGAGGTGTCCATCGCCATCAGTCGATGTTGAACAAATAATCGATTTTATCTGGATATCATTCAGGTAGACCGAAACTTCACCGCGGGGGCAACCGAGGCCGCTGAACACGAATCTGAAGTTCGCTTTTGAAGTGTCCATCGCCATCAATCGATATTAACCAAATAATCGATTTGGTGGCTGGCTGGATACTCGCTTGGGAAATTCTGACTCTGGGCAATCGAGGTCGCTGAACAAGAAGTCTTCTACCTGGCTGGATTCCCGGATGGGAACTTCACCCCGGGGGCAATCGAGGTCGCTGAACACGAATCTGAAGTTCGTTTTTGAGGTGTCCATCGCCATCAGTCGATGTTGAACAAATAATCGATTTTATCTGGATATCATTCAGGTAGACCGAAACTTCACCGCGGGGGCAACCGAGGCCGCTGAACACGAATCTGAAGTTCGCTTTTGAAGTGTCCATCGCCATCATTCGATATTAACCAAATAATCGATTTAGTGGCTGGCTGGATACTCGCTTGGGAAATTCTGACTCTGGGCAATCGAGGTCGCTGAACAAGAAGTCTTCTACCTGGCTGGATTCCCGGATGGGAACTTCACCCCGGGGGCAATCGAGGTCGCTGAACACGAATCTGAAGTTCGTTTTTGAAGTGTCCATCGCCATCAATCGATATTGACCAAATAATCGATTTGGTTGCTGGCTGGATACTCACTTGGGAAATTCAGACTCTGGGCAATCGAAGTTGCTGAACACGAGGTCTTCTGCCTGGCTGGATTCCCGCATGGGAACTTCACCCCGGGGTAATAGAGGTTGCTGAACACGAATCTGAAGTTCGTTTTTGAAGTGTCCATCGCCATCATTTGATATTAACCAAATAAATGATTTGGTGGCTGGCTGGATACTCGCTTGGAAAATCCTGACTCTGGGCAATCGAGGTAGCTGAACAAGAAGTCTTCCACCTGGCTGGATTCCCGGATGGGAACTTCACCCCGGGGGCAATCGAGGTCGCTGAACACGAATCTGAAGTTCGTTTTTGAAGTGTCCATCGCCATCAATCGATATTAACCAAATAATCGATTTGGTGGCTGGCTGGATACTCGGTTGGGAAATTCGGACTCTGGGCAATCGAGGTCGCTGAACAAGAAGTCTTCTACCTAGCTGGATACCCGCCTGGGAACTTCACCCCGGGGGCAATCGAGGTCGCTGAACACGAATCTGAAGTTCGTTTTTGAAGTGTCCATCGCCATCAATCGATATTGACCAAATAATCGATTTGGTTGCTGGCTGGATACTCACTTGGGAAATTCAGACTCTGGGCAATCGAGGTCGCTGAACAAGAAGTCTTCTACCTAGCTGGATACCCGCATGGGAACTTCACCCCGGGAGCAATCGAGGTCGCTGAACACGAATCTGAAGTTCGTTTTTGAAGTGTCCATCGCCATCAATCGATGATGAACAAGTAATCGATTTTATGTGGATATCATTCAGGCAGCCCGAAACTTCACCCCGGGGTAATAGAGGTTGCTGAACACGAATCTGAAGTCCGTTTTTGAGGTGTCCATCGCCATCAGTCGATGTTGACCAAGTAATCGATTTTATGTGGATATCATTAAGGCAGCCCGAAACTTCACCCCGGGGGCAATCGAGGTCGCTGAACACGAATCTGAAGTTCGTTTTTGAAGTGTCCATCGCCATCAATCGATATTGACCAAATAATCGATTTGGTTGCTGGCTGGATACTCACTTGGGAAATTCAGACTCTGGGCAATCGAAGTTGCTGAACACGAGGTCTTCTACCTGGCTGGATTCCCGCATGGGAACTTCACCCCGGGGTAATAGAGGTTGCTGAACACGAATCTGAAGTTCGTTTTTGAAGTGTCCATCGCCATCAATCGATATTAACCAAATAATCGATTTGGTGGCTGGCTGGATACTCGGTTGGGAAATTCGGACTCTGGGCAATCGAAGTTGCTGAACACGAGGTCTTCTACCTGGCTGGATTCCCGCATGGGAACTTCACCCCGGGGTAATAGAGGTTGCTGAACACGAATCTGAAGTTCGTTTTTGAAGTGTCCATCGCCATCAATCGATATTAACCAAATAATCGATTTGGTGGCTGGCTGGATACTCGGTTGGGAAATTCGGACTCTGGGCAATCGAGGTCGCTGAACAAGAAGTCTTCTACCTAGCTGGATACCCGCATGGGAACTTCACCCCGGGAGCAATCGAGGGCGCTGAACACGAATCTGAAGTTCGTTTTTGAAGTGTCCATCGCCATCATTTGATATTAACCAAATAAATGATTTGGTGGCTGGCTGGATACTCGCTTGGAAAATCCTGACTCTGGGCAATCGAGGTAGCTGAACAAGAAGTCTTCCACCTGGCTGGATTCCCGGATGGGAACTTCACCCCGGGGGCAATCGAGGTCGCTGAACACGAATCTGAAGTTCGTTTTTGAGGTGTCCATCGCCATCAGTCGATGTTGAACAAATAATCGATTTTATCTGGATATCATTCAGGTAGACCGAAACTTCACCGCGGGGGCAACCGAGGCCGCTGAACACGAATCTGAAGTTCGCTTTTGAAGTGTCCATCGCCATCAATCGATATTAACCAAATAATCGATTTGGTGGCTGGCTGGATACTCGCTTGGGAAATTCTGACTCTGGGCAATCGAGGTCGCTGAACAAGAAGTCTTCTACCTGGCTGGATTCCCGGATGGGAACTTCACCCCGGGGGCAATCGAGGTCGCTGAACACGAATCTGAAGTTCGTTTTTGAGGTGTCCATCGCCATCAGTCGATGTTGAACAAATAATCGATTTTATCTGGATATCATTCAGGTAGACCGAAACTTCACCGCGGGGGCAACCGAGGCCGCTGAACACGAATCTGAAGTTCGCTTTTGAAGTGTCCATCGCCATCATTCGATATTAACCAAATAATCGATTTAGTGGCTGGCTGGATACTCGCTTGGGAAATTCTGACTCTGGGCAATCGAGGTCGCTGAACAAGAAGTCTTCTACCTGGCTGGATTCCCGGATGGGAACTTCACCCCGGGGGCAATCGAGGTCGCTGAACACGAATCTGAAGTTCGTTTTTGAAGTGTCCATCGCCATCAATCGATATTGACCAAATAATCGATTTGGTTGCTGGCTGGATACTCACTTGGGAAATTCAGACTCTGGGCAATCGAAGTTGCTGAACACGAGGTCTTCTACCTGGCTGGATTCCCGCATGGGAACTTCACCCCGGGGTAATAGAGGTTGCTGAACACGAATCTGAAGTTCGTTTTTGAAGTGTCCATCGCCATCATTTGATATTAACCAAATAAATGATTTGGTGGCTGGCTGGATACTCGCTTGGAAAATCCTGACTCTGGGCAATCGAGGTAGCTGAACAAGAAGTCTTCCACCTGGCTGGATTCCCGGATGGGAACTTCACCCCGGGGGCAATCGAGGTCGCTGAACACGAATCTGAAGTTCGTTTTTGAAGTGTCCATCGCCATCAATCGATATTAACCAAATAATCGATTTGGTGGCTGGCTGGATACTCGGTTGGGAAATTCGGACTCTGGGCAATCGAGGTCGCTGAACAAGAAGTCTTCTACCTAGCTGGATACCCGCCTGGGAACTTCACCCCGGGGGCAATCGAGGTCGCTGAACACGAATCTGAAGTTCGTTTTTGAAGTGTCCATCGCCATCAATCGATATTGACCAAATAATCGATTTGGTGGCTGGCTGGATACTCGCTTGGGAAATTCTGACTCTGGGCAATCGAGGTCGCTGAACAAGAAGTCTTCTACCTGGCTAAATTCCCGGATGGGAACTTCACCCCGGGGGCAATCGAGGTCGCTGAACACGAATCTGAAGTTCGTTTTTGAGGTGTCCATCGCCATCAGTCGATGTTGAACAAATAATCGATTTTATCTGGATATCATTCAGGTAGACCGAAACTTCACCGCGGGGGCAACCGAGGCCGCTGAACACGAATCTGAAGTTCGCTTTTGAAGTGTCCATCGCCATCAATCGATATTAACCAAATAATCGATTTGGTGGCTGGCTGGATACTCGCTTGGGAAATTCTGACTCTGGGCAATCGAGGTCGCTGAACAAGAAGTCTTCTACCTGGCTGGATTCCCGGATGGGAACTTCACCCCGGGGGCAATCGAGGTCGCTGAACACGAATCTGAAGTTCGTTTTTGAGGTGTCCATCGCCATCAGTCGATGTTGAACAAATAATCGATTTTATCTGGATATCATTCAGGTAGACCGAAACTTCACCGCGGGGGCAACCGAGGCCGCTGAACACGAATCTGAAGTTCGCTTTTGAAGTGTCCATCGCCATCATTCGATATTAACCAAATAATCGATTTAGTGGCTGGCTGGATACTCGCTTGGGAAATTCTGACTCTGGGCAATCGAGGTCGCTGAACAAGAAGTCTTCTACCTGGCTGGATTCCCGGATGGGAACTTCACCCCGGGGGCAATCGAGGTCGCTGAACACGAATCTGAAGTTCGTTTTTGAAGTGTCCATCGCCATCAATCGATATTGACCAAATAATCGATTTGGTTGCTGGCTGGATACTCACTTGGGAAATTCAGACTCTGGGCAATCGAAGTTGCTGAACACGAGGTCTTCTGCCTGGCTGGATTCCCGCATGGGAACTTCACCCCGGGGTAATAGAGGTTGCTGAACACGAATCTGAAGTTCGTTTTTGAAGTGTCCATCGCCATCATTTGATATTAACCAAATAAATGATTTGGTGGCTGGCTGGATACTCGCTTGGAAAATCCTGACTCTGGGCAATCGAGGTAGCTGAACAAGAAGTCTTCCACCTGGCTGGATTCCCGGATGGGAACTTCACCCCGGGGGCAATCGAGGTCGCTGAACACGAATCTGAAGTTCGTTTTTGAAGTGTCCATCGCCATCAATCGATATTAACCAAATAATCGATTTGGTGGCTGGCTGGATACTCGGTTGGGAAATTCGGACTCTGGGCAATCGAGGTCGCTGAACAAGAAGTCTTCTACCTAGCTGGATACCCGCCTGGGAACTTCACCCCGGGGGCAATCGAGGTCGCTGAACACGAATCTGAAGTTCGTTTTTGAAGTGTCCATCGCCATCAATCGATATTGACCAAATAATCGATTTGGTTGCTGGCTGGATACTCACTTGGGAAATTCAGACTCTGGGCAATCGAGGTCGCTGAACAAGAAGTCTTCTACCTAGCTGGATACCCGCATGGGAACTTCACCCCGGGAGCAATCGAGGTCGCTGAACACGAATCTGAAGTTCGTTTTTGAAGTGTCCATCGCCATCAATCGATGATGAACAAGTAATCGATTTTATGTGGATATCATTCAGGCAGCCCGAAACTTCACCCCGGGGTAATAGAGGTTGCTGAACACGAATCTGAAGTCCGTTTTTGAGGTGTCCATCGCCATCAGTCGATGTTGACCAAGTAATCGATTTTATGTGGATATCATTAAGGCAGCCCGAAACTTCACCCCGGGGGCAATCGAGGTCGCTGAACACGAATCTGAAGTTCGTTTTTGAAGTGTCCATCGCCATCAATCGATATTGACCAAATAATCGATTTGGTTGCTGGCTGGATACTCACTTGGGAAATTCAGACTCTGGGCAATCGAAGTTGCTGAACACGAGGTCTTCTACCTGGCTGGATTCCCGCATGGGAACTTCACCCCGGGGTAATAGAGGTTGCTGAACACGAATCTGAAGTTCGTTTTTGAAGTGTCCATCGCCATCAATCGATATTAACCAAATAATCGATTTGGTGGCTGGCTGGATACTCGGTTGGGAAATTCGGACTCTGGGCAATCGAAGTTGCTGAACACGAGGTCTTCTACCTGGCTGGATTCCCGCATGGGAACTTCACCCCGGGGTAATAGAGGTTGCTGAACACGAATCTGAAGTTCGTTTTTGAAGTGTCCATCGCCATCAATCGATATTAACCAAATAATCGATTTGGTGGCTGGCTGGATACTCGGTTGGGAAATTCGGACTCTGGGCAATCGAGGTCGCTGAACAAGAAGTCTTCTACCTAGCTGGATACCCGCATGGGAACTTCACCCCGGGAGCAATCGAGGGCGCTGAACACGAATCTGAAGTTCGTTTTTGAAGTGTCCATCGCCATCAATCGATATTGACCAAATAATCGATTTGGTGGCTGGCTGGATACTCGGTTGGGAAATTCGGACTCTGGGCAATCGAGGTCGCTGAACAAGAAGTCTTCTACCTAGCTGGATACCCGCATGGGAACTTCACCCCGGGAGCAATCGAGGGCGCTGAACACGAATCTGAAGTTCGTTTTTGAAGTGTCCATCGCCATCAATCGATGTTGACCAAGTAATCGATTTTATGTGGATATCATTAAGGCAGCCCGAAACTTCACCCCGGGGGCAATCGAGGTCGCTGAACACGAATCTGAAGTTCGTTTTTGAAGTGTCCATCGCCATCAATCGATATTGACCAAATAATCGATTTGGTTGCTGGCTGGATACTCACTTGGGAAATTCAGACTCTGGGCAATCGAAGTTGCTGAACACGAGGTCTTCTACCTGGCTGGATTCCCGCATGGGAACTTCACCCCGGGGTAATAGAGGTTGCTGAACACGAATCTGAAGTTCGTTTTTGAAGTGTCCATCGCCATCAATCGATATTAACCAAATAATCGATTTGGTGGCTGGCTGGATACTCGGTTGGGAAATTCGGACTCTGGGCAATCGAAGTTGCTGAACACGAGGTCTTCTACCTGGCTGGATTCCCGCATGGGAACTTCACCCCGGGGTAATAGAGGTTGCTGAACACGAATCTGAAGTTCGTTTTTGAAGTGTCCATCGCCATCAATCGATATTAACCAAATAATCGATTTGGTGGCTGGCTGGATACTCGGTTGGGAAATTCGGACTCTGGGCAATCGAGGTCGCTGAACAAGAAGTCTTCTACCTAGCTGGATACCCGCATGGGAACTTCACCCCGGGAGCAATCGAGGGCGCTGAACACGAATCTGAAGTTCGTTTTTGAAGTGTCCATCGCCATCAATCGATGATGAACAAGTAATCGATTTTATGTGGATATCATTCAGGCAGCCCGAAACTTCACCCCGGGGTAATAGAGGTTGCTGAACACGAATCTGAAGTCCGTTTTTGAGGTGTCCATCGCCATCAGTCGATGTTGACCAAGTAATCGATTTTATGTGGATATCATTAAGGCAGCCCGAAACTTCACCCCGGGGCAATCGAGGTCGCTGAACACGAATCTGAAGTTCGTTTTTGAGGTGTCCATCGCCATCAGTCGATGTTGACCAAGTAATCGATTTTATGTGGATATCATTCAGGCAACCCGAAACTTCACCCCGGGGACAATCGAGGTCGCTGAACACGAATCTGAAGTTCGTTTTTGAAGTGTCCATCGCCATCAATCGATATTAACCAAATAATCGATTTGGTGGCTGGCTGGATACTCGGTTGGGAAATTCGGACTCTGGGCAATCGAAGTTGCTGAACACGAGGTCTTCTACCTGGCTGGATTCCCGCATGGGAACTTCACCCCGGGGTAATAGAGGTTGCTGAACACGAATCTGAAGTTCGTTTTTGAAGTGTCCATCGCCATCAATCGATATTAACCAAATAATCGATTTGGTGGCTGGCTGGATACTCGGTTGGGAAATTCGGACTCTGGGCAATCGAGGTCGCTGAACAAGAAGTCTTCTACCTAGCTGGATACCCGCCTGGGAACTTCAACCCGGGGGCAATCGAGGTCGCTGAACACGAATCTGAAGTTCGTTTTTGAAGTGTCCATCGCCATCAATCGATGATGAACAAGTAATCGATTTTATGTGGATATCATTCAGGCAACCCGAAACTTCACCCCGGGGGCAATCGAGGTCGCTGAACACGAATCTGAAGTCCGTTTTTGAGGTGTCCATCGCCATCAGTCGATGTTGACCAAGTAATCGATTTTATGTGGATATCATTCAGGTAGACCGAAACTTCACCCCGGGGGCAATCGAGGTTGCTGAACACGAATCTGAAGTTCGTTTTTGAAGTGTCCATCGCCATCAATCGATATTAACCAAATAATCGATTTGGTGGCTGGCTGGATACTCGCTTGGGAAATTCTGACTCTGGGCAATCGAGGTCGCTGAACAAGAAGTCTTCTACCTGGCTGGATTCCCGCATGGGAACTTCACCCCGGGGTAATAGAGGTTGCTGAACACGAATCTGAAGTTCGTTTTTGAAGTGTCCATCGCCATCAATCGATATTAACCAAATAATCGATTTGGTGGCTGGCTGGATACTCGGTTGGGAAATTCGGACTCTGGGCAATCGAAGTTGCTGAACACGAGGTCTTCTACCTGGCTGGATTCCCGCATGGGAACTTCACCCCGGGGTAATAGAGGTTGCTGAACACGAATCTGAAGTTCGTTTTTGAAGTGTCCATCGCCATCAATCGATATTAACCAAATAATCGATTTGGTGGCTGGCTGGATACTCGGTTGGGAAATTCGGACTCTGGGCAATCGAGGTCGCTGAACAAGAAGTCTTCTACCTAGCTGGATACCCGCATGGGAACTTCACCCCGGGAGCAATCGAGGGCGCTGAACACGAATCTGAAGTTCGTTTTTGAAGTGTCCATCGCCATCAATCGATGATGAACAAGTAATCGATTTTATGTGGATATCATTCAGGCAGCCCGAAACTTCACCCCGGGGTAATAGAGGTTGCTGAACACGAATCTGAAGTCCGTTTTTGAGGTGTCCATCGCCATCAGTCGATGTTGACCAAGTAATCGATTTTATGTGGATATCATTAAGGCAGCCCGAAACTTCACCCCGGGGCAATCGAGGTCGCTGAACACGAATCTGAAGTTCGTTTTTGAGGTGTCCATCGCCATCAGTCGATGTTGACCAAGTAATCGATTTTATGTGGATATCATTCAGGCAACCCGAAACTTCACCCCGGGGACAATCGAGGTCGCTGAACACGAATCTGAAGTTCGTTTTTGAAGTGTCCATCGCCATCAATCGATATTAACCAAATAATCGATTTGGTGGCTGGCTGGATACTCGGTTGGGAAATTCGGACTCTGGGCAATCGAAGTTGCTGAACACGAGGTCTTCTACCTGGCTGGATTCCCGCATGGGAACTTCACCCCGGGGTAATAGAGGTTGCTGAACACGAATCTGAAGTTCGTTTTTGAAGTGTCCATCGCCATCAATCGATATTAACCAAATAATCGATTTGGTGGCTGGCTGGATACTCGGTTGGGAAATTCGGACTCTGGGCAATCGAGGTCGCTGAACAAGAAGTCTTCTACCTAGCTGGATACCCGCCTGGGAACTTCAACCCGGGGGCAATCGAGGTCGCTGAACACGAATCTGAAGTTCGTTTTTGAAGTGTCCATCGCCATCAATCGATGATGAACAAGTAATCGATTTTATGTGGATATCATTCAGGCAACCCGAAACTTCACCCCGGGGGCAATCGAGGTCGCTGAACACGAATCTGAAGTCCGTTTTTGAGGTGTCCATCGCCATCAGTCGATGTTGACCAAGTAATCGATTTTATGTGGATATCATTCAGGTAGACCGAAACTTCACCCCGGGGGCAATCGAGGTTGCTGAACACGAATCTGAAGTTCGTTTTTGAAGTGTCCATCGCCATCAATCGATATTAACCAAATAATCGATTTGGTGGCTGGCTGGATACTCGCTTGGGAAATTCTGACTCTGGGCAATCGAGGTCGCTGAACAAGAAGTCTTCTACCTGGCTGGATTCCCGCATGGGAACTTCACCCCGGGGTAATAGAGGTTGCTGAACACGAATCTGAAGTTCGTTTTTGAAGTGTCCATCGCCATCAATCGATATTAACCAAATAATCGATTTGGTGGCTGGCTGGATACTCGGTTGGGAAATTCGGACTCTGGGCAATCGAAGTTGCTGAACACGAGGTCTTCTACCTGGCTGGATTCCCGCATGGGAACTTCACCCCGGGGTAATAGAGGTTGCTGAACACGAATCTGAAGTTCGTTTTTGAAGTGTCCATCGCCATCAATCGATATTAACCAAATAATCGATTTGGTGGCTGGCTGGATACTCGGTTGGGAAATTCGGACTCTGGGCAATCGAGGTCGCTGAACAAGAAGTCTTCTACCTAGCTGGATACCCGCATGGGAACTTCACCCCGGGAGCAATCGAGGGCGCTGAACACGAATCTGAAGTTCGTTTTTGAAGTGTCCATCGCCATCAATCGATGATGAACAAGTAATCGATTTTATGTGGATATCATTCAGGCAGCCCGAAACTTCACCCCGGGGTAATAGAGGTTGCTGAACACGAATCTGAAGTCCGTTTTTGAGGTGTCCATCGCCATCAGTCGATGTTGACCAAGTAATCGATTTTATGTGGATATCATTAAGGCAGCCCGAAACTTCACCCCGGGGCAATCGAGGTCGCTGAACACGAATCTGAAGTTCGTTTTTGAGGTGTCCATCGCCATCAGTCGATGTTGACCAAGTAATCGATTTTATGTGGATATCATTCAGGCAACCCGAAACTTCACCCCGGGGACAATCGAGGTCGCTGAACACGAATCTGAAGTTCGTTTTTGAAGTGTCCATCGCCATCAATCGATATTAGCCAAATAATCGATTTGGTGGCTGGCTGGATACTCGCTTGGGAAATTCAGACTCTGGGCAATCGAGGTCGCTGAACAAGAAGTCTTCTACCTAGCTGGATACCCGCCTGGGAACTTCAACCCGGGGGCAATCGAGGTCGCTGAACACGAATCTGAAGTTCGTTTTTGAAGTGTCCATCGCCATCAATCGATGATGAACAAGTAATCGATTTTATGTGGATATCATTCAGGCAACCCGAAACTTCACCCCGGGGGCAATCGAGGTCGCTGAACACGAATCTGAAGTCCGTTTTTGAGGTGTCCATCGCCATCAGTCGATGTTGACCAAGTAATCGATTTTATGTGGATATCATTCAGGTAGACCGAAACTTCACCCCGGGGGCAATCGAGGTTGCTGAACACGAATCTGAAGTTCGTTTTTGAAGTGTCCATCGCCATCAATCGATATTAACCAAATAATCGATTTGGTGGCTGGCTGGATACTCGCTTGGGAAATTCTGACTCTGGGCAATCGAGGTCGCTGAACAAGAAGTCTTCTACCTGGCTGGATTCCCGGATGGGAACTTCACCCCGGGGGCAATCGAGGTCGCTGAACAAGAAGTCTTCTACCTAGCTGGATACCCGCCTGGGAACTTCAACCCGGGGGCAATCGAGGTCGCTGAACACGAATCTGAAGTTCGTTTTTGAAGTGTCCATCGCCATCAATCGATGATGAACAAGTAATCGATTTTATGTGGATATCATTCAGGCAACCCGAAACTTCACCCCGGGGGCAATCGAGGTCGCTGAACACGAATCTGAAGTCCGTTTTTGAGGTGTCCATCGCCATCAGTCGATGTTGACCAAGTAATCGATTTTATGTGGATATCATTCAGGTAGACCGAAACTTCACCCCGGGGGCAATCGAGGTTGCTGAACACGAATCTGAAGTTCGTTTTTGAAGTGTCCATCGCCATCAATCGATATTAACCAAATAATCGATTTGGTGGCTGGCTGGATACTCGCTTGGGAAATTCTGACTCTGGGCAATCGAGGTCGCTGAACAAGAAGTCTTCTACCTGGCTGGATTCCCGGATGGGAACTTCACCCCGGGGGCAATCGAGGTCGCTGAACACGAATCTGAAGTTCGTTTTTGAGGTGCCCATCGCCATCAGTCGATGTTGACCAAATAATCGATTTTATGTGGATATCATTCAGGCAGCCCGAAACTTCACCCCGGGGTAATAGAGGTTGCTGAACACGAATCTGAAGTTCGTTTTTGAGGTGCCCATCGCCATCAGTCGATGTTGACCAAATAATCGATTTTATGTGGATATCATTCAGGCAGCCCGAAACTTCACCCCGGGGTAATCGAAGTTGCTGAACACGAGGTCTTCTACCTGGCTGGATTCCCGCATGGGAACTTCACCCCGGGAGCAATCGAGGTCGCTGAACACGAATCTGAAGTTCGTTTTTGAAGTGTCTATCGCCATCAATCGATGATGAACAAGTAATCGATTTTATGTGGATATCATTCAGGCAGCCCGAAACTTCACCCCGGGGTAATAGAGGTTGCTGAACACGAATCTGAAGTCCGTTTTTGAGGTGTCCATCGCCATCAGTCGATGTTGACCAAGTAATCGATTTTATGTGGATATCATTAAGGCAGCCCGAAACTTCACCCGGGGCAATCGAGGTTGCTGAACACGAATCTGAAGTCCGTTTTTGAGGTGTCCATCGCCATCAGTCGATGTTGACCAAGTAATCGATTTTATGTGGATATCATTAAGGCAGCCCGAAACTTCACCCGGGACAATCGAGGTCGCTGAACACGAATCTGAAGTTCGTTTTTGAAGTGTCCATCGCCATCAATCGATATTAGCCAAATAATCGATTTGGTGGCTGGCTGGATACTCGCTTGGGAAATTCAGACTCTGGGCAATCGAGGTCGCTGAACAAGAAGTCTTCTACCTGGCTGGATTCCCGCATGGGAACTTCACCCCGGGGTAATAGAGGTTGCTGAACACGAATCTGAAGTTCGTTTTTGAAGTGTCCATCGCCATCAATCGATATTAACCAAATAATCGATTTGGTGGCTGGCTGGATACTCGGTTGGGAAATTCGGACTCTGGGCAATCGAGGTCGCTGAACAAGAAGTCTTCTACCTAGCTGGATACCCGCATGGGAACTTCACCCCGGGAGCAATCGAGGGCGCTGAACACGAATCTGAAGTTCGTTTTTGAAGTGTCCATCGCCATCAATCGATGATGAACAAGTAATCGATTTTATGTGGATATCATTCAGGCAGCCCGAAACTTCACCCCGGGGTAATAGAGGTTGCTGAACACGAATCTGAAGTCCGTTTTTGAGGTGTCCATCGCCATCAGTCGATGTTGACCAAGTAATCGATTTTATGTGGATATCATTAAGGCAGCCCGAAACTTCACCCCGGGGCAATCGAGGTCGCTGAACACGAATCTGAAGTTCGTTTTTGAGGTGTCCATCGCCATCAGTCGATGTTGACCAAGTAATCGATTTTATGTGGATATTATTCAGGCAACCCGAAACTTCACCCCGGGGACAATCGAGGTCGCTGAACACGAATCTGAAGTTCGTTTTTGAAGTGTCCATCGCCATCAATCGATATTAACCAAATAATCGATTTGGTGGCTGGCTGGATACTCGGTTGGGAAATTCGGACTCTGGGCAATCGAAGTTGCTGAACACGAGGTCTTCTACCTGGCTGGATTCCCGCATGGGAACTTCACCCCGGGGTAATAGAGGTTGCTGAACACGAATCTGAAGTTCGTTTTTGAAGTGTCCATCGCCATCAATCGATATTAACCAAATAATCGATTTGGTGGCTGGCTGGATACTCGGTTGGGAAATTCGGACTCTGGGCAATCGAGGTCGCTGAACAAGAAGTCTTCTACCTAGCTGGATACCCGCCTGGGAACTTCAACCCGGGGGCAATCGAGGTCGCTGAACACGAATCTGAAGTTCGTTTTTGAAGTGTCCATCGCCATCAATCGATGATGAACAAGTAATCGATTTTATGTGGATATCATTCAGGCAACCCGAAACTTCACCCCGGGGGCAATCGAGGTCGCTGAACACGAATCTGAAGTCCGTTTTTGAGGTGTCCATCGCCATCAGTCGATGTTGACCAAGTAATCGATTTTATGTGGATATCATTCAGGTAGACCGAAACTTCACCCCGGGGGCAATCGAGGTTGCTGAACACGAATCTGAAGTTCGTTTTTGAAGTGTCCATCGCCATCAATCGATATTAACCAAATAATCGATTTGGTGGCTGGCTGGATACTCGCTTGGGAAATTCTGACTCTGGGCAATCGAGGTCGCTGAACAAGAAGTCTTCTACCTGGCTGGATTCCCGCATGGGAACTTCACCCCGGGGTAATAGAGGTTGCTGAACACGAATCTGAAGTTCGTTTTTGAAGTGTCCATCGCCATCAATCGATATTAACCAAATAATCGATTTGGTGGCTGGCTGGATACTCGGTTGGGAAATTCGGACTCTGGGCAATCGAAGTTGCTGAACACGAGGTCTTCTACCTGGCTGGATTCCCGCATGGGAACTTCACCCCGGGGTAATAGAGGTTGCTGAACACGAATCTGAAGTTCGTTTTTGAAGTGTCCATCGCCATCAATCGATATTAACCAAATAATCGATTTGGTGGCTGGCTGGATACTCGGTTGGGAAATTCGGACTCTGGGCAATCGAGGTCGCTGAACAAGAAGTCTTCTACCTAGCTGGATACCCGCATGGGAACTTCACCCCGGGAGCAATCGAGGGCGCTGAACACGAATCTGAAGTTCGTTTTTGAAGTGTCCATCGCCATCAATCGATGATGAACAAGTAATCGATTTTATGTGGATATCATTCAGGCAGCCCGAAACTTCACCCCGGGGTAATAGAGGTTGCTGAACACGAATCTGAAGTCCGTTTTTGAGGTGTCCATCGCCATCAGTCGATGTTGACCAAGTAATCGATTTTATGTGGATATCATTAAGGCAGCCCGAAACTTCACCCCGGGGCAATCGAGGTCGCTGAACACGAATCTGAAGTTCGTTTTTGAGGTGTCCATCGCCATCAGTCGATGTTGACCAAGTAATCGATTTTATGTGGATATCATTCAGGCAACCCGAAACTTCACCCCGGGGACAATCGAGGTCGCTGAACACGAATCTGAAGTTCGTTTTTGAAGTGTCCATCGCCATCAATCGATATTAGCCAAATAATCGATTTGGTGGCTGGCTGGATACTCGCTTGGGAAATTCAGACTCTGGGCAATCGAGGTCGCTGAACAAGAAGTCTTCTACCTAGCTGGATACCCGCCTGGGAACTTCAACCCGGGGGCAATCGAGGTCGCTGAACACGAATCTGAAGTTCGTTTTTGAAGTGTCCATCGCCATCAATCGATGATGAACAAGTAATCGATTTTATGTGGATATCATTCAGGCAACCCGAAACTTCACCCCGGGGGCAATCGAGGTCGCTGAACACGAATCTGAAGTCCGTTTTTGAGGTGTCCATCGCCATCAGTCGATGTTGACCAAGTAATCGATTTTATGTGGATATCATTCAGGTAGACCGAAACTTCACCCCGGGGGCAATCGAGGTTGCTGAACACGAATCTGAAGTTCGTTTTTGAAGTGTCCATCGCCATCAATCGATATTAACCAAATAATCGATTTGGTGGCTGGCTGGATACTCGCTTGGGAAATTCTGACTCTGGGCAATCGAGGTCGCTGAACAAGAAGTCTTCTACCTGGCTGGATTCCCGGATGGGAACTTCACCCCGGGGGCAATCGAGGTCGCTGAACAAGAAGTCTTCTACCTAGCTGGATACCCGCCTGGGAACTTCAACCCGGGGGCAATCGAGGTCGCTGAACACGAATCTGAAGTTCGTTTTTGAAGTGTCCATCGCCATCAATCGATGATGAACAAGTAATCGATTTTATGTGGATATCATTCAGGCAACCCGAAACTTCACCCCGGGGGCAATCGAGGTCGCTGAACACGAATCTGAAGTCCGTTTTTGAGGTGTCCATCGCCATCAGTCGATGTTGACCAAGTAATCGATTTTATGTGGATATCATTCAGGTAGACCGAAACTTCACCCCGGGGGCAATCGAGGTTGCTGAACACGAATCTGAAGTTCGTTTTTGAAGTGTCCATCGCCATCAATCGATATTAACCAAATAATCGATTTGGTGGCTGGCTGGATACTCGCTTGGGAAATTCTGACTCTGGGCAATCGAGGTCGCTGAACAAGAAGTCTTCTACCTGGCTGGATTCCCGGATGGGAACTTCACCCCGGGGGCAATCGAGGTCGCTGAACACGAATCTGAAGTTCGTTTTTGAGGTGCCCATCGCCATCAGTCGATGTTGACCAAATAATCGATTTTATGTGGATATCATTCAGGCAGCCCGAAACTTCACCCCGGGGTAATAGAGGTTGCTGAACACGAATCTGAAGTTCGTTTTTGAGGTGCCCATCGCCATCAGTCGATGTTGACCAAATAATCGATTTTATGTGGATATCATTCAGGCAGCCCGAAACTTCACCCCGGGGTAATCGAAGTTGCTGAACACGAGGTCTTCTACCTGGCTGGATTCCCGCATGGGAACTTCACCCCGGGAGCAATCGAGGTCGCTGAACACGAATCTGAAGTTCGTTTTTGAAGTGTCTATCGCCATCAATCGATGATGAACAAGTAATCGATTTTATGTGGATATCATTCAGGCAGCCCGAAACTTCACCCCGGGGTAATAGAGGTTGCTGAACACGAATCTGAAGTCCGTTTTTGAGGTGTCCATCGCCATCAGTCGATGTTGACCAAGTAATCGATTTTATGTGGATATCATTAAGGCAGCCCGAAACTTCACCCGGGGCAATCGAGGTCGCTGAACACGAATCTGAAGTTCGTTTTTGAGGTGTCCATCGCCATCAGTCGATGTTGACCAAGTAATCGATTTTATGTGGATATCATTCAGGCAACCCGAAACTTCACCCCGGGGACAATCGAGGTCGCTGAACACGAATCTGAAGTTCGTTTTTGAAGTGTCCATCGCCATCAATCGATATTAGCCAAATAATCGATTTGGTGGCTGGCTGGATACTCGCTTGGGAAATTCAGACTCTGGGCAATCGAGGTCGCTGAACAAGAAGTCTTCTACCTAGCTGGATACCCGCCTGGGAACTTCACCCCGGGGGCAATCGAGGTCGCTGAACACGAATCTGAAGTTCGTTTTTGAAGTGTCCATCGCCATCAATCGATGATGAACAAGTAATCGATTTTATGTGGATATCATTCAGGCAACCCGAAACTTCACCCCGGGGGCAATCGAGGTCGCTGAACACGAATCTGAAGTCCGTTTTTGAGGTGTCCATCGCCATCAGTCGATGTTGACCAAGTAATCGATTTTATGTGGATATCATTCAGGTAGACCGAAACTTCACCCCGGGGGCAATCGAGGTTGCTGAACACGAATCTGAAGTCCGTTTTTGAGGTGTCCATCGCCATCAGTCGATGTTGACCAAGTAATCGATTTTATGTGGATATCATTCAGGTAGACCGAAACTTCACCCCGGGGGCAATCGAGGTCGCTGAACACGAATCTGAAGTCCGTTTTTGAGGTGTCCATCGCCATCAGTCGATGTTGACCAAGTAATCGATTTTATGTGGATATCATTCAGGTAGACCGAAACTTCACCCCGGGGGAATCGAGGTTGCTGAACACGAATCTGAAGTTCGTTTTTGAAGTGTCCATCGCCATCAATCGATATTAACCAAATAATCGATTTGGTGGCTGGCTGGATACTCGCTTGGGAAATTCTGACTCTGGGCAATCGAGGTCGCTGAACAAGAAGTCTTCTACCTGGCTGGATTCCCGGATGGGAACTTCACCCCGGGGGCAATCGAGGTCGCTGAACACGAATCTGAAGTTCGTTTTTGAGGTGCCCATCGCCATCAGTCGATGTTGACCAAATAATCGATTTTATGTGGATATCATTCAGGCAGCCCGAAACTTCACCCCGGGGTAATAGAGGTTGCTGAACACGAATCTGAAGTCCGTTTTTGAGGTGTCCATCGCCATCAGTCGATGTTGACCAAGTAATCGATTTTATGTGGATATCATTCAGGTAGACCGAAACTTCACCCCGGGGGAATCGAGGTTGCTGAACACGAATCTGAAGTTCGTTTTTGAAGTGTCCATCGCCATCAATCGATATTAACCAAATAATCTATTTGGTGGCTGGCTGGATACTCGCTTGGGAAATTCAGACTCTGGGCAATCGAAGTTGCTGAACACGAGGTCTTCTACCTGGCTGGATTCCCGCATGGGAACTTCACCCCGGGGTAATAGAGGATGCTGAACACGAATCTGAAGTTCGCTTTTGAAGTGTCCATCGCCATCAATCGATATTAACCAAATAATCGATTTGGTGGCTGGCTGGATACTCGCTTGGGAAATTCAGACTATGGGCAATCGAGGTCGCTGAACAAGAAGTCTTCTACCTGGCTGGATTCCCGGATGGGAACTTCACCCCGGGGGCAATCGAGGTCGCTGAACACGAATCTGAAGTTCGTTTTTGAGGTGTCCATCGCCATCGGTCGATGTTGAACAAATAATCGCTTTTATGTGGATATCATTCAGGCAGCCCGAAACTTCACCCCGGGGTAATAGAGGTTGCTGAACACGAATCTGAAGTCCGTTTTTGAGGTGTCCATCGCCATCAGTCGATGTTGACCAAGTAATCGATTTTATGTGGATATCATTCAGGTAGACCGAAACTTCACCCCGGGGGCAATCGTGGTCGCTGAACACGAATCTGAAGTTCGTTTTTGAAGTGTCCATCGCCATCAATCGATATTGACCAAATAATCGATTTGGTTGCTGGCTGGATACTCACTTGGGAAATTCAGACTCTGGGCAATCGAAGTTGCTGAACACGAGGTCTTCTACCTGGCTGGATTCCCGCATGGGAACTTCACCCCGGGGTAATAGAGGATGCTGAACACGAATCTGAAGTTCGCTTTTGAAGTGTCCATCGCCATCAATCGATATTAACCAAATAATCGATTTGGTGGCTGGCTGGATACTCGCTTGGGAAATTCTGACTCTGGGCAATCGAGGTCGCTGAACAAGAAGTCTTCTACCTGGCTGGATTCCCGCATGGGAACTTCACCCCGGGGTAATAGAGGATGCTGAACACGAATCTGAAGTTCGCTTTTGAAGTGTCCATCGCCATCAATCGATATTAGCCAAATAATCGATTTGGTGGCTGGCTGGATACTCGCTTGGGAAATTCAGACTCTGGGCAATCGAGGTCGCTGAACAAGAAGTCTTCTACCTAGCTGGATACCCGCCTGGGAACTTCAACCCGGGGGCAATCGAGGTCGCTGAACACGAATCTGAAGTTCGTTTTTGAAGTGTCCATCGCCATCAATCGATGATGAACAAGTAATCGATTTTATGTGGATATCATTCAGGCAACCCGAAACTTCACCCCGGGGGCAATCGAGGTCGCTGAACACGAATCTGAAGTCCGTTTTTGAGGTGTCCATCGCCATCAGTCGATGTTGACCAAGTAATCGATTTTATGTGGATATCATTCAGGTAGACCGAAACTTCACCCCGGGGGCAATCGAGGTTGCTGAACACGAATCTGAAGTTCGTTTTTGAAGTGTCCATCGCCATCAATCGATATTAACCAAATAATCGATTTGGTGGCTGGCTGGATACTCGCTTGGGAAATTCTGACTCTGGGCAATCGAGGTCGCTGAACAAGAAGTCTTCTACCTGGCTGGATTCCCGGATGGGAACTTCACCCCGGGGGCAATCGAGGTCGCTGAACAAGAAGTCTTCTACCTAGCTGGATACCCGCCTGGGAACTTCAACCCGGGGGCAATCGAGGTCGCTGAACACGAATCTGAAGTTCGTTTTTGAAGTGTCCATCGCCATCAATCGATGATGAACAAGTAATCGATTTTATGTGGATATCATTCAGGCAACCCGAAACTTCACCCCGGGGGCAATCGAGGTCGCTGAACACGAATCTGAAGTCCGTTTTTGAGGTGTCCATCGCCATCAGTCGATGTTGACCAAGTAATCGATTTTATGTGGATATCATTCAGGTAGACCGAAACTTCACCCCGGGGGCAATCGAGGTTGCTGAACACGAATCTGAAGTTCGTTTTTGAAGTGTCCATCGCCATCAATCGATATTAACCAAATAATCGATTTGGTGGCTGGCTGGATACTCGCTTGGGAAATTCTGACTCTGGGCAATCGAGGTCGCTGAACAAGAAGTCTTCTACCTGGCTGGATTCCCGGATGGGAACTTCACCCCGGGGGCAATCGAGGTCGCTGAACACGAATCTGAAGTTCGTTTTTGAGGTGCCCATCGCCATCAGTCGATGTTGACCAAATAATCGATTTTATGTGGATATCATTCAGGCAGCCCGAAACTTCACCCCGGGGTAATAGAGGTTGCTGAACACGAATCTGAAGTTCGTTTTTGAGGTGCCCATCGCCATCAGTCGATGTTGACCAAATAATCGATTTTATGTGGATATCATTCAGGCAGCCCGAAACTTCACCCCGGGGTAATCGAAGTTGCTGAACACGAGGTCTTCTACCTGGCTGGATTCCCGCATGGGAACTTCACCCCGGGAGCAATCGAGGTCGCTGAACACGAATCTGAAGTTCGTTTTTGAAGTGTCTATCGCCATCAATCGATGATGAACAAGTAATCGATTTTATGTGGATATCATTCAGGCAGCCCGAAACTTCACCCCGGGGTAATAGAGGTTGCTGAACACGAATCTGAAGTCCGTTTTTGAGGTGTCCATCGCCATCAGTCGATGTTGACCAAGTAATCGATTTTATGTGGATATCATTAAGGCAGCCCGAAACTTCACCCGGGGCAATCGAGGTCGCTGAACACGAATCTGAAGTTCGTTTTTGAGGTGTCCATCGCCATCAGTCGATGTTGACCAAGTAATCGATTTTATGTGGATATCATTCAGGCAACCCGAAACTTCACCCCGGGGACAATCGAGGTCGCTGAACACGAATCTGAAGTTCGTTTTTGAAGTGTCCATCGCCATCAATCGATATTAGCCAAATAATCGATTTGGTGGCTGGCTGGATACTCGCTTGGGAAATTCAGACTCTGGGCAATCGAGGTCGCTGAACAAGAAGTCTTCTACCTAGCTGGATACCCGCCTGGGAACTTCACCCCGGGGGCAATCGAGGTCGCTGAACACGAATCTGAAGTTCGTTTTTGAAGTGTCCATCGCCATCAATCGATGATGAACAAGTAATCGATTTTATGTGGATATCATTCAGGCAACCCGAAACTTCACCCCGGGGGCAATCGAGGTCGCTGAACACGAATCTGAAGTCCGTTTTTGAGGTGTCCATCGCCATCAGTCGATGTTGACCAAGTAATCGATTTTATGTGGATATCATTCAGGTAGACCGAAACTTCACCCCGGG
Source organism: Heligmosomoides polygyrus bakeri (assembly GCA_947359475.1). Classification (NCBI taxonomy): domain Eukaryota; kingdom Metazoa; phylum Nematoda; class Chromadorea; order Rhabditida; family Heligmosomidae; genus Heligmosomoides; species Heligmosomoides polygyrus. The sequence continues at coordinate 46,600,084 of OX375870.1, forward strand.
GGCAATCGAGGTTGCTGAACACGAATCTGAAGTCCGTTTTTGAGGTGTCCATCGCCATCAGTCGATGTTGACCAAGTAATCGATTTTATGTGGATATCATTCAGGTAGACCGAAACTTCACCCCGGGGGCAATCGAGGTCGCTGAACACGAATCTGAAGTTCGCTTTTGAAGTGTCCATCGCCATCAATCGATGATGAACAAGTAATCGATTTTATGTGGATATCATTCAGGCAACCCGAAACTTCACCCCGGGGGCAATCGAGGTCGCTGAACACGAATCTGAAGTCCGTTTTTGAGGTGTCCATCGCCATCAGTCGATGTTGACCAAGTAATCGATTTTATGTGGATATCATTCAGGTAGACCGAAACTTCACCCCGGGGGAATCGAGGTTGCTGAACACGAATCTGAAGTTCGTTTTTGAAGTGTCCATCGCCATCAATCGATATTAACCAAATAATCGATTTGGTGGCTGGCTGGATACTCGCTTGGGAAATTCTGACTCTGGGCAATCGAGGTCGCTGAACAAGAAGTCTTCTACCTGGCTGTATTCCCGGATGGGAACTTCACCCCGGGGGCAATCCAGGTCGCTGAACACGAATCTGAAGTTCGTTTTTGAGGTGTCCATCGCCATCAGTCGATGTTGACCAAATAATCGATTTTATGTGGATATCATTCAGGCAGCCCGAAACTTCACCCCGGGGTAATAGAGGTTGCTGAACACGAATCTGAAGTCCGTTTTTGAGGTGTCCATCGCCATCAGTCGATGTTGACCAAGTAATCGATTTTATGTGGATATCATTCAGGTAGACCGAAACTTCACCCCGGGGGCAATCGAGGTTGCTGAACACGAATCTGAAGTTCGTTTTTGAAGTGTCCATCGCCATCAATCGATATTAGCCAAATAATCTATTTGGTGGCTGGCTGGATACTCGCTTGGGAAATTCAGACTCTGGGCAATCGAAGTTGCTGAACACGAGGTCTTCTACCTGGCTGGATTCCCGCATGGGAACTTCACCCCGGGGTAATAGAGGATGCTGAACACGAATCTGAAGTTCGCTTTTGAAGTGTCCATCGCCATCAATCGATATTAACCAAATAATCGATTTGGTGGCTGGCTGGATACTCGCTTGGGAAATTCAGACTCTGGGCAATCGAGGTCGCTGAACAAGAAGTCTTCTACCTGGCTGGATTCCCGGATGGGAACTTCACCCCGGGGGCAATCGAGGTCGCTGAACACGAATCTGAAGTTCGTTTTTGAGGTGTCCATCGCCATCGGTCGATGTTGAACAAATAATCGCTTTTATGTGGATATCATTCAGGCAGCCCGAAACTTCACCCCGGGGTAATAGAGGTTGCTGAACACGAATCTGAAGTCCGTTTTTGAGGTGTCCATCGCCATCAGTCGATGTTGACCAAGTAATCGATTTTATGTGGATATCATTCAGGTAGACCGAAACTTCACCCCGGGGGCAATCGTGGTCGCTGAACACGAATCTGAAGTTCGTTTTTGAAGTGTCCATCGCCATCAATCGATATTGACCAAATAATCGATTTGGTTGCTGGCTGGATACTCACTTGGGAAATTCAGACTCTGGGCAATCGAAGTTGCTGAACACGAGGTCTTCTACCTGGCTGGATTCCCGCATGGGAACTTCACCCCGGGGTAATAGAGGATGCTGAACACGAATCTGAAGTTCGCTTTTGAAGTGTCCATCGCCATCAATCGATATTAACCAAATAATCGATTTGGTGGCTGGCTGGATACTCGCTTGGGAAATTCTGACTCTGGGCAATCGAGGTCGCTGAACAAGAAGTCTTCTACCTGGCTGGATTCCCGCATGGGAACTTCACCCCGGGGTAATAGAGGATGCTGAACACGAATCTGAAGTTCGCTTTTGAAGTGTCCATCGCCATCAATCGATATTAACCAAATAATCGATTTGGTGGCTGGCTGGATACTCGCTTGGGAAATTCTGACTCTGGGCAATCGAGGTCGCTGAACAAGAAGTCTTCTACCTGGCTGGATTCCCGGATGGGAACTTCACCCCGGGGGCAATCGAGGTCGCTGAACACGAATCTGAAGCTCGTTTCTGAAGTGTCGACCGCCATCAATCGATGTTGACCAAGTAATCGACTTTATGTGGATATCATTCAGGCAGACCGAAACTTCACCCCGGGGGCAATCGAGGTCGCTGAACACGAATCTGATGCTCGTTTCTGAAGTGTCGACCGCCATCAATCGATGTTGACCAAGTAATCGACTTTATGTGGATATCATTCAGGCAGACCGAAACTTCACCCCGGGGGCTATCGAGGTTGCTGAACACGAATCTGAAGCTCGTTTCTGAAGTGTCGACCGCCATCAATCGATGTTGACCAAGTAATCGACTTTATGTGGATATCATTCAGGTAGACCGAAACTTCACCCCGGGGGCAATCGAGGTCGCTGAACACGAATCTGAAGTTCGTTTTTGAGGTGCCCATCGCCATCAGTCGATGTTGACCAAATAATCGATTTTATGTGGATATCATTCAGGCAGCCCGAAACTTCACCCCGGGGTAATAGAGGTTGCTGAACACGAATCTGAAGTCCGTTTTTGAGGTGTCCATCGCCATCAGTCGATGTTGACCAAGTAATCGATTTTATGTGGATATCATTCAGGTAGACCGAAACTTCACCCCGGGGGCAATCGAGGTCGCTGAACACGAATCTGAAGTTCGTTTTTGAAGTGTCCATCGCCATCAATCGATGATGAACAAGTAATCGATTTTATGTGGATATCATTCAGGCAACCCGAAACTTCACCCCGGGGGCAATCGAGGTCGCTGAACACGAACCTGAAGTCCGTTTTTGAGGTGTCCATCGCCATCAGTCGATGTTGACCAAGTAATCGACTTTATGTGGATATCATTCAGGCAGACCGAAACTTCACCCCAGGGGCTATCGAGGTTGCTGAACACGAATCTGAAGCTCGTTTCTGAAGTGTCGACCGCCATCAATCGATGTTGACCAAGTAATCGACTTTATGTGGATATCATTCAGGCAGACCGAAACTTCACCCCAGGGGCTATCGAGGTTGCTGAACACGAATCTGAAGCTCGTTTCTGAAGTGTGGACCGCCATCAATCGATGTTGACCAAGTAATCGACTTTATGTGGATATCATTCAGGCAGACCGAAACTTCACCCCGGGGGCTATCGAGGTTGCTGAACACGAATCTGAAGCTCGTTTCTGAAGTGTCGACCGCCATCAATCGATGTTGACCAAGTAATCGACTTTATGTGGATATCATTCAGGTAGACCGAAACTTCACCCCGGGGGCAATCGAGGTCGCTGAACACGAATCTGAAGTTCGTTTTTGAGGTGCCCATCGCCATCAGTCGATGTTGACCAAATAATCGATTTTATGTGGATATCATTCAGGCAGCCCGAAACTTCACCCCGGGGTAATAGAGGTTGCTGAACACGAATCTGAAGTCCGTTTTTGAGGTGTCCATCGCCATCAGTCGATGTTGACCAAGTAATCGATTTTATGTGGATATCATTCAGGTAGACCGAAACTTCACCCCGGGGGCAATCGAGGTCGCTGAACACGAATCTGAAGTTCGTTTTTGAAGTGTCCATCGCCATCAGTCGATGATGAACAAGTAATCGATTTTATGTGGATATCATTCAGGCAACCCGAAACTTCACCCCGGGGGCAATCGAGGTCGCTGAACACGAACCTGAAGTCCGTTTTTGAGGTGTCCATCGCCATCAGTCGATGTTGACCAAGTAATCGATTTTATGTGGATATCATTCAGGTAGACCGAAACTTCACCCCGGGGGCAATCGAGGTTGCTGAACACGAATCTGAAGTTCGTTTTTGAAGTGTCCATCGCCATCAATCGATATTAGCCAAATAATCTATTTGGTGGCTGGCTGGATACTCGCTTGGGAAATTCAGACTCTGGGCAATCGAAGTTGCTGAACACGAGGTCTTCTACCTGGCTGGATTCCCGCATGGGAACTTCACCCCGGGGTAATAGAGGATGCTGAACACGAATCTGAAGTTCGCTTTTGAAGTGTCCATCGCCATCAATCGATATTAACCAAATAATCGATTTGGTGGCTGGCTGGATACTCGCTTGGGAAATTCAGACTCTGGGCAATCGAGGTCGCTGAACAAGAAGTCTTCTACCTGGCTGGATTCCCGGATGGGAACTTCACCCCGGGGGCAATCGAGGTCGCTGAACACGAATCTGAAGTTCGTTTTTGAGGTGTCCATCGCCATCGGTCGATGTTGAACAAATAATCGCTTTTATGTGGATATCATTCAGGCAGCCCGAAGCTTCACCCCGGGGTAATAGGGGTTGCTGAACACGAATCTGAAGTCCGTTTTTGAGGTGTCCATCGCCATCAGTCGATGTTGACCAAGTAATCGATTTTATGTGGATATCATTCAGGTAGACCGAAACTTCACCCCGGGGGCAATCGTGGTCGCTGAACACGAATCTGAAGTTCGTTTTTGAAGTGTCCATCGCCATCAATCGATATTGACCAAATAATCGATTTGGTTGCTGGCTGGATACTCACTTGGGAAATTCAGACTCTGGGCAATCGAGGTCGCTGAACAAGAAGTCTTCTACCTGGCTGGATTCCCGGATGGGAACTTCACCCCGGGGGCAATCGAGGTCGCTGAACACGAATCTGAAGTTCGTTTTTGAGGTGCCCATCGCCATCAGTCGATGTTGACCAAATAATCGATTTTATGTGGATATCATTCAGGCAGCCCGAAACTTCACCCCGGGGTAATAGAGGTTGCTGAACACGAATCTGAAGTTCGTTTTTGAGGTGCCCATCGCCATCAGTCGATGTTGACCAAATAATCGATTTTATGTGGATATCATTCAGGCAGCCCGAAACTTCACCCCGGGGTAATCGAAGTTGCTGAACACGAGGTCTTCTACCTGGCTGGATTCCCGCATGGGAACTTCACCCCGGGAGCAATCGAGGTCGCTGAACACGAATCTGAAGTTCGTTTTTGAAGTGTCTATCGCCATCAATCGATGATGAACAAGTAATCGATTTTATGTGGATATCATTCAGGCAGCCCGAAACTTCACCCCGGGGTAATAGAGGTTGCTGAACACGAATCTGAAGTCCGTTTTTGAGGTGTCCATCGCCATCAGTCGATGTTGACCAAGTAATCGATTTTATGTGGATATCATTAAGGCAGCCCGAAACTTCACCCGGGGCAATCGAGGTCGCTGAACACGAATCTGAAGTTCGTTTTTGAGGTGTCCATCGCCATCAGTCGATGTTGACCAAGTAATCGATTTTATGTGGATATCATTCAGGCAACCCGAAACTTCACCCCGGGGACAATCGAGGTCGCTGAACACGAATCTGAAGTTCGTTTTTGAAGTGTCCATCGCCATCAATCGATATTAGCCAAATAATCGATTTGGTGGCTGGCTGGATACTCGCTTGGGAAATTCAGACTCTGGGCAATCGAGGTCGCTGAACAAGAAGTCTTCTACCTAGCTGGATACCCGCCTGGGAACTTCACCCCGGGGGCAATCGAGGTCGCTGAACACGAATCTGAAGTTCGCTTTTGAAGTGCCGATCGCCATCAATCGATGTTGACCAAGCAATCGACTTTATGTGGATATCATTCAGGCAGACCGAAACTTCACCCCAGGGGCTATCGAGGTCGCTGAACACGAACCTGAAGTCCGTTTTTGAGGTGTCCATCGCCATCAGTCGATGTTGACCAAGCAATCGGCTTTATGTGGATATCATTCAGGCAGACCGAAACTTCACCCCGGGGGCAATCGAGGTTGCTGAACACGAATCTGAAGTTCGCTTTTGAAGTGCCGATCGCCATCAATCGATGTTGACCAAGTAATCGATTTTATGTGGATATCATTCAGGAAGACCGAAACTTCACCCCAGGGGCTATCGAGGTCGCTGAACACGAATCTGAAGTCCGTTTTTGAGGTGTCCATCGCCATCAGTCGATGTTGAACAAATAATCGATTTTGTGGCTGGATGGATACTCACTTGGGAAACTCAGACTCTGGCCAATCGAGGTCGCTGAACGCGAAGTCTTCTACCTGGCTGGATACCCGCCTGGGAACTTCACCCCGGGGGCAATCGAGGTTGCTGAACACGAATCTGAAGTTCGTTTTTGAAGTGTCGATCGCCATCAGTCGATGTTGAACAAATAATCGATTTTGTGGCTGGATGGATACTCACTTGGGAAACTCAGACTCTGGCCAATCGAGGTCGCTGAACGCGAAGTCTTCTACCTGGCTGGATACCCGCCTGGGAACTTCACCCCGGGGGCAATCGAGGCTGCTGAACACGAATCTGAAGTTCGTTTTTGAAGTGTCGATCGCCATCAATCGATGTTGACCAAGCAATCGGCTTTATGTGGATGTCATTCAGGCAGACCGAAACTTCACCCCAGGGGCTATCGAGGTTGCTGAACACGAATCTGAAGCTCGTTTCTGAAGTGTCGACCGCCATCAATCGATGTTGACCATGTAATCGACTTTATGTGGATATCATTCAGGCAGACCGAAACTTCACCCCAGGGGCTATCGAGGTCGCTGAACACGAATCTGAAGTTCGCTTTTGAAGTGCCGATCGCCATCAATCGATGTTGACCAAGCAATCGACTTTATGTGGATGTCATTCAGGCAGACCGAAACTTCACCCCAGGGGCTATCGAGGTTGCTGAACACGAATCTGAAGTTCGTTTTTGAAGTGTCGATCGCCATCAATCGATGTTGACCAAGCAATCGGCTTTATGTGGATGTCATTCAGGCAGACCGAAACTTCACCCCAGGGGCTATCGAGGTTGCTGAACACGAATCTGAAGTTCGCTTTTGAAGTGCCGATCGCCATCAATCGATGTTGACCATGTAATCGACTTTATGTGGATATCATTCAGGCAGACCGAAACTTCACCCCGGGGGCAATCGAGGCTGCTGAACACGAATCTGAAGTTCGTTTTTGAAGTGTCGATCGCCATCAATCGATGTTGACCAAGCAATCGGCTTTATGTGGATGTCATTCAGGCAGACCGAAACTTCACCCCAGGGGCTATCGAGGTTGCTGAACACGAATCTGAAGCTCGTTTCTGAAGTGTCGACCGCCATCAATCGATGTTGACCATGTAATCGACTTTATGTGGATATCATTCAGGCAGACCGAAACTTCACCCCAGGGGCTATCGAGGTCGCTGAACACGAACCTGAAGTCCGTTTTTGAGGTGTCCATCGCCATCAGTCGATGTTGACCAAGCAATCGGCTTTATGTGGATGTCATTCAGGCAGACCGAAACTTCACCCCAGGGGCTATCGAGGTTGCTGAACACGAATCTGAAGCTCGTTTCTGAAGTGTCGACCGCCATCAATCGATGTTGACCAAGTAATCGACTTTATGTGGATATCATTCAGGCAGACCGAAACTTCACCCCAGGGGCTATCGAGGTCGCTGAACACGAATCTGAAGTCCGTTTTTGAGGTGTCCATCGCCATCAGTCGATGTTGAACAAATAATCGATTTTGTGGCTGGATGGATACTCACTTGGGAAACTCAGACTCTGGCCAATCGAGGTCGCTGAACGCGAAGTCTTCTACCTGGCTGGATACCCGCCTGGGAACTTCACCCCGGGGGCAATCGAGGCTGCTGAACACGAATCTGAAGTTCGTTTTTGAAGTGTCGATCGCCATCAATCGATGTTGACCAAGCAATCGGCTTTATGTGGATGTCATTCAGGCAGACCGAAACTTCACCCCAGGGGCTATCGAGGTTGCTGAACACGAATCTGAAGCTCGTTTCTGAAGTGTCGACCGCCATCAATCGATGTTGACCATGTAATCGACTTTATGTGGATATCATTCAGGCAGACCGAAACTTCACCCCAGGGGCTATCGAGGTCGCTGAACACGAATCTGAAGTTCGCTTTTGAAGTGCCGATCGCCATCAATCGATGTTGACCAAGCAATCGACTTTATGTGGATGTCATTCAGGCAGACCGAAACTTCACCCCAGGGGCTATCGAGGTTGCTGAACACGAATCTGAAGTTCGTTTTTGAAGTGTCGATCGCCATCAATCGATGTTGACCAAGCAATCGGCTTTATGTGGATGTCATTCAGGCAGACCGAAACTTCACCCCAGGGGCTATCGAGGTTGCTGAACACGAATCTGAAGTTCGCTTTTGAAGTGCCGATCGCCATCAATCGATGTTGACCATGTAATCGACTTTATGTGGATATCATTCAGGCAGACCGAAACTTCACCCCGGGGGCAATCGAGGCTGCTGAACACGAATCTGAAGTTCGTTTTTGAAGTGTCGATCGCCATCAATCGATGTTGACCAAGCAATCGGCTTTATGTGGATGTCATTCAGGCAGACCGAAACTTCACCCCAGGGGCTATCGAGGTTGCTGAACACGAATCTGAAGCTCGTTTCTGAAGTGTCGACCGCCATCAATCGATGTTGACCATGTAATCGACTTTATGTGGATATCATTCAGGCAGACCGAAACTTCACCCCAGGGGCTATCGAGGTCGCTGAACACGAACCTGAAGTCCGTTTTTGAGGTGTCCATCGCCATCAGTCGATGTTGACCAAGCAATCGGCTTTATGTGGATGTCATTCAGGCAGACCGAAACTTCACCCCAGGGGCTATCGAGGTTGCTGAACACGAATCTGAAGCTCGTTTCTGAAGTGTCGACCGCCATCAATCGATGTTGACCATGTAATCGACTTTATGTGGATATCATTCAGGCAGACCGAAACTTCACCCCAGGGGCTATCGAGGTCGCTGAACACGAATCTGAAGTCCGTTTTTGAGGTGTCCATCGCCATCAGTCGATGTTGACCAAGTAATCGACTTTATGTGGATATCATTCAGGCAGACCGAAACTTCACCCCGGGGGCAATCGAGGTTGCTGAACACGAATCTGAAGTTCGCTTTTGAAGTGCCGATCGCCATCAATCGATGTTGACCAAGTAATCGATTTTATGTGGATATCATTCAGGAAGACCGAAACTTCACCCCAGGGGCTATCGAGGTCGCTGAACACGAATCTGAAGTCCGTTTTTGAGGTGTCCATCGCCATCAGTCGATGTTGAACAAATAATCGATTTTGTGGCTGGATGGATACTCACTTGGGAAACTCAGACTCTGGCCAATCGAGGTCGCTGAACGCGAAGTCTTCTACCTGGCTGGATACCCGCCTGGGAACTTCACCCCGGGGGCAATCGAGGTTGCTGAACACGAATCTGAAGTTCGTTTTTGAAGTGTCGATCGCCATCAATCGATGTTGACCAAGCAATCGGCTTTATGTGGATATCATTCAGGCAGACCGAAACTTCACCCCAGAAGCTATCGAGGTCGCTGAACACGAATCTGAAGTCCGTTTTTGAGGTGTCCATCGCCATCAGTCGATGTTGACCAAGCAATCGGCTTTATGTGGATATCATTCAGGCAGACCGAAACTTCACCCCAGGGGCTATCGAGGTCGCTGAACACGAATCTGAAGTTCGCTTTTGAAGTGCCGATCGCCATCAATCGATGTTGACCAAGCAATCGGCTTTATGTGGATATCATTCAGGCAGACCGAAACTTCACCCCGGGGGCAATCGAGGTTGCTGAACACGAATCTGAAGTTCGCTTTTGAAGTGCCGATCGCCATCAATCGATGTTGACCAAGCAATCGACTTTATGTGGATATCATTCAGGCAGACCGAAACTTCACCCCAGGGGCTATCGAGGTCGCTGAACACGAATCTGAAGTTCGCTTTTGAAGTGCCGATCGCCATCAATCGATGTTGACCAAGCAATCGACTTTATGTGGATATCATTCAGGCAGACCGAAACTTCACCCCAGGGGCTATCGAGGTCGCTGAACACGAACCTGAAGTCCGTTTTTGAGGTGTCCATCGCCATCAGTCGATGTTGACCAAGCAATCGGCTTTATGTGGATATCATTCAGGCAGACCGAAACTTCACCCCAGGGGCTATCGAGGTTGCTGAACACGAATCTGAAGCTCGTTTCTGAAGTGTCGACCGCCATCAATCGATGTTGACCAAGTAATCGACTTTATGTGGATATCATTCAGGCAGACCGAAACTTCACCCCAGGGGCTATCGAGGTCGCTGAACACGAATCTGAAGTCCGTTTTTGAGGTGTCCATCGCCATCAGTCGATGTTGAACAAATAATCGATTTTGTGGCTGGATGGATACTCACTTGGGAAACTCAGACTCTGGCCAATCGAGGTCGCTGAACGCGAAGTCTTCTACCTGGCTGGATACCCGCCTGGGAACTTCACCCCGGGGGCAATCGAGGTTGCTGAACACGAATCTGAAGTTCGTTTTTGAAGTGTCGATCGCCATCAATCGATGTTGACCAAGCAATCGGCTTTATGTGGATATCATTCAGGCAGACCGAAACTTCACCCCAGAAGCTATCGAGGTCGCTGAACACGAATCTGAAGTCCGTTTTTGAGGTGTCCATCGCCATCAGTCGATGTTGACCAAGCAATCGGCTATATGTGGATATCATTCAGGCAGACCGAAACTTCACCCCAGGGGCTATCGAGGTCGCTGAACACGAATCTGAAGTTCGCTTTTGAAGTGCCGATCGCCATCAATCGATGTTGACCAAGCAATCGGCTTTATGTGGATATCATTCAGGCAGACCGAAACTTCACCCCGGGGGCAATCGAGGTTGCTGAACACGAATCTGAAGTTCGCTTTTGAAGTGCCGATCGCCATCAATCGATGTTGACCAAGCAATCGACTTTATGTGGATATCATTCAGGCAGACCGAAACTTCACCCCAGGGGCTATCGAGGTCGCTGAACACGAATCTGAAGTTCGCTTTTGAAGTGCCGATCGCCATCAATCGATGTTGACCAAGCAATCGACTTTATGTGGATATCATTCAGGCAGACCGAAACTTCACCCCAGGGGCTATCGAGGTCGCTGAACACGAACCTGAAGTCCGTTTTTGAGGTGTCCATCGCCATCAGTCGATGTTGACCAAGCAATCGGCTTTATGTGGATATCATTCAGGCAGACCGAAACTTCACCCCAGGGGCTATCGAGGTTGCTGAACACGAATCTGAAGCTCGTTTCTGAAGTGTCGACCGCCATCAATCGATGTTGACCAAGTAATCGACTTTATGTGGATATCATTCAGGCATACCGAAACTTCACCCCAGGGGCTATCGAGGTTGCTGAACACGAATCTGAAGCTCCTCGTTTTTGAGGCGTCCATAGCCATCAGTCGATGTTGAAGAAGTAATCGATTTTGTGGCTGGATGGATACTCACTTGGGAAACTCAGACTCTGGCCAATCGAGGTCGCTGAACGCGAAGTCTTCTACCTGGCTGGATACCCGCCTGGGAACTTCATCCCGGGGGCAATCGAGGTTGCTGAACACGAATCTGAAGTTCGTTTTTGAAGTGTCGATCGCCATCAGTCGATGTTGAACAAATAATCGATTTTGTGGCTGGATATCATTCAGGAAGACCGAAACTTCACCCCAGGGGCTATCGAGGTTGCTGAACACGAATCTGAAGCTCGTTTCTGAAGTGTCGACCGCCATCAATCGATGTTGACCAAGTAATCGACTTTATGTGGATATCATTCAGGCAGACCGAAACTTCACCCCAGGGGCTATCGAGGTCGCTGAACACGAATCTGAAGTCCGTTTTTGAGGTGTCCATCGCCATCAGTCGATGTTGAACAAATAATCGATTTTGTGGCTGGATGGATACTAACTTGGGAAACTCAGACTCTGGCCAATCGAGGTCGCTTAACGCGAAGTCTTCTACCTGGCTGGATACCCGCCTGGGAACTTCACCCCGGGGGCAACCGAGGTTGCTGAACACGAATCTGAAGTTCGTTTTTGAAGTGTCGATCGCCATCAATCGATGTTGACCAAGCAATCGGCTTTATGTGGATGTCATTCAGGCAGACCGAAACTTCACCCCAGGGGCTATCGAGGTTGCTGAACACGAATCTGAAGCTCGTTTCTGAAGTGTCGACCGCCATCAATCGATGTTGACCAAGTAATCGACTTTATGTGGATATCATTCAGGCAGACCGAAACTTCACCCCAGGGGCTATCGAGGTCGCTGAACACGAATCTGAAGTCCGTTTTTGAGGTGTCCATCGCCATCAGTCGATGTTGACCAAGTAATCGACTTTATGTGGATATCATTCAGGCAGACCGAAACTTCACCCCGGGGGCAATCGAGGTTGCTGAACACGAATCTGAAGTTCGCTTTTGAAGTGCCGATCGCCATCAATCGATGTTGACCAAGCAATCGATTTTATGTGGATATCATTCAGGCAGACCGAAACTTCACCCCAGGGGCTATCGAGGTCGCTGAACACGAATCTGAAGTCCGTTTTTGAGGTGTCCATCGCCATCAGTCGATGTTGACCAAGTAATCGATTTTATGTGGATATCATTCAGGCAGACCGAAACTTCACCCCAGGGGCTATCGAGGTCGCTGAACACGAATCTGAAGCTCGTTTTTGAGGCGTCCATAGCCATCAGTCGATGTTGAAGAAGTAATCGATTTTGTGGCTGGATGGATACTCACTTGGGAAACTCAGACTCTGGCCAATCGAGGTCGCTGAACGCGAAGTCTTCTACCTGGCTGGATACCCGCCTGGGAACTTCACCCCGGGGGCAATCGAGGCTGCTGAACACGAATCTGAAGTTCGTTTTTGAAGTGTCGATCGCCATCAATCGATGTTGACCAAGCAATCGGCTTTATGTGGATGTCATTCAGGCAGACCGAAACTTCACCCCAGGGGCTATCGAGGTTGCTGAACACGAATCTGAAGCTCGTTTCTGAAGTGTCGACCGCCATCAATCGATGTTGACCAAGTAATCGACTTTATGTGGATATCATTCAGGCAGACCGAAACTTCACCCCAGGGGCTATCGAGGTCGCTGAACACGAATCTGAAGTCCGTTTTTGAGGTGTCCATCGCCATCAGTCGATGTTGACCAAGTAATCGACTTTATGTGGATATCATTCAGGCAGACCGAAACTTCACCCCGGGGGCAATCGAGGTTGCTGAACACGAATCTGAAGTTCGCTTTTGAAGTGCCGATCGCCATCAATCGATGTTGACCAAGCAATCGATTTTATGTGGATATCATTCAGGAAGACCGAAACTTCACCCCAGGGGCTATCGAGGTTGCTGAACACGAATCTGAAGCTCGTTTCTGAAGTGTCGACCGCCATCAATCGATGTTGACCAAGTAATCGACTTTATGTGGATATCATTCAGGCAGACCGAAACTTCACCCCAGGGGCTATCGAGGTCGCTGAACACGAATCTGAAGTCCGTTTTTGAGGTGTCCATCGCCATCAGTCGATGTTGAACAAATAATCGATTTTGTGGCTGGATGGATACTCACTTGGGAAACTCAGACTCTGGCCAATCGAGGTCGCTTAACGCGAAGTCTTCTACCTGGCTGGATACCCGCCTGGGAACTTCACCCCGGGGGCTATCGAGGTTGCTGAACACGAATCTGAAGCTCGTTTCTGAAGTGTCGACCGCCATCAATCGATGTTGACCAAGTAATCGACTTTATGTGGATATCATTCAGGCAGACCGAAACTTCACCCCAGGGGCTATCGAGGTCGCTGAACACGAATCTGAAGTCCGTTTTTGAGGTGTCCATCGCCATCAGTCGATGTTGAACAAATAATCGATTTTGTGGCTGGATGGATACTAACTTGGGAAACTCAGACTCTGGCCAATCGAGGTCGCTTAACGCGAAGTCTTCTACCTGGCTGGATACCCGCCTGGGAACTTCACCCCGGGGGCAACCGAGGTTGCTGAACACGAATCTGAAGTTCGTTTTTGAAGTGTCGATCGCCATCAATCGATGTTGACCAAGCAATCGGCTTTATGTGGATATCATTCAGGCAGACCGAAACTTCACCCCAGGGGCTATCGAGGTTGCTGAACACGAATCTGAAGCTCGTTTCTGAAGTGTCGACCGCCATCAATCGATGTTGACCAAGTAATCGACTTTATGTGGATATCATTCAGGCAGACCGAAACTTCACCCCAGGGGCTATCGAGGTCGCTGAACACGAATCTGAAGTCCGTTTTTGAGGTGTCCATCGCCATCAGTCGATGTTGAACAAATAATCGATTTTGTAGCTGGATGGATACTCACTTGGGAAACTCAGACTCTGGCCAATCGAGGTCGCTGAACGCGAATCTGAAGTCCGTTTTTGAGGTGTCCATCGCCATCAGTCGATGTTGACCAAGTAATCGACTTTATGTGGATATCATTCAGGCAGACCGAAACTTCACCCCGGGGGCAATCGAGGTTGCTGAACACGAATCTGAAGTTCGCTTTTGAAGTGCCGATCGCCATCAATCGATGTTGACCAAGCAATCGATTTTATGTGGATATCATTCAGGCAGACCGAAACTTCACCCCAGGGGCTATCGAGGTCGCTGAACACGAATCTGAAGTCCGTTTTTGAGGTGTCCATCGCCATCAGTCGATGTTGACCAAGTAATCGATTTTATGTGGATATCATTCAGGCAGACCGAAACTTCACCCCAGGGGCTATCGAGGTCGCTGAACACGAATCTGAAGCTCGTTTTTGAGGCGTCCATAGCCATCAGTCGATGTTGAAGAAGTAATCGATTTTGTGGCTGGATGGATACTCACTTGGGAAACTCAGACTCTGGCCAATCGAGGTCGCTGAACGCGAAGTCTTCTACCTGGCTGGATACCCGCCTGGGAACTTCACCCCGGGGGCAATCGAGGCTGCTGAACACGAATCTGAAGTTCGTTTTTGAAGTGTCGATCGCCATCAATCGATGTTGACCAAGCAATCGGCTTTATGTGGATGTCATTCAGGCAGACCGAAACTTCACCCCAGGGGCTATCGAGGTTGCTGAACACGAATCTGAAACTCGTTTCTGAAGTGTCGACCGCCATCAATCGATGT
The DNA here is from genome assembly GCA_947359475.1 of Heligmosomoides polygyrus bakeri. Lineage (NCBI taxonomy): Eukaryota > Metazoa > Nematoda > Chromadorea > Rhabditida > Heligmosomidae > Heligmosomoides > Heligmosomoides polygyrus. The sequence goes on from OX375870.1 coordinate 46,615,100, forward strand.
TGACCAAGTAATCGACTTTATGTGGATATCATTCAGGCAGACCGAAACTTCACCCCAGGGGCTATCGAGGTCGCTGAACACGAATCTGAAGTCCGTTTTTGAGGTGTCCATCGCCATCAGTCGATGTTGACCAAGTAATCGACTTTATGTGGATATCATTCAGGCAGACCGAAACTTCACCCCAGGGGCAACCGAGGTTGCTGAACACGAATCTGAAGTTCGTTTTTGAAGTGTCGATCGCCATCAATCGATGTTGACCAAGCAATCGGCTTTATGTGGATATCATTCAGGCAGACCGAAACTTCACCCCAGGGGCTATCGAGGTTGCTGAACACGAATCTGAAGCTCGTTTCTGAAGTGTCGACCGCCATCAATCGATGTTGACCAAGTAATCGACTTTATGTGGATATCATTCAGGCAGACCGAAACTTCACCCCAGGGGCTATCGAGGTCGCTGAACACGAATCTGAAGTCCGTTTTTGAGGTGTCCATCGCCATCAGTCGATGTTGAACAAATAATCGATTTTGTAGCTGGATGGATACTCACTTGGGAAACTCAGACTCTGGCCAATCGAGGTCGCTGAACGCGAAGTCTTCTACCTGGCTGGATACCCGCCTGGGAACTTCACCCCGGGGGCAATCGAGGCTGCTGAACACGAATCTGAAGTTCGTTTTTGAAGTGTCGATCGCCATCAATCGATGTTGACCAAGCAATCGGCTTTATGTGGATGTCATTCAGGCAGACCGAAACTTCACCCCAGGGGCTATCGAGGTTGCTGAACACGAATCTGAAGCTCGTTTCTGAAGTGTCGACCGCCATCAATCGATGTTGACCAAGTAATCGACTTTATGTGGATATCATTCAGGCAGACCGAAACTTCACCCCAGGGGCTATCGAGGTCGCTGAACACGAATCTGAAGTCCGTTTTTGAGGTGTCCATCGCCATCAGTCGATGTTGACCAAGTAATCGACTTTATGTGGATATCATTCAGGCAGACCGAAACTTCACCCCGGGGGCAATCGAGGTTGCTGAACACGAATCTGAAGTTCGCTTTTGAAGTGCCGATCGCCATCAATCGATGTTGACCAAGCAATCGATTTTATGTGGATATCATTCAGGCAGACCGAAACTTCACCCCAGGGGCTATCGAGGTCGCTGAACACGAATCTGAAGCTCGTTTCTGAAGTGTCGACCGCCATCAGTCGATGTTGACCAAGTAATCGATTTTATGTGGATATCATTCAGGCAGACCGAAACTTCACCCCAGGGGCTATCGAGGTCGCTGAACACGAATCTGAAGCTCGTTTTTGAGGCGTCCATAGCCATCAGTCGATGTTGAAGAAGTAATCGATTTTGTGGCTGGATGGATACTCACTTGGGAAACTCAGACTCTGGCCAATCGAGGTCGCTGAACGCGAAGTCTTCTACCTGGCTGGATACCCGCCTGGGAACTTCACCCCGGGGGCAATCGAGGCTGCTGAACACGAATCTGAAGTTCGTTTTTGAAGTGTCGATCGCCATCAATCGATGTTGACCAAGCAATCGGCTTTATGTGGATGTCATTCAGGCAGACCGAAACTTCACCCCAGGGGCTATCGAGGTTGCTGAACACGAATCTGAAACTCGTTTCTGAAGTGTCGACCGCCATCAATCGATGTTGAACAAATAATCGATTTTGTGGCTGGATGGATACTAACTTGGGAAACTCAGACTCTGGCCAATCGAGGTCGCTTAACGCGAAGTCTTCTACCTGGCTGGATACCCGCCTGGGAACTTCACCCCGGGGGCAACCGAGGTTGCTGAACACGAATCTGAAGTTCGTTTTTGAAGTGTCGATCGCCATCAATCGATGTTGACCAAGCAATCGGCTTTATGTGGATATCATTCAGGCAGACCGAAACTTCACCCCAGGGGCTATCGAGGTTGCTGAACACGAATCTGAAGCTCGTTTCTGAAGTGTCGACCGCCATCAATCGATGTTGACCAAGTAATCGACTTTATGTGGATATCATTCAGGCAGACCGAAACTTCACCCCAGGGGCTATCGAGGTCGCTGAACACGAATCTGAAGTCCGTTTTTGAGGTGTCCATCGCCATCAGTCGATGTTGAACAAATAATCGATTTTGTAGCTGGATGGATACTCACTTGGGAAACTCAGACTCTGGCCAATCGAGGTCGCTGAACGCGAATCTGAAGTCCGTTTTTGAGGTGTCCATCGCCATCAGTCGATGTTGACCAAGTAATCGACTTTATGTGGATATCATTCAGGCAGACCGAAACTTCACCCCGGGGGCAATCGAGGTTGCTGAACACGAATCTGAAGTTCGCTTTTGAAGTGCCGATCGCCATCAATCGATGTTGACCAAGCAATCGATTTTATGTGGATATCATTCAGGCAGACCGAAACTTCACCCCAGGGGCTATCGAGGTCGCTGAACACGAATCTGAAGTCCGTTTTTGAGGTGTCCATCGCCATCAGTCGATGTTGACCAAGTAATCGATTTTATGTGGATATCATTCAGGCAGACCGAAACTTCACCCCAGGGGCTATCGAGGTCGCTGAACACGAATCTGAAGCTCGTTTTTGAGGCGTCCATAGCCATCAGTCGATGTTGAAGAAGTAATCGATTTTGTGGCTGGATGGATACTCACTTGGGAAACTCAGACTCTGGCCAATCGAGGTCGCTGAACGCGAAGTCTTCTACCTGGCTGGATACCCGCCTGGGAACTTCACCCCGGGGGCAATCGAGGCTGCTGAACACGAATCTGAAGTTCGTTTTTGAAGTGTCGATCGCCATCAATCGATGTTGACCAAGCAATCGGCTTTATGTGGATGTCATTCAGGCAGACCGAAACTTCACCCCAGGGGCTATCGAGGTTGCTGAACACGAATCTGAAACTCGTTTCTGAAGTGTCGACCGCCATCAATCGATGTTGACCAAGTAATCGACTTTATGTGGATATCATTCAGGCAGACCGAAACTTCACCCCAGGGGCTATCGAGGTCGCTGAACACGAATCTGAAGTCCGTTTTTGAGGTGTCCATCGCCATCAGTCGATGTTGACCAAGTAATCGACTTTATGTGGATATCATTCAGGCAGACCGAAACTTCACCCCGGGGGCAATCGAGGTTGCTGAACACGAATCTGAAGTTCGCTTTTGAAGTGCCGATCGCCATCAATCGATGTTGACCAAGCAATCGATTTTATGTGGATATCATTCAGGCAGACCGAAACTTCACCCCAGGGGCTATCGAGGTCGCTGAACACGAATCTGAAGTCCGTTTTTGAGGTGTCCATCGCCATCAGTCGATGTTGACCAAGTAATCGATTTTATGTGGATATCATTCAGGCAGACCGAAACTTCACCCCAGGGGCTATCGAGGTCGCTGAACACGAATCTGAAGCTCGTTTTTGAGGCGTCCATAGCCATCAGTCGATGTTGAAGAAGTAATCGATTTTGTGGCTGGATGGATACTCACTTGGGAAACTCAGACTCTGGCCAATCGAGGTCGCTGAACGCGAAGTCTTCTACCTGGCTGGATACCCGCCTGGGAACTTCACCCCGGGGGCAATCGAGGCTGCTGAACACGAATCTGAAGTTCGTTTTTGAAGTGTCGATCGCCATCAATCGATGTTGACCAAGCAATCGGCTTTATGTGGATGTCATTCAGGCAGACCGAAACTTCACCCCAGGGGCTATCGAGGTTGCTGAACACGAATCTGAAACTCGTTTCTGAAGTGTCGACCGCCATCAATCGATGTTGACCAAGTAATCGACTTTATGTGGATATCATTCAGGCAGACCGAAACTTCACCCCAGGGGCTATCGAGGTCGCTGAACACGAATCTGAAGTCCGTTTTTGAGGTGTCCATCGCCATCAGTCGATGTTGACCAAGTAATCGACTTTATGTGGATATCATTCAGGCAGACCGAAACTTCACCCCGGGGGCAATCGAGGTTGCTGAACACGAATCTGAAGTTCGCTTTTGAAGTGCCGATCGCCATCAATCGATGTTGACCAAGCAATCGATTTTATGTGGATATCATTCAGGAAGACCGAAACTTCACCCCAGGGGCTATCGAGGTTGCTGAACACGAATCTGAAGCTCGTTTCTGAAGTGTCGACCGCCATCAATCGATGTTGACCAAGTAATCGACTTTATGTGGATATCATTCAGGCAGACCGAAACTTCACCCCAGGGGCTATCGAGGTCGCTGAACACGAATCTGAAGTCCGTTTTTGAGGTGTCCATCGCCATCAGTCGATGTTGAACAAATAATCGATTTTGTGGCTGGATGGATACTCACTTGGGAAACTCAGACTCTGGCCAATCGAGGTCGCTTAACGCGAAGTCTTCTACCTGGCTGGATACCCGCCTGGGAACTTCACCCCGGGGGCAACCGAGGTTGCTGAACACGAATCTGAAGTTCGTTTTTGAAGTGTCGATCGCCATCAATCGATGTTGACCAAGTAATCGATTTAATGTGGATATCATTCAGGCAGACCGAAACTTCACCCCGGGGGCAATCGAGGCTGCTGAACACGAATCTGAAGTTCGTTTTTGAAGTGTCGATCGCCATCAATCGATGTTGACCAAGCAATCGGCTTTATGAGGATGTCATTCAGGCAGACCGAAACTTCACCCCAGGGGCTATCGAGGTTGCTGAACACGAATCTGAAGCTCGTTTCTGAAGTGTCGACCGCCATCAATCGATGTTGACCAAGCAATCGGCTTTATGTGGATATCATTCAGGCAGACCGAAACTTCACCCCAGGGGCTATCGAGGTCGCTGAACACGAATCTGAAGTCCGTTTTTGAGGTGTCCATCGCCATCAGTCGATGTTGAACAAATAATCGATTTTGTGGCTGGATGGATACTCACTTGGGAAACTCAGACTCTGGCCAATCGAGGTCGCTGAACGCGAAGTCTTCTACCTGGCTGGATACCCGCCTGGGAACTTCACCCCGGGGGCAATCGAGGTTGCTGAACACGAATCAGAAGACCGTTTTTGAGGTGTCCATCGCCATCAGTCGATGTTGAACAAATAATCGATTTTGTGGCTGGATATCATTCAGGAAGACCGAAACTTCACCCCAGGGGCTATCGAGGTTGCTGAACACGAATCTGAAGCTCGTTTCTGAAGTGTCGACCGCCATCAATCGATGTTGACCAAGTAATCGACTTTATGTGGATATCATTCAGGCAGACCGAAACTTCACCCCAGGGGCTATCGAGGTCGCTGAACACGAATCTGAAGTCCGTTTTTGAGGTGTCCATCGCCATCAGTCGATGTTGAACAAATAATCGATTTTGTGGCTGGATATCATTCAGGAAGACCGAAACTTCACCCCAGGGGCTATCGAGGTTGCTGAACACGAATCTGAAGCTCGTTTCTGAAGTGTCGACCGCCATCAATCGATGTTGACCAAGTAATCGACTTTATGTGGATATCATTCAGGCAGACCGAAACTTCACCCCAGGGGCTATCGAGGTCGCTGAACACGAATCTGAAGTCCGTTTTTGAGGTGTCCATCGCCATCAGTCGATGTTGAACAAATAATCGATTTTGTGGCTGGATGGATACTCACTTGGGAAACTCAGACTCTGGCCAATCGAGGTCGCTGAACGCGAAGTCTTCTACCTGGCTGGATACCCGCCTGGGAACTTCACCCCGGGGGCAATCGAGGTTGCTGAACACGAATCTGAAGTTCGTTTTTGAAGTGTCGATCGCCATCAGTCGATGTTGAACAAATAATCGATTTTGTGGCTGGATGGATACTCACTTGGGAAACTCAGACTCTGGCCAATCGAGGTCGCTGAACGCGAAGTCTTCTACCTGGCTGGATACCCGCCTGGGAACTTCACCCCGGGGGCAATCGAGGTTGCTGAACACGAATCTGAAGACCGTTTTTGAGGTGTCCATCGCCATCAGTCGATGTTGAACAAATAATCGATTTTGTGGCTGGATATCATTCAGGAAGACCGAAACTTCACCCCAGGGGCTATCGAGGTTGCTGAACACGAATCTGAAGCTCGTTTCTGAAGTGTCGACCGCCATCAATCGATGTTGACCAAGTAATCGACTTTATGTGGATATCATTCAGGCAGACCGAAACTTCACCCCAGGGGCTATCGAGGTTGCTGAACACGAATCTGAAGTTCGTTTTTGAAGTGTCGATCGCCATCAGTCGATGTTGAACAAATAATCGATTTTGTGGCTGGATGGATACTCACTTGGGAAACTCAGACTCTGGCCAATCGAGGTCGCTGAACGCGAAGTCTTCTACCTGGCTGGATACCCGCCTTGGAACTTCACCCCGGGGGCAATCGAGGCTGCTGAACACGAATCTGAAGTTCGTTTTTGAAGTGTCGATCGCCATCAATCGATGTTGACCAAGCAGTCGGCTTTATGTGGATGTCATTCAGGCAGACCGAAACTTCACCCCAGGGGCTATCGAGGTTGCTGAACACGAATCTGAAGCTCGTTTCTGAAGTGTCGACCGCCATCAATCGATGTTGACCAAGCAATCGGCTTTATGTGGATATCATTCAGGCAGACCGAAACTTCACCCCAGGGGCTATCGAGGTCGCTGAACACGAATCTGAAGTCCGTTTTTGAGGTGTCCATCGCCATCAGTCGATGTTGAACAAATAATCGATTTTGTGGCTGGATGGATACTCACTTGGGAAACTCAGACTCTGGCCAATCGAGGTCGCTGAACGCGAAGTCTTCTACCTGGCTGGATACCCGCCTGGGAACTTCACCCCGGGGGCAATCGAGGTTGCTGAACACGAATCTGAAGTTCGTTTTTGAAGTGTCGATCGCCATCAGTCGATGTTGAACAAATAATCGATTTTGTGGCTGGATGGATACTCACTTGGGAAACTCAGACTCTGGCCAATCGAGGTCGCTGAACGCGAAGTCTTCTACCTGGCTGGATACCCGCCTGGGAACTTCACCCCGGGGGCAATCGAGGTTGCTGAACACGAATCTGAAGACCGTTTTTGAGGTGTCCATCGCCATCAGTCGATGTTGAACAAATAATCGATTTTGTGGCTGGATATCATTCAGGAAGACCGAAACTTCACCCCAGGGGCTATCGAGGTTGCTGAACACGAATCTGAAGCTCGTTTCTGAAGTGTCGACCGCCATCAATCGATGTTGACCAAGTAATCGACTTTATGTGGATATCATTCAGGCAGACCGAAACTTCACCCCAGGGGCTATCGAGGTTGCTGAACACGAATCTGAAGTTCGTTTTTGAAGTGTCGATCGCCATCAGTCGATGTTGAACAAATAATCGATTTTGTGGCTGGATGGATACTCACTTGGGAAACTCAGACTCTGGCCAATCGAGGTCGCTGAACGCGAAGTCTTCTACCTGGCTGGATACCCGCCTGGGAACTTCACCCCGGGGGCAATCGAGGCTGCTGAACACGAATCTGAAGTTCGTTTTTGAAGTGTCGATCGCCATCAATCGATGTTGACCAAGCAGTCGGCTTTATGTGGATGTCATTCAGGCAGACCGAAACTTCACCCCAGGGGCTATCGAGGTTGCTGAACACGAATCTGAAGCTCGTTTCTGAAGTGTCGACCGCCATCAATCGATGTTGACCAAGCAATCGGCTTTATGTGGATATCATTCAGGCAGACCGAAACTTCACCCCAGGGGCTATCGAGGTCGCTGAACACGAATCTGAAGTCCGTTTTTGAGGTGTCCATCGCCATCAGTCGATGTTGAACAAATAATCGATTTTGTGGCTGGATGGATACTCACTTGGGAAACTCAGACTCTGGCCAATCGAGGTCGCTGAACGCGAAGTCTTCTACCTGGCTGGATACCCGCCTGGGAACTTCACCCCGGGGGCAATCGAGGTTGCTGAACACGAATCTGAAGACCGTTTTTGAGGTGTCCATCGCCATCAGTCGATGTTGAACAAATAATCGATTTTGTGGCTGGATATCATTCAGGAAGACCGAAACTTCACCCCAGGGGCTATCGAGGTTGCTGAACACGAATCTGAAGCTCGTTTCTGAAGTGTCGACCGCCATCAATCGATGTTGACCAAGTAATCGACTTTATGTGGATATCATTCAGGCAGACCGAAACTTCACCCCAGGGGCTATCGAGGTCGCTGAACACGAATCTGAAGTCCGTTTTTGAGGTGTCCATCGCCATCAGTCGATGTTGAACAAATAATCGATTTTGTGGCTGGATGGATACTCACTTGGGAAACTCAGACTCTGGCCAATCGAGGTCGCTGAACGCGAAGTCTTCTACCTGGCTGGATACCCGCCTGGGAACTTCACCCCGGGGGCAATCGAGGTTGCTGAACACGAATCTGAAGTTCGTTTTTGAAGTGTCGATCGCCATCAGTCGATGTTGAACAAATAATCGATTTTGTGGCTGGATGGATACTCACTTGGGAAACTCAGACTCTGGCCAATCGAGGTCGCTGAACGCGAAGTCTTCTACCTGGCTGGATACCCGCCTGGGAACTTCACCCCGGGGGCAATCGAGGTTGCTGAACACGAATCTGAAGACCGTTTTTGAGGTGTCCATCGCCATCAGTCGATGTTGAACAAATAATCGATTTTGTGGCTGGATATCATTCAGGAAGACCGAAACTTCACCTTAGGGGCTATCGAGGTTGCTGAACACGAATCTGAAGCTCGTTTCTGAAGTGTCGACCGCCATCAATCGATGTTGACCAAGTAATCGACTTTATGTGGATATCATTCAGGCAGACCGAAACTTCACCCCAGGGGCTATCGAGGTCGCTGAACACGAATCTGAAGTCCGTTTTTGAGGTGTCCATCGCCATCAGTCGATGTTGAACAAATAATCGATTTTGTGGCTGGATGGATACTCACTTGGGAAACTCAGACTCTGGCCAATCGAGGTCGCTTAACGCGAAGTCTTCTACCTGGCTGGATACCCGCCTGGGAACTTCACCCCGGGGGCAACCGAGGTTGCTGAACACGAATCTGAAGTTCGTTTTTGAAGTGTCGATCGCCATCAATCGATGTTGACCAAGCAATCGGCTTTATGTGGATATCATTCAGGCAGACCGAAACTTCACCCCAGGGGCTATCGAGGTTGCTGAACACGAATCTGAAGCTCGTTTCTGAAGTGTCGACCGCCATCAATCGATGTTGACCAAGTAATCGACTTTATGTGGATATCATTCAGGCAGACCGAAACTTCACCCCAGGGGCTATCGAGGTCGCTGAACACGAATCTGAAGTCCGTTTTTGAGGTGTCCATCGCCATCAGTCGATGTTGACCAAGTAATCGACTTTATGTGGATATCATTCAGGCAGACCGAAACTTCACCCCGGGGGCAATCGAGGTTGCTGAACACGAATCTGAAGTTCGCTTTTGAAGTGCCGATCGCCATCAATCGATGTTGACCAAGCAATCGACTTTATGTGGATATCATTCAGGCAGACCGAAACTTCACCCCAGGGGCTATCGAGGTTGCTGAACACGAATCTGAAGCTCGTTTCTGAAGTGTCGACCGCCATCAATCGATGTTGACCAAGCAATCGGCTTTATGTGGATATCATTCAGGCAGACCGAAACTTCACCCCAGGGGCTATCGAGGTCGCTGAACACGAACCTGAAGTCCGTTTTTGAGGTGTCCATCGCCATCAGTCGATGTTGACCAAGTAATCGATTTTATGTGGATATCATTCAGGAAGACCGAAACTTCACCCCAGGGGCTATCGAGGTCGCTGAACACGAATCTGAAGTCCGTTTTTGAGGTGTCCATCGCCATCAGTCGATGTTGAACAAATAATCGATTTTGTGGCTGGATGGATACTCACTTGGGAAACTCAGACTCTGGCCAATCGAGGTCGCTGAACGCGAAGTCTTCTACCTGGCTGGATACCCGCCTGGGAACTTCACCCCGGGGGCAATCGAGGTTGCTGAACACGAATCTGAAGTTCGTTTTTGAAGTGTCGATCGCCATCAATCGATGTTGACCAAGCAATCGGCTTTATGTGGATATCATTCAGGCAGACCGAAACTTCACCCCAGAAGCTATCGAGGTCGCTGAACACGAATCTGAAGTCCGTTTTTGAGGTGTCCATCGCCATCAGTCGATGTTGACCAAGCAATCGGCTTTATGTGGATATCATTCAGGCAGACCGAAACTTCACCCCAGGGGCTATCGAGGTCGCTGAACACGAATCTGAAGTCCGTTTTTGAGGTGTCCATCGCCATCAGTCGATGTTGACCAAGCAATCGGCTTTATGTGGATATCATTCAGGCAGACCGAAACTTCACCCCAGGGGCTATCGAGGTTGCTGAACACGAATCTGAAGCTCGTTTCTGAAGTGTCGACCGCCATCAATCGATGTTGAACAAATAATCGATTTTGTGGCTGGATGGATACTCACTTGGGAAACTCAGACTCTGGCCAATCGAGGTCGCTGAACGCGAAGTCTTCTACCTGGCTGGATACCCGCCTGGGAACTTCACCCCGGGGGCAATCGAGGTTGCTGAACACGAATCTGAAGTTCGCTTTTGAAGTGCCGATCGCCATCAATCGATGTTGACCAAGCAATCGACTTTATGTGGATATCATTCAGGCAGACCGAAACTTCACCCCAGGGGCTATCGAGGTCGCTGAACACGAACCTGAAGTCCGTTTTTGAGGTGTCCATCGCCATCAGTCGATGTTGACCAAGTAATCGATTTTATGTGGATATCATTCAGGAAGACCGAAACTTCACCCCAGGGGCTATCGAGGTCGCTGAACACGAATCTGAAGTCCGTTTTTGAGGTGTCCATCGCCATCAGTCGATGTTGAACAAATAATCGATTTTGTGGCTGGATGGATACTCACTTGGGAAACTCAGACTCTGGCCAATCGAGGTCGCTGAACGCGAAGTCTTCTACCTGGCTGGATACCCGCCTGGGAACTTCACCCCGGGGGCAATCGAGGTTGCTGAACACGAATCTGAAGTTCGTTTTTGAAGTGTCGATCGCCATCAATCGATGTTGACCAAGCAATCGGCTTTATGTGGATATCATTCAGGCAGACCGAAACTTCACCCCAGAAGCTATCGAGGTCGCTGAACACGAATCTGAAGTCCGTTTTTGAGGTGTCCATCGCCATCAGTCGATGTTGACCAAGCAATCGGCTTTATGTGGATATCATTCAGGCAGACCGAAACTTCACCCCAGGGGCTATCGAGGTTGCTGAACACGAATCTGAAGCTCGTTTCTGAAGTGTCGACCGCCATCAATCGATGTTGACCAAGTAATCGACTTTATGTGGATATCATTCAGGCAGACCGAAACTTCACCCCAGGGGCTATCGAGGTTGCTGAACACGAATCTGAAGCTCGTTTCTGAAGTGTCGACCGCCATCAATCGATGTTGAACAAATAATCGATTTTGTGGCTGGATGGATACTCACTTGGGAAACTCAGACTCTGGCCAATCGAGGTCGCTGAACGCGAAGTCTTCTACCTGGCTGGATACCCGCCTGGGAACTTCACCCCGGGGGCAATCGAGGTTGCTGAACACGAATCTGAAGTTCGCTTTTGAAGTGCCGATCGCCATCAATCGATGTTGACCAAGCAATCGACTTTATGTGGATATCATTCAGGCAGACCGAAACTTCACCCCAGGGGCTATCGAGGTCGCTGAACACGAACCTGAAGTCCGTTTTTGAGGTGTCCATCGCCATCAGTCGATGTTGACCAAGTAATCGATTTTATGTGGATATCATTCAGGAAGACCGAAACTTCACCCCAGGGGCTATCGAGGTCGCTGAACACGAATCTGAAGTCCGTTTTTGAGGTGTCCATCGCCATCAGTCGATGTTGAACAAATAATCGATTTTGTGGCTGGATGGATACTCACTTGGGAAACTCAGACTCTGGCCAATCGAGGTCGCTGAACGCGAAGTCTTCTACCTGGCTGGATACCCGCCTGGGAACTTCACCCCGGGGGCAATCGAGGTTGCTGAACACGAATCTGAAGTTCGTTTTTGAAGTGTCGATCGCCATCAATCGATGTTGACCAAGCAATCGGCTTTATGTGGATATCATTCAGGCAGACCGAAACTTCACCCCAGAAGCTATCGAGGTCGCTGAACACGAATCTGAAGTCCGTTTTTGAGGTGTCCATCGCCATCAGTCGATGTTGACCAAGCAATCGGCTTTATGTGGATATCATTCAGGCAGACCGAAACTTCACCCCAGGGGCTATCGAGGTTGCTGAACACGAATCTGAAGCTCGTTTCTGAAGTGTCGACCGCCATCAATCGATGTTGACCAAGTAATCGACTTTATGTGGATATCATTCAGGCATACCGAAACTTCACCCCAGGGGCTATCGAGGTTGCTGAACACGAATCTGAAGCTCGTTTTTGAGGCGTCCATAGCCATCAGTCGATGTTGAAGAAGTAATCGATTTTGTGGCTGGATGGATACTCACTTGGGAAACTCAGACTCTGGCCAATCGAGGTCGCTGAACGCGAAGTCTTCTACCTGGCTGGATACCCGCCTGGGAACTTCACCCCGGGGGCAATCGAGGTTGCTGAACACGAATCTGAAGTTCGTTTTTGAAGTGTCGATCGCCATCAGTCGATGTTGAACAAATAATCGATTTTGTGGCTGGATATCATTCAGGAAGACCGAAACTTCACCCCAGGGGCTATCGAGGTTGCTGAACACGAATCTGAAGCTCGTTTCTGAAGTGTCGACCGCCATCAATCGATGTTGACCAAGTAATCGACTTTATGTGGATATCATTCAGGCAGACCGAAACTTCACCCCAGGGGCTATCGAGGTTGCTGAACACGAATCTGAAGCTCGTTTCTGAAGTGTCGACCGCCATCAATCGATGTTGAACAAATAATCGATTTTGTGGCTGGATGGATACTCACTTGGGAAACTCAGACTCTGGCCAATCGAGGTCGCTGAACGCGAAGTCTTCTACCTGGCTGGATACCCGCCTGGGAACTTCACCCCGGGGGCAATCGAGGTTGCTGAACACGAATCTGAAGTTCGCTTTTGAAGTGCCGATCGCCATCAATCGATGTTGACCAAGCAATCGACTTTATGTGGATATCATTCAGGCAGACCGAAACTTCACCCCAGGGGCTATCGAGGTCGCTGAACACGAACCTGAAGTCCGTTTTTGAGGTGTCCATCGCCATCAGTCGATGTTGACCAAGTAATCGATTTTATGTGGATATCATTCAGGAAGACCGAAACTTCACCCCAGGGGCTATCGAGGTCGCTGAACACGAATCTGAAGTCCGTTTTTGAGGTGTCCATCGCCATCAGTCGATGTTGAACAAATAATCGATTTTGTGGCTGGATGGATACTCACTTGGGAAACTCAGACTCTGGCCAATCGAGGTCGCTGAACGCGAAGTCTTCTACCTGGCTGGATACCCGCCTGGGAACTTCACCCCGGGGGCAATCGAGGTTGCTGAACACGAATCTGAAGTTCGTTTTTGAAGTGTCGATCGCCATCAATCGATGTTGACCAAGCAATCGGCTTTATGTGGATATCATTCAGGCAGACCGAAACTTCACCCCAGAAGCTATCGAGGTCGCTGAACACGAATCTGAAGTCCGTTTTTGAGGTGTCCATCGCCATCAGTCGATGTTGACCAAGCAATCGGCTTTATGTGGATATCATTCAGGCAGACCGAAACTTCACCCCAGGGGCTATCGAGGTTGCTGAACACGAATCTGAAGCTCGTTTCTGAAGTGTCGACCGCCACCAATCGATGTTGACCAAGTAATCGACTTTATGTGGATATCATTCAGGCATACCGAAACTTCACCCCAGGGGCTATCGAGGTTGCTGAACACGAATCTGAAGCTCGTTTTTGAGGCGTCCATAGCCATCAGTCGATGTTGAAGAAGTAATCGATTTTGTGGCTGGATGGATACTCACTTGGGAAACTCAGACTCTGGCCAATCGAGGTCGCTGAACGCGAAGTCTTCTACCTGGCTGGATACCCGCCTGGGAACTTCACCCCGGGGGCAATCGAGGTTGCTGAACACGAATCTGAAGTTCGTTTTTGAAGTGTCGATCGCCATCAGTCGATGTTGAACAAATAATCGATTTTGTGGCTGGATATCATTCAGGAAGACCGAAACTTCACCCCAGGGGCTATCGAGGTTGCTGAACACGAATCTGAAGCTCGTTTCTGAAGTGTCGACCGCCATCAATCGATGTTGACCAAGTAATCGACTTTATGTGGATATCATTCAGGCAGACCGAAACTTCACCCCAGGGGCTATCGAGGTCGCTGAACACGAATCTGAAGTCCGTTTTTGAGGTGTCCATCGCCATCAGTCGATGTTGAACAAATAATCGATTTTGTGGCTGGATGGATACTCACTTGGGAAACTCAGACTCTGGCCAATCGAGGTCGCTTAACGCGAAGTCTTCTACCTGGCTGGATACCCGCCTGGGAACTTCACCCCGGGGGCAACCGAGGTTGCTGAACACGAATCTGAAGTTCGTTTTTGAAGTGTCGATCGCCATCAATCGATGTTGACCAAGCAATCGGCTTTATGTGGATATCATTCAGGCAGACCGAAACTTCACCCCAGGGGCTATCGAGGTTGCTGAACACGAATCTGAAGCTCGTTTCTGAAGTGTCGACCGCCATCAATCGATGTTGACCAAGTAATCGACTTTATGTGGATATCATTCAGGCAGACCGAAACTTCACCCCGGGGGCAATCGAGGCTGCTGAACACGAATCTGAAGCTCGTTTCTGAAGTGTCGACCGCCATCAATCGATGTTGACCAAGTAATCGATTTTATGTGGATATCATTCAGGCAGACCGAAACTTCACCCCGGGGGCAATCGAGGCTGCTGAACACGAATCTGAAGTTCGTTTTTGAAGTGTCGATCGCCATCAATCGATGTTGACCAAGCAATCGGCTTTATGTGGATATCATTCAGGCAGACCGAAACTTCACCCCAGGGGCTATCGAGGTTGCTGAACACGAATCTGAAGCTCGTTTCTGAAGTGTCGACCGCCATCAATCGATGTTGACCAAGTAATCGACTTTATGTGGATATCATTCAGGCAGACCGAAACTTCACCCCGGGGGCAATCGAGGCTGCTGAACACGAATCTGAAGTTCGTTTTTGAAGTGTCGATCGCCATCAATCGATGTTGACCAAGTAATCGACTTTATGTGGATATCATTCAGGCAGACCGAAACTTCACCCCGGGGGCAATCGAGGCTGCTGAACACGAATCTGAAGCTCGTTTCTGAAGTGTCGACCGCCATCAATCGATGTTGACCAAGTAATCGACTTTATGTGGATATCATTCAGGCAGACCGAAACTTCACCCCGGGGGCAATCGAGGCTGCTGAACACGAATCTGAAGCTCGTTTCTGAAGTGTCGACCGCCATCAATCGATGTTGACCAAGTAATCGATTTTATGTGGATATCATTCAGGCAGACCGAAACTTCACCCCGGGGGCAATCGAGGCTGCTGAACACGAATCTGAAGTTCGTTTTTGAAGTGTCGATCGCCATCAATCGATGTTGACCAAGCAATCGGCTTTATGTGGATATCATTCAGGCAGACCGAAACTTCACCCCAGGGGCTATCGAGGTTGCTGAACACGAATCTGAAGCTCGTTTCTGAAGTGTCGACCGCCATCAATCGATGTTGACCAAGTAATCGATTTTATGTGGATATCATTCAGGCAGACCGAAACTTCACCCCGGGGGCAATCGAGGCTGCTGAACACGAATCTGAAGCTCGTTTCTGAAGTGTCGACCGCCATCAATCGATGTTGACCAAGTAATCGACTTTATGTGGATATCATTCAGGCAGACCGAAACTTCACCCCAGGGGCTATCGAGGTCGCTGAACACGAATCTGAAGTCCGTTTTTGAGGTGTCCATCGCCATCAGTCGATGTTGAACAAATAATCGATTTTGTGGCTGGATGGATACTCACTTGGGAAACTCAGACTCTGGCCAATCGAGGTCGCTTAACGCGAAGTCTTCTACCTGGCTGGATACCCGCCTGGGAACTTCACCCCGGGGGCAACCGAGGTTGCTGAACACGAATCTGAAGTTCGTTTTTGAAGTGTCGATCGCCATCAATCGATGTTGACCAAGCAATCGGCTTTATGTGGATATCATTCAGGCAGACCGAAACTTCACCCCAGGGGCTATCGAGGTTGCTGAACACGAATCTGAAGCTCGTTTCTGAAGTGTCGACCGCCATCAATCGATGTTGACCAAGTAATCGACTTTATGTGGATATCATTCAGGCAGACCGAAACTTCACCCCGGGGGCAATCGAGGCTGCTGAACACGAATCTGAAGCTCGTTTCTGAAGTGTCGACCGCCATCAATCGATGTTGACCAAGTAATCGATTTTATGTGGATATCATTCAGGCAGACCGAAACTTCACCCCGGGGGCAATCGAGGCTGCTGAACACGAATCTGAAGTTCGTTTTTGAAGTGTCGATCGCCATCAATCGATGTTGACCAAGCAATCGGCTTTATGTGGATATCATTCAGGCAGACCGAAACTTCACCCCAGGGGCTATCGAGGTTGCTGAACACGAATCTGAAGCTCGTTTCTGAAGTGTCGACCGCCATCAATCGATGTTGACCAAGTAATCGACTTTATGTGGATATCATTCAGGCAGACCGAAACTTCACCCCAGGGGCTATCGAGGTCGCTGAACACGAATCTGAAGTCCGTTTTTGAGGTGTCCATCGCCATCAGTCGATGTTGAACAAATAATCGATTTTGTAGCTGGATGGATACTCACTTGGGAAACTCAGACTCTGGCCAATCGAGGTCGCTGAACGCGAAGTCTTCTACCTGGCTGGATACCCGCCTGGGAACTTCACCCCGGGGGCAATCGAGGCTGCTGAACACGAATCTGAAGTTCGTTTTTGAAGTGTCGATCGCCATCAGTCGATGTTGAACAAATAATCGATTTTGTGGCTGGATATCATTCAGGAAGACCGAAACTTCACCCCAGGGGCTATCGAGGTTGCTGAACACGAATCTGAAGCTCGTTTCTGAAGTGTCGACCGCCATCAATCGATGTTGACCAAGTAATCGACTTTATGTGGATATCATTCAGGCAGACCGAAACTTCACCCCAGGGGCTATCGAGGTTGCTGAACACGAATCTGAAGCTCGTTTCTGAAGTGTCGACCGCCATCAATCGATGTTGAACAAATAATCGATTTTGTGGCTGGATGGATACTCACTTGGGAAACTCAGACTCTGGCCAATCGAGGTCGCTGAACGCGAAGTCTTCTACCTGGCTGGATACCCGCCTGGGAACTTCACCCCGGGGGCAATCGAGGTTGCTGAACACGAATCTGAAGACCGTTTTTGAGGTGTCCATCGCCATCAGTCGATGTTGAACAAATAATCGATTTTGTGGCTGGATATCATTCAGGAAGACCGAAACTTCACCCCAGGGGCTATCGAGGTTGCTGAACACGAATCTGAAGCTCGTTTCTGAAGTGTCGACCGCCATCAATCGATGTTGACCAAGTAATCGACTTTATGTGGATATCATTCAGGCAGACCGAAACTTCACCCCAGGGGCTATCGAGGTCGCTGAACACGAATCTGAAGTCCGTTTTTGAGGTGTCCATCGCCATCAGTCGATGTTGAACAAATAATCGATTTTGTGGCTGGATGGATACTCACTTGGGAAACTCAGACTCTGGCCAATCGAGGTCGCTTAACGCGAAGTCTTCTACCTGGCTGGATACCCGCCTGGGAACTTCACCCCGGGGGCAACCGAGGTTGCTGAACACGAATCTGAAGTTCGTTTTTGAAGTGTCGATCGCCATCAATCGATGTTGACCAAGCAATCGGCTTTATGTGGATATCATTCAGGCAGACCGAAACTTCACCCCAGGGGCTATCGAGGTTGCTGAACACGAATCTGAAGCTCGTTTCTGAAGTGTCGACCGCCATCAATCGATGTTGACCAAGTAATCGACTTTATGTGGATATCATTCAGGCAGACCGAAACTTCACCCCAGGGGCTATCGAGGTCGCTGAACACGAATCTGAAGTCCGTTTTTGAGGTGTCCATCGCCATCAGTCGATGTTGACCAAGTAATCGACTTTATGTGGATATCATTCAGGCAGACCGAAACTTCACCCCGGGGGCAATCGAGGTTGCTGAACACGAATCTGAAGTTCGCTTTTGAAGTGCCGATCGCCATCAATCGATGTTGACCAAGCAATCGACTTTATGTGGATATCATTCAGGCAGACCGAAACTTCACCCCAGGGGCTATCGAGGTTGCTGAACACGAATCTGAAGCTCGTTTCTGAAGTGTCGACCGCCATCAATCGATGTTGACCAAGCAATCGGCTTTATGTGGATATCATTCAGGCAGACCGAAACTTCACCCCAGGGGCTATCGAGGTCGCTGAACACGAACCTGAAGTCCGTTTTTGAGGTGTCCATCGCCATCAGTCGATGTTGACCAAGTAATCGATTTTATGTGGATATCATTCAGGAAGACCGAAACTTCACCCCAGGGGCTATCGAGGTCGCTGAACACGAATCTGAAGTCCGTTTTTGAGGTGTCCATCGCCATCAGTCGATGTTGAACAAATAATCGATTTTGTGGCTGGATGGATACTCACTTGGGAAACTCAGACTCTGGCCAATCGAGGTCGCTGAACGCGAAGTCTTCTACCTGGCTGGATACCCGCCTGGGAACTTCACCCCGGGGGCAATCGAGGTTGCTGAACACGAATCTGAAGTTCGTTTTTGAAGTGTCGATCGCCATCAATCGATGTTGACCAAGCAATCGGCTTTATGTGGATATCATTCAGGCAGACCGAAACTTCACCCCAGAAGCTATCGAGGTCGCTGAACACGAATCTGAAGTCCGTTTTTGAGGTGTCCATCGCCATCAGTCGATGTTGACCAAGCAATCGGCTTTATGTGGATATCATTCAGGCAGACCGAAACTTCACCCCAGGGGCTATCGAGGTCGCTGAACACGAATCTGAAGTCCGTTTTTGAGGTGTCCATCGCCATCAGTCGATGTTGACCAAGCAATCGGCTTTATGTGGATATCATTCAGGCAGACCGAAACTTCACCCCAGGGGCTATCGAGGTTGCTGAACACGAATCTGAAGCTCGTTTCTGAAGTGTCGACCGCCATCAATCGATGTTGAACAAATAATCGATTTTGTGGCTGGATGGATACTCACTTGGGAAACTCAGACTCTGGCCAATCGAGGTCGCTGAACGCGAAGTCTTCTACCTGGCTGGATACCCGCCTGGGAACTTCACCCCGGGGGCAATCGAGGTTGCTGAACACGAATCTGAAGTTCGCTTTTGAAGTGCCGATCGCCATCAATCGATGTTGACCAAGCAATCGACTTTATGTGGATATCATTCAGGCAGACCGAAACTTCACCCCAGGGGCTATCGAGGTCGCTGAACACGAACCTGAAGTCCGTTTTTGAGGTGTCCATCGCCATCAGTCGATGTTGACCAAGTAATCGATTTTATGTGGATATCATTCAGGAAGACCGAAACTTCACCCCAGGGGCTATCGAGGTCGCTGAACACGAATCTGAAGTCCGTTTTTGAGGTGTCCATCGCCATCAGTCGATGTTGAACAAATAATCGATTTTGTGGCTGGATGGATACTCACTTGGGAAACTCAGACTCTGGCCAATCGAGGTCGCTGAACGCGAAGTCTTCTACCTGGCTGGATACCCGCCTGGGAACTTCACCCCGGGGGCAATCGAGGTTGCTGAACACGAATCTGAAGTTCGTTTTTGAAGTGTCGATCGCCATCAATCGATGTTGAGCAAGCAATCGGCTTTATGTGGATATCATTCAGGCAGACCGAAACTTCACCCCAGAAGCTATCGAGGTCGCTGAACACGAATCTGAAGTCCGTTTTTGAGGTGTCCATCGCCATCAGTCGATGTTGACCAAGCAATCGGCTTTATGTGGATATCATTCAGGCAGACCGAAACTTCACCCCAGGGGCTATCGAGGTTGCTGAACACGAATCTGAAGCTCGTTTCTGAAGTGTCGACCGCCATCAATCGATGTTGACCAAGTAATCGACTTTATGTGGATATCATTCAGGCATACCGAAACTTCACCCCAGGGGCTATCGAGGTTGCTGAACACGAATCTGAAGCTCGTTTTTGAGGCGTCCATAGCCATCAGTCGATGTTGAAGAAGTAATCGATTTTGTGGCTGGATGGATACTCACTTGGGAAACTCAGACTCTGGCCAATCGAGGTCGCTGAACGCGAAGTCTTCTACCTGGCTGGATACCCGCCTGGGAACTTCACCCCGGGGGCAATCGAGGTTGCTGAACACGAATCTGAAGTTCGTTTTTGAAGTGTCGATCGCCATCAGTCGATGTTGAACAAATAATCGATTTTGTGGCTGGATATCATTCAGGAAGACCGAAACTTCACCCCAGGGGCTATCGAGGTTGCTGAACACGAATCTGAAGCTCGTTTCTGAAGTGTCGACCGCCATCAATCGATGTTGACCAAGTAATCGACTTTATGTGGATATCATTCAGGCAGACCGAAACTTCACCCCAGGGGCTATCGAGGTTGCTGAACACGAATCTGAAGCTCGTTTCTGAAGTGTCGACCGCCATCAATCGATGTTGAACAAATAATCGATTTTGTGGCTGGATGGATACTCACTTGGGAAACTCAGACTCTGGCCAATCGAGGTCGCTGAACGCGAAGTCTTCTACCTGGCTGGATACCCGCCTGGGAACTTCACCCCGGGGGCAATCGAGGTTGCTGAACACGAATCTGAAGTTCGCTTTTGAAGTGCCGATCGCCATCAATCGATGTTGACCAAGCAATCGACTTTATGTGGATATCATTCAGGCAGACCGAAACTTCACCCCAGGGGCTATCGAGGTCGCTGAACACGAACCTGAAGTCCGTTTTTGAGGTGTCCATCGCCATCAGTCGATGTTGACCAAGTAATCGATTTTATGTGGATATCATTCAGGAAGACCGAAACTTCACCCCAGGGGCTATCGAGGTCGCTGAACACGAATCTGAAGTCCGTTTTTGAGGTGTCCATCGCCATCAGTCGATGTTGAACAAATAATCGATTTTGTGGCTGGATGGATACTCACTTGGGAAACTCAGACTCTGGCCAATCGAGGTCGCTGAACGCGAAGTCTTCTACCTGGCTGGATACCCGCCTGGGAACTTCACCCCGGGGGCAATCGAGGTTGCTGAACACGAATCTGAAGTTCGTTTTTGAAGTGTCGATCGCCATCAATCGATGTTGACCAAGCAATCGGCTTTATGTGGATATCATTCAGGCAGACCGAAACTTCACCCCAGAAGCTATCGAGGTCGCTGAACACGAATCTGAAGTCCGTTTTTGAGGTGTCCATCGCCATCAGTCGATGTTGACCAAGCAATCGGCTTTATGTGGATATCATTCAGGCAGACCGAAACTTCACCCCAGGGGCTATCGAGGTTGCTGAACACGAATCTGAAGCTCGTTTCTGAAGTGTCGACCGCCACCAATCGATGTTGACCAAGTAATCGACTTTATGTGGATATCATTCAGGCATACCGAAACTTCACCCCAGGGGCTATCGAGGTTGCTGAACACGAATCTGAAGCTCGTTTTTGAGGCGTCCATAGCCATCAGTCGATGTTGAAGAAGTAATCGATTTTGTGGCTGGATGGATACTCACTTGGGAAACTCAGACTCTGGCCAATCGAGGTCGCTGAACGCGAAGTCTTCTACCTGGCTGGATACCCGCCTGGGAACTTCACCCCGGGGGCAATCGAGGTTGCTGAACACGAATCTGAAGTTCGTTTTTGAAGTGTCGATCGCCATCAGTCGATGTTGAACAAATAATCGATTTTGTGGCTGGATATCATTCAGGAAGACCGAAACTTCACCCCAGGGGCTATCGAGGTTGCTGAACACGAATCTGAAGCTCGTTTCTGAAGTGTCGACCGCCATCAATCGATGTTGACCAAGTAATCGACTTTATGTGGATATCATTCAGGCAGACCGAAACTTCACCCCAGGGGCTATCGAGGTCGCTGAACACGAATCTGAAGTCCGTTTTTGAGGTGTCCATCGCCATCAGTCGATGTTGAACAAATAATCGATTTTGTGGCTGGATGGATACTCACTTGGGAAACTCAGACTCTGGCCAATCGAGGTCGCTTAACGCGAAGTCTTCTACCTGGCTGGATACCCGCCTGGGAACTTCACCCCGGGGGCAACCGAGGTTGCTGAACACGAATCTGAAGTTCGTTTTTGAAGTGTCGATCGCCATCAATCGATGTTGACCAAGCAATCGGCTTTATGTGGATATCATTCAGGCAGACCGAAACTTCACCCCAGGGGCTATCGAGGTTGCTGAACACGAATCTGAAGCTCGTTTCTGAAGTGTCGACCGCCATCAATCGATGTTGACCAAGTAATCGACTTTATGTGGATATCATTCAGGCAGACCGAAACTTCACCCCGGGGGCAATCGAGGCTGCTGAACACGAATCTGAAGCTCGTTTCTGAAGTGTCGACCGCCATCAATCGATGTTGACCAAGTAATCGATTTTATGTGGATATCATTCAGGCAGACCGAAACTTCACCCCGGGGGCAATCGAGGCTGCTGAACACGAATCTGAAGTTCGTTTTTGAAGTGTCGATCGCCATCAATCGATGTTGACCAAGCAATCGGCTTTATGTGGATATCATTCAGGCAGACCGAAACTTCACCCCAGGGGCTATCGAGGTTGCTGAACACGAATCTGAAGCTCGTTTCTGAAGTGTCGACCGCCATCAATCGATGTTGACCAAGTAATCGACTTTATGTGGATATCATTCAGGCAGACCGAAACTTCACCCCGGGGGCAATCGAGGCTGCTGAACACGAATCTGAAGTTCGTTTTTGAAGTGTCGATCGCCATCAATCGATGTTGACCAAGTAATCGACTTTATGTGGATATCATTCAGGCAGACCGAAACTTCACCCCGGGGGCAATCGAGGCTGCTGAACACGAATCTGAAGCTCGTTTCTGAAGTGTCGACCGCCATCAATCGATGTTGACCAAGTAATCGACTTTATGTGGATATCATTCAGGCAGACCGAAACTTCACCCCGGGGGCAATCGAGGCTGCTGAACACGAATCTGAAGCTCGTTTCTGAAGTGTCGACCGCCATCAATCGATGTTGACCAAGTAATCGATTTTATGTGGATATCATTCAGGCAGACCGAAACTTCACCCCGGGGGCAATCGAGGCTGCTGAACACGAATCTGAAGTTCGTTTTTGAAGTGTCGATCGCCATCAATCGATGTTGACCAAGTAATCGACTTTATGTGGATATCATTCAGGCAGACCGAAACTTCACCCCGGGGGCAATCGAGGCTGCTGAACACGAATCTGAAGCTCGTTTCTGAAGTGTCGACCGCCATCAATCGATGTTGACCAAGTAATCGACTTTATGTGGATATCATTCAGGCAGACCGAAACTTCACCCCGGGGGCAATCGAGGCTGCTGAACACGAATCTGAAGCTCGTTTCTGAAGTGTCGACCGCCATCAATCGATGTTGACCAAGTAATCGATTTTATGTGGATATCATTCAGGCAGACCGAAACTTCACCCCGGGGGCAATCGAGGCTGCTGAACACGAATCTGAAGTTCGTTTTTGAAGTGTCGATCGCCATCAATCGATGTTGACCAAGCAATCGGCTTTATGTGGATATCATTCAGGCAGACCGAAACTTCACCCCAGGGGCTATCGAGGTTGCTGAACACGAATCTGAAGCTCGTTTCTGAAGTGTCGACCGCCATCAATCGATGTTGACCAAGTAATCGATTTTATGTGGATATCATTCAGGCAGACCGAAACTTCACCCCGGGGGCAATCGAGGCTGCTGAACACGAATCTGAAGCTCGTTTCTGAAGTGTCGACCGCCATCAATCGATGTTGACCAAGTAATCGACTTTATGTGGATATCATTCAGGCAGACCGAAACTTCACCCCAGGGGCTATCGAGGTCGCTGAACACGAATCTGAAGTCCGTTTTTGAGGTGTCCATCGCCATCAGTCGATGTTGAACAAATAATCGATTTTGTGGCTGGATGGATACTCACTTGGGAAACTCAGACTCTGGCCAATCGAGGTCGCTTAACGCGAAGTCTTCTACCTGGCTGGATACCCGCCTGGGAACTTCACCCCGGGGGCAACCGAGGTTGCTGAACACGAATCTGAAGTTCGTTTTTGAAGTGTCGATCGCCATCAATCGATGTTGACCAAGCAATCGGCTTTATGTGGATATCATTCAGGCAGACCGAAACTTCACCCCAGGGGCTATCGAGGTTGCTGAACACGAATCTGAAGCTCGTTTCTGAAGTGTCGACCGCCATCAATCGATGTTGACCAAGTAATCGACTTTATGTGGATATCATTCAGGCAGACCGAAACTTCACCCCGGGGGCAATCGAGGCTGCTGAACACGAATCTGAAGCTCGTTTCTGAAGTGTCGACCGCCATCAATCGATGTTGACCAAGTAATCGATTTTATGTGGATATCATTCAGGCAGACCGAAACTTCACCCCGGGGGCAATCGAGGCTGCTGAACACGAATCTGAAGTTCGTTTTTGAAGTGTCGATCGCCATCAATCGATGTTGACCAAGCAATCGGCTTTATGTGGATATCATTCAGGCAGACCGAAACTTCACCCCAGGGGCTATCGAGGTTGCTGAACACGAATCTGAAGCTCGTTTCTGAAGTGTCGACCGCCATCAATCGATGTTGACCAAGTAATCGACTTTATGTGGATATCATTCAGGCAGACCGAAACTTCACCCCAGGGGCTATCGAGGTCGCTGAACACGAATCTGAAGTCCGTTTTTGAGGTGTCCATCGCCATCAGTCGATGTTGAACAAATAATCGATTTTGTAGCTGGATGGATACTCACTTGGGAAACTCAGACTCTGGCCAATCGAGGTCGCTGAACGCGAAGTCTTCTACCTGGCTGGATACCCGCCTGGGAACTTCACCCCGGGGGCAATCGAGGCTGCTGAACACGAATCTGAAGTTCGTTTTTGAAGTGTCGATCGCCATCAATCGATGTTGACCAAGCAATCGGCTTTATGTGGATGTCATTCAGGCAGACCGAAACTTCACCCCAGGGGCTATCGAGGTTGCTGAACACGAATCTGAAGCTCGTTTCTGAAGTGTCGACCGCCATCAATCGATGTTGACCAAGTAATCGACTTTATGTGGATATCATTCAGGCAGACCGAAACTTCACCCCAGGGGCTATCGAGGTCGCTGAACACGAATCTGAAGTCCGTTTTTGAGGTGTCCATCGCCATCAGTCGATGTTGACCAAGTAATCGACTTTATGTGGATATCATTCAGGCAGACCGAAACTTCACCCCGGGGGCAATCGAGGTTGCTGAACACGAATCTGAAGTCCGTTTTTGAGGTGTCCATCGCCATCAGTCGATGTTGACCAAGTAATCGACTTTATGTGGATATCATTCAGGCAGACCGAAACTTCACCCCGGGGGCAATCGAGGTTGCTGAACGCGAATCTGAAGTTCGCTTTTGAAGTGCCGATCGCCATCAATCGATGTTGACCAAGCAATCGACTTTATGTGGATATCATTCAGGCAGACCGAAACTTCACCCCAGGGGCTATCGAGGTTGCTGAACACGAATCTGAAGCTCGTTTCTGAAGTGTCGACCGCCATCAATCGATGTTGACCAAGCAATCGGCTTTATGTGGATATCATTCAGGCAGACCGAAACTTCACCCCAGGGGCTATCGAGGTCGCTGAACACGAACCTGAAGTCCGTTTTTGAGGTGTCCATCGCCATCAGTCGATGTTGACCAAGTAATCGATTTTATGTGGATATCATTCAGGAAGACCGAAACTTCACCCCAGGGGCTATCGAGGTCGCTGAACACGAATCTGAAGTCCGTTTTTGAGGTGTCCATCGCCATCAGTCGATGTTGAACAAATAATCGATTTTGTGGCTGGATGGATACTCACTTGGGAAACTCAGACTCTGGCCAATCGAGGTCGCTGAACGCGAAGTCTTCTACCTGGCTGGATACCCGCCTGGGAACTTCACCCCGGGGGCAATCGAGGTTGCTGAACACGAATCTGAAGTTCGTTTTTGAAGTGTCGATCGCCATCAATCGATGTTGACCAAGCAATCGGCTTTATGTGGATATCATTCAGGCAGACCGAAACTTCACCCCAGAAGCTATCGAGGTCGCTGAACACGAATCTGAAGTCCGTTTTTGAGGTGTCCATCGCCATCAGTCGATGTTGACCAAGCAATCGGCTTTATGTGGATATCATTCAGGCAGACCGAAACTTCACCCCAGGGGCTATCGAGGTTGCTGAACACGAATCTGAAGCTCGTTTCTGAAGTGTCGACCGCCATCAATCGATGTTGAACAAATAATCGATTTTGTGGCTGGATGGATACTCACTTGGGAAACTCAGACTCTGGCCAATCGAGGTCGCTGAACGCGAAGTCTTCTACCTGGCTGGATACCCGCCTGGGAACTTCACCCCGGGGGCAATCGAGGTTGCTGAACACGAATCTGAAGTTCGCTTTTGAAGTGCCGATCGCCATCAATCGATGTTGACCAAGCAATCGACTTTATGTGGATATCATTCAGGCAGACCGAAACTTCACCCCAGGGGCTATCGAGGTCGCTGAACACGAACCTGAAGTCCGTTTTTGAGGTGTCCATCGCCATCAGTCGATGTTGACCAAGTAATCGATTTTATGTGGATATCATTCAGGAAGACCGAAACTTCACCCCAGGGGCTATCGAGGTCGCTGAACACGAATCTGAAGTCCGTTTTTGAGGTGTCCATCGCCATCAGTCGATGTTGAACAAATAATCGATTTTGTGGCTGGATGGATACTCACTTGGGAAACTCAGACTCTGGCCAATCGAGGTCGCTGAACGCGAAGTCTTCTACCTGGCTGGATACCCGCCTGGGAACTTCACCCCGGGGGCAATCGAGGTTGCTGAACACGAATCTGAAGTTCGTTTTTGAAGTGTCGATCGCCATCAATCGATGTTGACCAAGCAATCGGCTTTATGTGGATATCATTCAGGCAGACCGAAACTTCACCCCAGAAGCTATCGAGGTCGCTGAACACGAATCTGAAGTCCGTTTTTGAGGTGTCCATCGCCATCAGTCGATGTTGACCAAGCAATCGGCTTTATGTGGATATCATTCAGGCAGACCGAAACTTCACCCCAGGGGCTATCGAGGTTGCTGAACACGAATCTGAAGCTCGTTTCTGAAGTGTCGACCGCCATCAATCGATGTTGACCAAGTAATCGACTTTATGTGGATATCATTCAGGCATACCGAAACTTCACCCCAGGGGCTATCGAGGTTGCTGAACACGAATCTGAAGCTCGTTTTTGAGGCGTCCATAGCCATCAGTCGATGTTGAAGAAGTAATCGATTTTGTGGCTGGATGGATACTCACTTGGGAAACTCAGACTCTGGCCAATCGAGGTCGCTGAACGCGAAGTCTTCTACCTGGCTGGATACCCGCCTGGGAACTTCACCCCGGGGGCAATCGAGGTTGCTGAACACGAATCTGAAGTTCGCTTTTGAAGTGCCGATCGCCATCAATCGATGTTGACCAAGCAATCGACTTTATGTGGATATCATTCAGGCAGACCGAAACTTCACCCCAGGGGCTATCGAGGTCGCTGAACACGAACCTGAAGTCCGTTTTTGAGGTGTCCATCGCCATCAGTCGATGTTGACCAAGTAATCGATTTTATGTGGATATCATTCAGGAAGACCGAAACTTCACCCCAGGGGCTATCGAGGTCGCTGAACACGAATCTGAAGTCCGTTTTTGAGGTGTCCATCGCCATCAGTCGATGTTGAACAAATAATCGATTTTGTGGCTGGATGGATACTCACTTGGGAAACTCAGACTCTGGCCAATCGAGGTCGCTGAACGCGAAGTCTTCTACCTGGCTGGATACCCGCCTGGGAACTTCACCCCGGGGGCAATCGAGGTTGCTGAACACGAATCTGAAGTTCGTTTTTGAAGTGTCGATCGCCATCAATCGATGTTGACCAAGCAATCGGCTTTATGTGGATATCATTCAGGCAGACCGAAACTTCACCCCAGAAGCTATCGAGGTCGCTGAACACGAATCTGAAGTCCGTTTTTGAGGTGTCCATCGCCATCAGTCGATGTTGACCAAGCAATCGGCTTTATGTGGATATCATTCAGGCAGACCGAAACTTCACCCCAGGGGCTATCGAGGTTGCTGAACACGAATCTGAAGCTCGTTTCTGAAGTGTCGACCGCCATCAATCGATGTTGACCAAGTAATCGACTTTATGTGGATATCATTCAGGCATACCGAAACTTCACCCCAGGGGCTATCGAGGTTGCTGAACACGAATCTGAAGCTCGTTTTTGAGGCGTCCATAGCCATCAGTCGATGTTGAAGAAGTAATCGATTTTGTGGCTGGATGGATACTCACTTGGGAAACTCAGACTCTGGCCAATCGAGGTCGCTGAACGCGAAGTCTTCTACCTGGCTGGATACCCGCCTGGGAACTTCACCCCGGGGGCAATCGAGGTTGCTGAACACGAATCTGAAGTTCGTTTTTGAAGTGTCGATCGCTATCAGTCGATGTTGAACAAATAATCGATTTTGTGGCTGGATATCATTCAGGAAGACCGAAACTTCACCCCAGGGGCTATCGAGGTTGCTGAACACGAATCTGAAGCTCGTTTCTGAAGTGTCGACCGCCATCAATCGATGTTGACCAAGTAATCGACTTTATGTGGATATCATTCAGGCAGACCGAAACTTCACCCCAGGGGCTATCGAGGTCGCTGAACACGAATCTGAAGTCCGTTTTTGAGGTGTCCATCGCCATCAGTCGATGTTGAACAAATAATCGATTTTGTGGCTGGATGGATACTCACTTGGGAAACTCAGACTCTGGCCAATCGAGGTCGCTTAACGCGAAGTCTTCTACCTGGCTGGATACCCGCCTGGGAACTTCACCCCGGGGGCAACCGAGGTTGCTGAACACGAATCTGAAGTTCGTTTTTGAAGTGTCGATCGCCATCAATCGATGTTGACCAAGCAATCGGCTTTATGTGGATATCATTCAGGCAGACCGAAACTTCACCCCAGGGGCTATCGAGGTTGCTGAACACGAATCTGAAGCTCGTTTCTGAAGTGTCGACCGCCATCAATCGATGTTGACCAAGTAATCGACTTTATGTGGATATCATTCAGGCAGACCGAAACTTCACCCCGGGGGCAATCGAGGCTGCTGAACACGAATCTGAAGCTCGTTTCTGAAGTGTCGACCGCCATCAATCGATGTTGACCAAGTAATCGATTTTATGTGGATATCATTCAGGCAGACCGAAACTTCACCCCGGGGGCAATCGAGGCTGCTGAACACGAATCTGAAGTTCGTTTTTGAAGTGTCGATCGCCATCAATCGATGTTGACCAAGCAATCGGCTTTATGTGGATATCATTCAGGCAGACCGAAACTTCACCCCAGGGGCTATCGAGGTTGCTGAACACGAATCTGAAGCTCGTTTCTGAAGTGTCGACCGCCATCAATCGATGTTGACCAAGTAATCGACTTTATGTGGATATCATTCAGGCAGACCGAAACTTCACCCCGGGGGCAATCGAGGCTGCTGAACACGAATCTGAAGTTCGTTTTTGAAGTGTCGATCGCCATCAATCGATGTTGACCAAGTAATCGACTTTATGTGGATATCATTCAGGCAGACCGAAACTTCACCCCGGGGGCAATCGAGGCTGCTGAACACGAATCTGAAGCTCGTTTCTGAAGTGTCGACCGCCATCAATCGATGTTGACCAAGTAATCGACTTTATGTGGATATCATTCAGGCAGACCGAAACTTCACCCCGGGGGCAATCGAGGCTGCTGAACACGAATCTGAAGCTCGTTTCTGAAGTGTCGACCGCCATCAATCGATGTTGACCAAGTAATCGATTTTATGTGGATATCATTCAGGCAGACCGAAACTTCACCCCGGGGGCAATCGAGGCTGCTGAACACGAATCTGAAGTTCGTTTTTGAAGTGTCGATCGCCATCAATCGATGTTGACCAAGCAATCGGCTTTATGTGGATATCATTCAGGCAGACCGAAACTTCACCCCAGGGGCTATCGAGGTTGCTGAACACGAATCTGAAGCTCGTTTCTGAAGTGTCGACCGCCATCAATCGATGTTGACCAAGTAATCGATTTTATGTGGATATCATTCAGGCAGACCGAAACTTCACCCCGGGGGCAATCGAGGCTGCTGAACACGAATCTGAAGCTCGTTTCTGAAGTGTCGACCGCCATCAATCGATGTTGACCAAGTAATCGACTTTATGTGGATATCATTCAGGCAGACCGAAACTTCACCCCAGGGGCTATCGAGGTCGCTGAACACGAATCTGAAGTCCGTTTTTGAGGTGTCCATCGCCATCAGTCGATGTTGAACAAATAATCGATTTTGTGGCTGGATGGATACTCACTTGGGAAACTCAGACTCTGGCCAATCGAGGTCGCTTAACGCGAAGTCTTCTACCTGGCTGGATACCCGCCTGGGAACTTCACCCCGGGGGCAACCGAGGTTGCTGAACACGAATCTGAAGTTCGTTTTTGAAGTGTCGATCGCCATCAATCGATGTTGACCAAGCAATCGGCTTTATGTGGATATCATTCAGGCAGACCGAAACTTCACCCCAGGGGCTATCGAGGTTGCTGAACACGAATCTGAAGCTCGTTTCTGAAGTGTCGACCGCCATCAATCGATGTTGACCAAGTAATCGACTTTATGTGGATATCATTCAGGCAGACCGAAACTTCACCCCGGGGGCAATCGAGGCTGCTGAACACGAATCTGAAGCTCGTTTCTGAAGTGTCGACCGCCATCAATCGATGTTGACCAAGTAATCGATTTTATGTGGATATCATTCAGGCAGACCGAAACTTCACCCCGGGGGCAATCGAGGCTGCTGAACACGAATCTGAAGTTCGTTTTTGAAGTGTCGATCGCCATCAATCGATGTTGACCAAGCAATCGGCTTTATGTGGATATCATTCAGGCAGACCGAAACTTCACCCCAGGGGCTATCGAGGTTGCTGAACACGAATCTGAAGCTCGTTTCTGAAGTGTCGACCGCCATCAATCGATGTTGACCAAGTAATCGACTTTATGTGGATATCATTCAGGCAGACCGAAACTTCACCCCAGGGGCTATCGAGGTCGCTGAACACGAATCTGAAGTCCGTTTTTGAGGTGTCCATCGCCATCAGTCGATGTTGAACAAATAATCGATTTTGTAGCTGGATGGATACTCACTTGGGAAACTCAGACTCTGGCCAATCGAGGTCGCTGAACGCGAAGTCTTCTACCTGGCTGGATACCCGCCTGGGAACTTCACCCCGGGGGCAATCGAGGCTGCTGAACACGAATCTGAAGTTCGTTTTTGAAGTGTCGATCGCCATCAATCGATGTTGACCAAGCAATCGGCTTTATGTGGATGTCATTCAGGCAGACCGAAACTTCACCCCAGGGGCTATCGAGGTTGCTGAACACGAATCTGAAGCTCGTTTCTGAAGTGTCGACCGCCATCAATCGATGTTGACCAAGTAATCGACTTTATGTGGATATCATTCAGGCAGACCGAAACTTCACCCCAGGGGCTATCGAGGTCGCTGAACACGAATCTGAAGTCCGTTTTTGAGGTGTCCATCGCCATCAGTCGATGTTGACCAAGTAATCGACTTTATGTGGATATCATTCAGGCAGACCGAAACTTCACCCCGGGGGCAATCGAGGTTGCTGAACACGAATCTGAAGTTCGCTTTTGAAGTGCCGATCGCCATCAATCGATGTTGACCAAGCAATCGATTTTATGTGGATATCATTCAGGCAGACCGAAACTTCACCCCGGGGGCAATCGAGGTTGCTGAACACGAATCTGAAGTTCGTTTTTGAAGTGTCGATCGCCATCAATCGATGTTGACGAAGCAATCGGCTTTATGTGGATATCATTCAGGCAGACCGAAACTTCACCCCAGAAGCTATCGAGGTCGCTGAACACGAATCTGAAGTCCGTTTTTGAGGTGTCCATCGCCATCAGTCGATGTTGACCAAGCAATCGGCTTTATGTGGATATCATTCAGGCATACCGAAACTTCACCCCAGGGGCTATCGAGGTTGCTGAACACGAATCTGAAGCTCGTTTTTGAGGCGTCCATAGCCATCAGTCGATGTTGAAGAAGTAATCGATTTTGTGGCTGGATGGATACTCACTTGGGAAACTCAGACTCTGGCCAATCGAGGTCGCTGAACGCGAAGTCTTCTACCTGGCTGGATACCCGCCTGGGAACTTCACCCCGGGGGCAATCGAGGTTGCTGAACACGAATCTGAAGTTCGTTTTTGAAGTGTCGATCGCCATCAATCGATGTTGACCAAGCAATCGGCTTTATGTGGATATCATTCAGGCAGAGCGAAGCTTCACCCCAGGGGTTATCGAGGTTGCTGAACACGAATCTGAAGCTCGTTTCTGAAGTGTCGACCGCCATCAATCGATGTTGACCAAGTAATCGACTTTATGTGGATATCATTCAGGCAGACCGAAACTTCACCCCAGGGGCTATCGAGGTCGCTGAACACGAATCTGAAGTCCGTTTTTGAGGTGTCCATCGCCATCAGTCGATGTTGAACAAATAATCGATTTTGTGGCTGGATGGATACTCACTTGGGAAACTCAGACTCTGGCCAATCGAGGTCGCTTAACGCGAAGTCTTCTACCTGGCTGGATACCCGCCTGGGAACTTCACCCCGGGGGCAATCGAGGTTGCTGAACACGAATCTGAAGTTCGTTTTTGAAGTGTCGATCGCCATCAATCGATGTTGACCAAGCAATCGGCTTTATGTGGATATCATTCAGGCAGACCGAAACTTCACCCCAGGGGCTATCGAGGTTGCTGAACACGAATCTGAAGCTCGTTTTTGAGGCGTCCATAGCCATCAGTCGATGTTGAAGAAGTAATCGATTTTGTGGCTGGATGGATACTCACTTGGGAAACTCAGACTCTGGCCAATCGAGGTCGCTGAACGCGAAGTCTTCTACCTGGCTGGATACCCGCCTGGGAACTTCACCCCGGGGGCAATCGAGGTTGCTGAACACGAATCTGAAGTTCGTTTTTGAAGTGTCGATCGCCATCAATCGATGTTGACCAAGCAATCGGCTTTATGTGGATATCATTCAGGCAGACCGAAACTTCACCCCAGAAGCTATCGAGGTCGCTGAACACGAATCTGAAGTCCGTTTTTGAGGTGTCCATCGCCATCAGTCGATGTTGACCAAGTAATCGACTTTATGTGGATATCATTCAGGCAGACCGAAACTTCACCCCAGGGGCTATCGAGGTCGCTGAACACGAATCTGAAGTCCGTTTTTGAGGTGTCCATCGCCATCAGTCGATGTTGACCAAGTAATCGACTTTATGTGGATATCATTCAGGCAGACCGAAACTTCACCCCAGGGGCTATCGAGGTTGCTGAACACGAATCTGAAGCTCGTTTCTGAAGTGTCGACCGCCATCAATCGATGTTGACCAAGTAATCGACTTTATGTGGATATCATTCAGGCAGACCGAAACTTCACCCCGGGTGCAATCGAGGCTGCTGAACACGAATCTGAAGCTCGTTTCTGAAGTGTCGACCGCCATCAATCGATGTTGACCAAGTAATCGATTTTATGTGGATATCATTCAGGCAGACCGAAACTTCACCCCGGGGGCAATCGAGGCTGCTGAACACGAATCTGAAGTTCGTTTTTGAAGTGTCGATCGCCATCAATCGATGTTGACCAAGCAATCGGCTTTATGTGGATATCATTCAGGCAGACCGAAACTTCACCCCAGGGGCTATCGAGGTTGCTGAACACGAATCTGAAGCTCGTTTCTGAAGTGTCGACCGCCATCAATCGATGTTGACCAAGTAATCGACTTTATGTGGATATCATTCAGGCAGACCGAAACTTCACCCCAGGGGCTATCGAGGTCGCTGAACACGAATCTGAAGTCCGTTTTTGAGGTGTCCATCGCCATCAGTCGATGTTGAACAAATAATCGATTTTGTAGCTGGATGGATACTCACTTGGGAAACTCAGACTCTGGCCAATCGAGGTCGCTGAACGCGAAGTCTTCTACCTGGCTGGATACCCGCCTGGGAACTTCACCCCGGGGGCAATCGAGGCTGCTGAACACGAATCTGAAGTTCGTTTTTGAAGTGTCGATCGCCATCAATCGATGTTGACCAAGCAATCGGCTTTATGTGGATGTCATTCAGGCAGACCGAAACTTCACCCCAGGGGCTATCGAGGTTGCTGAACACGAATCTGAAGCTCGTTTCTGAAGTGTCGACCGCCATCAATCGATGTTGACCAAGTAATCGACTTTATGTGGATATCATTCAGGCAGACCGAAACTTCACCCCAGGGGCTATCGAGGTCGCTGAACACGAATCTGAAGTCCGTTTTTGAGGTGTCCATCGCCATCAGTCGATGTTGACCAAGTAATCGACTTTATGTGGATATCATTCAGGCAGACCGAAACTTCACCCCGGGGGCAATCGAGGTTGCTGAACACGAATCTGAAGTTCGCTTTTGAAGTGCCGATCGCCATCAATCGATGTTGACCAAGCAATCGATTTTATGTGGATATCATTCAGGCAGACCGAAACTTCACCCCAGGGGCTATCGAGGTCGCTGAACACGAATCTGAAGTCCGTTTTTGAGGTGTCCATCGCCATCAGTCGATGTTGAACAAATAATCGATTTTGTAGCTGGATGGATACTCATTTGGGAAACTCAGACTCTGGCCAATCGAGGTCGCTGAACGCGAAGTCTTCTACCTGGCTGGATACCCGCCTGGGAACTTCACCCCGGGGGCAATCGAGGTTGCTGAACACGAATCTGAAGTTCGTTTTTGAAGTGTCGATCGCCATCAATCGATGTTGACGAAGCAATCGGCTTTATGTGGATATCATTCGGGCAGACCGAAACTTCACCCCAGAAGCTATCGAGGTCGCTGAACACGAATCTGAAGTCCGTTTTTGAGGTGTCCATCGCCATCAGTCGATGTTGACCAAGCAATCGGCTTTATGTGGATATCATTCAGGCATACCGAAACTTCACCCCAGGGGCTATCGAGGTTGCTGAACACGAATCTGAAGCTCGTTTTTGAGGCGTCCATAGCCATCAGTCGATGTTGAAGAAGTAATCGATTTTGTGGCTGGATGGATACTCACTTGGGAAACTCAGACTCTGGCCAATCGAGGTCGCTGAACGCGAAGTCTTCTACCTGGCTGGATACCCGCCTGGGAACTTCACCCCGGGGGCAATCGAGGTTGCTGAACACGAATCTGAAGTTCGTTTTTGAAGTGTCGATCGCCATCAATCGATGTTGACCAAGCAATCGGCTTTATGTGGATATCATTCAGGCAGAGCGAAGCTTCACCCCAGGGGTTATCGAGGTTGCTGAACACGAATCTGAAGCTCGTTTCTGAAGTGTCGACCGCCATCAATCGATGTTGACCAAGTAATCGACTTTATGTGGATATCATTCAGGCAGACCGAAACTTCACCCCAGGGGCTATCGAGGTCGCTGAACACGAATCTGAAGTCCGTTTTTGAGGCGTCCATCGCCATCAGTCGATGTTGAACAAATAATCGATTTTGTGGCTGGATGGATACTCACTTGGGAAACTCAGACTCTGGCCAATCGAGGTCGCTTAACGCGAAGTCTTCTACCTGGCTGGATACCCGCCTGGGAACTTCACCCCGGGGGCAATCGAGGTTGCTGAACACGAATCTGAATTCGTTTTTGAAGTGTCGATCGCCATCAATCGATGTTGACCAAGCAATCGGCTTTATGTGGATATCATTCAGGCAGACCGAAACTTCACCCCAGGGGCTATCGAGGTTGCTGAACACGAATCTGAAGCTCGTTTTTGAGGCGTCCATAGCCATCAGTCGATGTTGAACAAATAATCGATTTTGTAGCTGGATGGATACTCATTTGGGAAACTCAGACTCTGGCCAATCGAGGTCGCTGAACGCGAAGTCTTCTACCTGGCTGGATACCCGCCTGGGAACTTCACCCCGGGGGCAATCGAGGTTGCTGAACACGAATCTGAAGTTCGTTTTTGAAGTGTCGATCGCCATCAATCGATGTTGACGAAGCAATCGGCTTTATGTGGATATCATTGGGGCAGACCGAAACTTCACCCCAGAAGCTATCGAGGTCGCTGAACACGAATCTGAAGTCCGTTTTTGAGGTGTCCATCGCCATCAGTCGATGTTGACCAAGCAATCGGCTTTATGTGGATATCATTCAGGCATACCGAAACTTCACCCCAGGGGCTATCGAGGTTGCTGAACACGAATCTGAAGCTCGTTTTTGAGGCGTCCATAGCCATCAGTCGATGTTGAAGAAGTAATCGATTTTGTGGCTGGATGGATACTCACTTGGGAAACTCAGACTCTGGCCAATCGAGGTCGCTGAACGCGAAGTCTTCTACCTGGCTGGATACCCGCCTGGGAACTTCACCCCGGGGGCAATCGAGGTTGCTGAACACGAATCTGAAGTTCGTTTTTGAAGTGTCGATCGCCATCAATCGATGTTGACCAAGCAATCGGCTTTATGTGGATATCATTCAGGCAGAGCGAAGCTTCACCCCAGGGGTTATCGAGGTTGCTGAACACGAATCTGAAGCTCGTTTCTGAAGTGTCGACCGCCATCAATCGATGTTGACCAAGTAATCGACTTTATGTGGATATCATTCAGGCAGACCGAAACTTCACCCCAGGGGCTATCGAGGTCGCTGAACACGAATCTGAAGTCCGTTTTTGAGGCGTCCATCGCCATCAGTCGATGTTGAACAAATAATCGATTTTGTGGCTGGATGGATACTCACTTGGGAAACTCAGACTCTGGCCAATCGAGGTCGCTTAACGCGAAGTCTTCTACCTGGCTGGATACCCGCCTGGGAACTTCACCCCGGGGGCAATCGAGGTTGCTGAACACGAATCTGAAGTTCGTTTTTGAAGTGTCGATCGCCATCAATCGATGTTGACCAAGCAATCGGCTTTATGTGGATATCATTCAGGCAGACCGAAACTTCACCCCAGGGGCTATCGAGGTTGCTGAACACGAATCTGAAGCTCGTTTTTGAGGCGTCCATAGCCATCAGTCGATGTTGAAGAAGTAATCGATTTTGTGGCTGGATGGATACTCACTTGGGAAACTCAGACTCTGGCCAATCGAGGTCGCTGAACGCGAAGTCTTCTACCTGGCTGGATACCCGCCTGGGAACTTCACCCCGGGGGCAATCGAGGTTGCTGAACACGAATCTGAAGTTCGTTTTTGAAGTGTCGATCGCCATCAATCGATGTTGACCAAGCAATCGGCTTTATGTGGATATCATTCAGGCAGACCGAAACTTCACCCCAGAAGCTATCGAGGTCGCTGAACACGAATCTGAAGTCCGTTTTTGAGGTGTCCATCGCCATCAGTCGATGTTGACCAAGCAATCGGCTTTATGTGGATATCATTCAGGCATACCGAAACTTCACCCCAGGGGCTATCGAGGTTGCTGAACACGAATCTGAAGCTCGTTTTTGAGGCGTCCATAGCCATCAGTCGATGTTGAAGAAGTAATCGATTTTGTGGCTGGATGGATACTCACTTGGGAAACTCAGACTCTGGCCAATCGAGGTCGCTGAACGCGAAGTCTTCTACCTGGCTGGATACCCGCCTGGGAACTTCACCCCGGGGGCAATCGAGGTTGCTGAACACGAATCTGAAGTTCGTTTTTGAAGTGTCGATCGCCATCAATCGATGTTGACCAAGCAATCGGCTTTATGTGGATATCATTCAGGCAGAGCGAAACTTCACCCCAGGGGCTATCGAGGTTGCTGAACACGAATCTGAAGCTCGTTTTTGAGGCGTCCATAGCCATCAGTCGATGTTGAAGAAGTAATCGATTTTGTGGCTGGATGGATACTCACTTGGGAAACTCAGACTCTGGCCAATCGAGGTCGCTTAACGCGAAGTCTTCTACCTGGCTGGATACCCGCCTGGGAACTTCACCCCGGGGGCAATCGAGGTTGCTGAACACGAATCTGAAGTTCGTTTTTGAAGTGTCGATCGCCATCAATCGATGTTGACCAAGCAATCGGCTTTATGTGGATATCATTCAGGCAGACCGAAACTTCACCCCAGGGGCTATCGAGGTTGCTGAACACGAATCTGAAGCTCGTTTTTGAGGCGTCCATAGCCATCAGTCGATGTTGAAGAAGTAATCGATTTTGTGGCTGGATGGATACTCACTTGGGAAACTCAGACTCTGGCCAATCGAGGTCGCTGAACGCGAAGTCTTCTACCTGGCTGGATACCCGCCTGGGAACTTCACCCCGGGGGCAATCGAGGTTGCTGAACACGAATCTGAAGTTCGTTTTTGAAGTGTCGATCGCCATCAATCGATGTTGACCAAGCAATCGGCTTTATGTGGATATCATTCAGGCAGACCGAAACTTCACCCCAGAAGCTATCGAGGTCGCTGAACACGAATCTGAAGTCCGTTTTTGAGGTGTCCATCGCCATCAGTCGATGTTGACCAAGCAATCGGCTTTATGTGGATATCATTCAGGCATACCGAAACTTCACCCCAGGGGCTATCGAGGTTGCTGAACACGAATCTGAAGCTCGTTTTTGAGGCGTCCATAGCCATCAGTCGATGTTGAAGAAGTAATCGATTTTGTGGCTGGATGGATACTCACTTGGGAAACTCAGACTCTGGCCAATCGAGGTCGCTGAACGCGAAGTCTTCTACCTGGCTGGATACCCGCCTGGGAACTTCACCCCGGGGGCAATCGAGGTTGCTGAACACGAATCTGAAGTTCGTTTTTGAAGTGTCGATCGCCATCAATCGATGTTGACCAAGCAATCGGCTTTATGTGGATATCATTCAGGCAGAGCGAAGCTTCACCCCAGGGGTTATCGAGGTTGCTGAACACGAATCTGAAGCTCGTTTCTGAAGTGTCGACCGCCATCAATCGATGTTGACCAAGCAATCGGCTTTATGTGGATATCATTCAGGCAGAGCGAAGCTTCACCCCAGGGGCTATCGAGGTTGCTGAACACGAATCTGAAGTCCGTTTTTGAGGCGTCCATAGCCATCAGTCGATGTTGAAGAAGTAATCGATTTTGTGGCTGGATGGATACTCACTTGGGAAACTCAGACTCTGGCCAATCGAGGTCGCTGAACGCGAAGTCTTCTACCTGGCTGGATACCCGCCTGGGAACTTCACCCCGGGGGCAATCGAGGTTGCTGAACACGAATCTGAAGTTCGTTTTTGAAGTGTCGATCGCCATCAATCGATGTTGACCAAGCAATCGGCTTTATGTGGATATCATTCAGGCAGACCGAAACTTCACCCCAGGGGCTATCGAGGTTGCTGAACACGAATCTGAAGCTCGTTTTTGAGGCGTCCATAGCCATCAGTCGATGTTGAAGAAGTAATCGATTTTGTGGCTGGATGGATACTCACTTGGGAAACTCAGACTCTGGCCAATCGAGGTCGCTGAACGCGAAGTCTTCTACCTGGCTGGATACCCGCCTGGGAACTTCACCCCGGGGGCAATCGAGGTTGCTGAACACGAATCTGAAGTTCGTTTTTGAAGTGTCGATCGCCATCAATCGATGTTGACCAAGCAATCGGCTTTATGTGGATATCATTCAGGCATACCGAAGCTTCACCCCAGGGGCTATCGAGGTTGCTGAACACGAATCTGAAGCTCGTTTTTGAGGCGTCCATAGCCATCAGTCGATGTTGAAGAAGTAATCGATTTTGTGGCTGGATGGATACTCACTTGGGAAACTCAGACTCTGGCCAATCGAGGTCGCTGAACGCGAAGTCTTCTACCTGGCTGGATACCCGCCTGGGAACTTCACCCCGGGGGCAATCGAGGTTGCTGAACACGAATCTGAAGTTCGTTTTTGAAGTGTCGATCGCCATCAATCGATGTTGACCAAGCAATCGGCTTTATGTGGATATCATTCAGGCAGAGCGAAGCTTCACCCCAGGGGCTATCGAGGTTGCTGAACACGAATCTGAAGCTCGTTTCTGAAGTGTCGACCGCCATCAATCGATGTTGACCAAGTAATCGACTTTATGTGGATATCATTCAGGCAGACCGAAACTTCACCCCGGGGGCAATCGAGGCTGCTGAACACGAATCTGAAGCTCGTTTCTGAAGTGTCGACCGCCATCAATCGATGTTGACCAAGTAATCGATTTTATGTGGATATCATTCAGGCAGACCGAAACTTCACCCCGGGGGCAATCGAGGCTGCTGAACACGAATCTGAAGTTCGTTTTTGAAGTGTCGATCGCCATCAATCGATGTTGACCAAGCAATCGGCTTTATGTGGATATCATTCAGGCAGACCGAAACTTCACCCCAGGGGCTATCGAGGTTGCTGAACACGAATCTGAAGCTCGTTTCTGAAGTGTCGACCGCCATCAATCGATGTTGACCAAGTAATCGATTTTATGTGGATATCATTCAGGCAGACCGAAACTTCACCCCGGGGGCAATCGAGGCTGCTGAACACGAATCTGAAGTTCGTTTTTGAAGTGTCGATCGCCATCAATCGATGTTGACCAAGCAATCGGCTTTATGTGGATATCATTCAGGCAGACCGAAACTTCACCCCGGGGGCAATCGAGGTTGCTGAACACGAATCTGAAGTTCGTTTTTGAAGTGTCGATCGCCATCAATCGATGTTGACCAAGCAATCGGCTTTATGTGGATATCATTCAGGCAGAGCGAAGCTTCACCCCAGGGGCTATCGAGGTTGCTGAACACGAATCTGAAGTCCGTTTTTGAGGCGTCCATAGCCATCAGTCGATGTTGAAGAAGTAATCGATTTTGTGGCTGGATGGATACTCACTTGGGAAACTCAGACTCTGGCCAATCGAGGTCGCTGAACGCGAAGTCTTCTACCTGGCTGGATACCCGCCTGGGAACTTCACCCCGGGGGCAATCGAGGTTGCTGAACACGAATCTGAAGTTCGTTTTTGAAGTGTCGATCGCCATCAATCGATGTTGACCAAGCAATCGGCTTTATGTGGATATCATTCAGGCATACCGAAGCTTCACCCCAGGGGCTATCGAGGTTGCTGAACACGAATCTGAAGCTCGTTTTTGAGGCGTCCATAGCCATCAGTCGATGTTGAAGAAGTAATCGATTTTGTGGCTGGATGGATACTCACTTGGGAAACTCAGACTCTGGCCAATCGAGGTCGCTGAACGCGAAGTCTTCTACCTGGCTGGATACCCGCCTGGGAACTTCACCCCGGGGGCAATCGAGGTTGCTGAACACGAATCTGAAGTTCGTTTTTGAAGTGTCGATCGCCATCAATCGATGTTGACCAAGCAATCGGCTTTATGTGGATATCATTCAGGCAGAGCGAAGCTTCACCCCAGGGGCTATCGAGGTTGCTGAACACGAATCTGAAGCTCGTTTCTGAAGTGTCGACCGCCATCAATCGATGTTGACCAAGTAATCGACTTTATGTGGATATCATTCAGGCAGACCGAAACTTCACCCCGGGGGCAATCGAGGCTGCTGAACACGAATCTGAAGCTCGTTTCTGAAGTGTCGACCGCCATCAATCGATGTTGACCAAGTAATCGATTTTATGTGGATATCATTCAGGCAGACCGAAACTTCACCCCGGGGGCAATCGAGGCTGCTGAACACGAATCTGAAGTTCGTTTTTGAAGTGTCGATCGCCATCAATCGATGTTGACCAAGCAATCGGCTTTATGTGGATATCATTCAGGCAGACCGAAACTTCACCCCAGGGGCTATCGAGGTTGCTGAACACGAATCTGAAGCTCGTTTCTGAAGTGTCGACCGCCATCAATCGATGTTGACCAAGTAATCGACTTTATGTGGATATCATTCAGGCAGACCGAAACTTCACCCCAGGGGCTATCGAGGTCGCTGAACACGAATCTGAAGTCCGTTTTTGAGGTGTCCATCGCCATCAGTCGATGTTGAACAAATAATCGATTTTGTAGCTGGATGGATACTCACTTGGGAAACTCAGACTCTGGCCAATCGAGGTCGCTGAACGCGAAGTCTTCTACCTGGCTGGATACCCGCCTGGGAACTTCACCCCGGGGGCAATCGAGGCTGCTGAACACGAATCTGAAGTTCGTTTTTGAAGTGTCGATCGCCATCAATCGATGTTGACCAAGCAATCGGCTTTATGTGGATGTCATTCAGGCAGACCGAAACTTCACTCCAGGGGCTATCGAGGTTGCTGAACACGAATCTGAAGCTCGTTTCTGAAGTGTCGACCGCCATCAATCGATGTTGACCAAGTAATCGACTTTATGTGGATATCATTCAGGCAGACCGAAACTTCACCCCAGGGGCTATCGAGGTCGCTGAACACGAATCTGAAGCTCGTTTTTGAAGTGTCGATCGCCATCAATCGATGTTGACCAAGCAATCGGCTTTATGTGGATATCATTCAGGCAGACCGAAACTTCACCCCAGAAGCTATCGAGGTCGCTGAACACGAATCTGAAGTCCGTTTTTGAGGTGTCCATCGCCATCAGTCGATGTTGACCAAGCAATCGGCTTTATGTGGATATCATTCAGGCATACCGAAACTTCACCCCAGGGGCTATCGAGGTTGCTGAACACGAATCTGAAGCTCGTTTTTGAGGCGTCCATAGCCATCAGTCGATGTTGAAGAAGTAATCGATTTTGTGGCTGGATGGATACTCACTTGGGAAACTCAGACTCTGGCCAATCGAGGTCGCTGAACGCGAAGTCTTCTACCTGGCTGGATACCCGCCTGGGAACTTCACCCCGGGGGCAATCGAGGTTGCTGAACACGAATCTGAAGTTCGTTTTTGAAGTGTCGATCGCCATCAATCGATGTTGACCAAGCAATCGGCTTTATGTGGATATCATTCAGGCAGAGCGAAGCTTCACCCCAGGGGTTATCGAGGTTGCTGAACACGAATCTGAAGCTCGTTTCTGAAGTGTCGACCGCCATCAATCGATGTTGACCAAGTAATCGACTTTATGTGGATATCATTCAGGCAGACCGAAACTTCACCCCAGGGGCTATCGAGGTCGCTGAACACGAATCTGAAGTCCGTTTTTGAGGTGTCCATCGCCATCAGTCGATGTTGAACAAATAATCGATTTTGTGGCTGGATGGATACTCACTTGGGAAACTCAGACTCTGGCCAATCGAGGTCGCTTAACGCGAAGTCTTCTACCTGGCTGGATACCCGCCTGGGAACTTCACCCCGGGGGCAATCGAGGTTGCTGAACACGAATCTGAAGTTCGTTTTTGAAGTGTCGATCGCCATCAATCGATGTTGACCAAGCAATCGGCTTTATGTGGATATCATTCAGGCAGACCGAAACTTCACCCCAGGGGCTATCGAGGTTGCTGAACACGAATCTGAAGCTCGTTTCTGAAGTGTCGACCGCCATCAATCGATGTTGACCAAGTAATCGACTTTATGTGGATATCATTCAGGCAGACCGAAACTTCACCCCAGGGGCTATCGAGGTCGCTGAACACGAATCTGAAGTCCGTTTTTGAGGTGTCCATCGCCATCAGTCGATGTTGAACAAATAATCGATTTTGTGGCTGGATGGATACTCACTTGGGAAACT
The DNA here is from genome assembly GCA_947359475.1 of Heligmosomoides polygyrus bakeri. Classification (NCBI taxonomy): domain Eukaryota; kingdom Metazoa; phylum Nematoda; class Chromadorea; order Rhabditida; family Heligmosomidae; genus Heligmosomoides; species Heligmosomoides polygyrus. The sequence continues at coordinate 46,658,999 of OX375870.1, forward strand.
CAGACTCTGGCCAATCGAGGTCGCTGAACGCGAAGTCTTCTACCTGGCTGGATACCCGCCTGGGAACTTCACCCCGGGGGCAATCGAGGCTGCTGAACACGAATCTGAAGTTCGTTTTTGAAGTGTCGATCGCCATCAATCGATGTTGACCAAGCAATCGGCTTTATGTGGATGTCATTCAGGCAGACCGAAACTTCACCCCAGGGGCTATCGAGGTTGCTGAACACGAATCTGAAGCTCGTTTCTGAAGTGTCGACCGCCATCAATCGATGTTGACCAAGTAATCGACTTTATGTGGATATCATTCAGGCAGACCGAAACTTCACCCCAGGGGCTATCGAGGTCGCTGAACACGAATCTGAAGTCCGTTTTTGAGGTGTCCATCGCCATCAGTCGATGTTGACCAAGCAATCGGCTTTATGTGGATATCATTCAGGCAGACCGAAACTTCACCCCGGGGGCAATCGAGGTTGCTGAACACGAATCTGAAGTCCGTTGAGGTGTCCATCGCCATCAGTCGATGTTGACCAAGTAATCGATTTTATGTGGATATCATTCAGGAAGACCGAAACTTCACCCCAGGGGCTATCGAGGTCGCTGAACACGAATCTGAAGTCCATTTTTGAGGTGTCCATCGCCATCAGTCGATGTTGAACAAATAATCGATTTTGTGGCTGGATGGATACTCACTTGGGAAACTCAGACTCTGGCCAATCGAGGCCGCTGAACGCGAAGTCTTCTACCTGGCTGGATACCCGCCTGGGAACTTCACCCCGGGGGCAATCGAGGTTGCTGAACACGAATCTGAAGTTCGTTTTTGAAGTGTCGATCGCCATCAATCGATGTTGACCAAGCAATCGGCTTTATGTGGATATCATTCAGGCAGACCGAAACTTCACCCCAGAAGCTATCGAGGTCGCTGAACACGAATCTGAAGTCCGTTTTTGAGGTGTCCATCGCCATCAGTTGATGTTGACCAAGCAATCGGCTTTATGTGGATATCATTCAGGCAGACCGAAACTTCACCCCAGGGGCTATCGAGGTTGCTGAACACGAATCTGAAGCTCGTTTCTGAAGTGTCGACCGCCATCAATCGATGTTGACCAAGTAATCGACTTTATGTGGATATCATTCAGGCATACCGAAACTTCACCCCAGGGGCTATCGAGGTCGCTGAACACGAATCTGAAGTCCGTTTTTGAGGTGTCCATCGCCATCAGTCGATGTTGAACAAATAATCGATTTTGTGGCTGGATGGATACTCACTTGGGAAACTCAGACTCTGGCCAATCGAGGTCGCTTAACGCGAAGTCTTCTACCTGGCTGGATACCCGCCAGGGAACTTCACCCCGGGGGCAATCGAGGCTGCTGAACACGAATCTGAAGTTCGTTTTTGAAGTGTCGATCGCCATCAATCGATGTTGACCAAGCAATCGGCTTTATGTGGATATCATTCAGGCAGACCGAAACTTCACCCCAGGGGCTATCGAGGTCGCTGAACACGAATCTGAAGACCGTTTTTGAGGTGTCCATCGCCATCAGTCGATGTTGAACAAATAATCGATTTTGTGGCTGGATATCATTCAGGAAGACCGAAACTTCACCCCAGGGGCTATCGAGGTTGCTGAACACGAATCTGAAGCTCGTTTCTGAAGTGTCGACCGCCATCAATCGATGTTGACCAAGTAATCGACTTTATGTGGATATCATTCAGGCAGACCGAAACTTCACCCCAGGGGCTATCGAGGCTGCTGAACACGAATCTGAAGTTCGTTTTTGAAGTGTCGATCGCCATCAATCGATGTTGACCAAGTAATCGATTTTATGTGGATATCATTCAGGCAGACCGAAACTTCACCCCGGGGGCAATCGAGGCTGCTGAACACGAATCTGAAGTTCGTTTTTGAAGTGTCGATCGCCATCAATCGATGTTGACCAAGCAATCGGCTTTATGTGGATATCATTCAGGCAGACCGAAACTTCACCCCAGGGGCTATCGAGGTTGCTGAACACGAATCTGAAGCTCGTTTCTGAAGTGTCGACCGCCATCAATCGATGTTGACCAAGTAATCGACTTTATGTGGATATCATTCAGGCATACCGAAACTTCACCCCAGGGGCTATCGAGGTCGCTGAACACGAATCTGAAGTCCGTTTTTGAGGTGTCCATCGCCATCAGTCGATGTTGAACAAATAATCGATTTTGCGGCTGGATGGATACTCACTTGGGAAACTCAGACTCTGGCCAATCGAGGTCGCTGAACGCGAAGTCTTCTACCTGGCTGGATACCCGCCTGGGAACTTCACCCCGGGGGCAAACGAGGTTGCTGAACACGAATCTGAAGTTCGTTTTTGAAGTGTCGATCGCCATCAATCGATGTTGACCAAGTAATCGATTTTATGTGGATATCATTCAGGCAGACCGAAACTTCACCCCGGGGGCAATCGAGGCTGCTGAACACGAATCTGAAGTTCGTTTTTGAAGTGTCGATCGCCATCAATCGATGTTGACCAAGCAATCGGCTTTATGTGGATATCATTCAGGCAGACCGAAACTTCACCCCAGGGGCTATCGAGGTCGCTGAACACGAATCTGAAGTCCGTTTTTGAGGTGTCCATCGCCATCAGTCGATGTTGAACAAATAATCGATTTTGTGGCTGGATGGATACTCACTTGGGAAACTCAGACTCTGGCCAATCGAGGTCGCTGAACGCGAAGTCTTCTACCTGGCTGGATACCCGCCTGGGAACTTCACCCCGGGGGCAATCGAGGTTGCTGAACACGAATCTGAAGTTCGTTTTTGAAGTGTCGATCGCCATCAATCGATGTTGACCAAGTAATCGACTTTATGTGGATATCATTAAGGCAGACCGAAACTTCACCCCAGGGGCTATCGAGGTCGCTGAACACGAATCTGAAGTCCGTTTTTGAGGTGTCCATCGCCATCAGTCGATGTTGAACAGATAATCGATTTTGTGGCTGGATGGATACTCACTTGGGAAACTCAGACTCTGGCCAATCGAGGTCGCTGAACGCGAAGTCTTCTACCTGGCTGGATACCCGCCTGGGAACTTCTTCCCGGGGGCAATCGAGGTTGCTGAACACGAATCTGAAGTTCGTTTTTGAAGTGTCGATCGCCATCAATCGATGTTGACCAAGCAATCGGCTTTATTTGGATATCATTCAGGCAGACCGAAACTTCACCCCAGGGGCTATCGAGGTCGCTGAACACGAATCTGAAGTCCGTTTTTGAGGTGTCCATCGCCATCAGTCGATGTTGAACAAATAATCGATTTTGCGGCTGGATGGATACTCACTTGGGAAACTCAGACTCTGGCCAATCGAGGTCGCTGAACGCGAAGTCTTCTACCTGGCTGGATACCCGCCTGGGAACTTCACCCCGGGGGCAAACGAGGTTGCTGAACACGAATCTGAAGTTCGTTTTTGAAGTGTCGATCGCCATCAATCGATGTTGACCAAGTAATCGATTTTATGTGGATATCATTCAGGCAGACCGAAACTTCACCCCGGGGGCAATCGAGGCTGCTGAACACGAATCTGAAGTTCGTTTTTGAAGTGTCGATCGCCATCAATCGATGTTGACCAAGCAATCGGCTTTATGTGGATATCATTCAGGCAGACCGAAACTTCACCCCAGGGGCTATCGAGGTTGCTGAACACGAATCTGAAGCTCGTTTCTGAAGTGTCGACCGCCATCAATCGATGTTGACCAAGTAATCGACTTTATGTGGATATCATTCAGGCATACCGAAACTTCACCCCAGGGGCTATCGAGGTCGCTGAACACGAATCTGAAGTCCGTTTTTGAGGTGTCCATCGCCATCAGTCGATGTTGAACAAATAATCGATTTTGTGGCTGGATGGATACTCACTTGGGAAACTCAGACTCTGGCCAATCGAGGTCGCTGAACGCGAAGTCTTCTACCTGGCTGGATACCCGCCTGGGAACTTCACCCCGGGGGCAATCGAGGTTGCTGAACACGAATCTGAAGTTCGTTTTTGAAGTGTCGATCGCCATCAATCGATGTTGACCAAGTAATCGACTTTATGTGGATATCATTAAGGCAGACCGAAACTTCACCCCAGGGGCTATCGAGGTCGCTGAACACGAATCTGAAGTCCGTTTTTGAGGTGTCCATCGCCATCAGTCGATGTTGAACAAATAATCGATTTTGTGGCTGGATGGATACTCACTTGGGAAACTCAGACTCTGGCCAATCGAGGTCGCTGAACGCGAAGTCTTCTACCTGGCTGGATACCCGCCTGGGAACTTCACCCCGGGGGCAATCGAGGTTGCTGAACACGAATCTGAAGTTCGTTTTTGAAGTGTCGATCGCCATCAATCGATGTTGACCAAGTAATCGACTTTATGTGGATATCATTAAGGCAGACCGAAACTTCACCCCAGGGGCTATCGAGGTCGCTGAACACGAATCTGAAGTCCGTTTTTGAGGTGTCCATCGCCATCAGTCGATGTTGAACAAATAATCGATTTTGTGGCTGGATGGATACTCACTTGGGAAACTCAGACTCTGGCCAATCGAGGTCGCTGAACGCGAAGTCTTCTACCTGGCTGGATACCCGCCTGGGAACTTCACCCCGGGGGCAATCGAGGTTGCTGAACACGAATCTGAAGTTCGTTTTTGAAGTGTCGATCGCCATCAATCGATGTTGACCAAGCAATCGGCTTTATTTGGATATCATTCAGGCAGACCGAAACTTCACCCCAGGGGCTATCGAGGTCGCTGAACACGAATCTGAAGTCCGTTTTTGAGGTGTCCATCGCCATCAGTCGATGTTGAACAAATAATCGATTTTGTGGCTGGATGGATACTCACTTGGGAAACTCAGACTCTGGCCAATCGAGGTCGCTGAACGCGAAGTCTTCTACCTGGCTAGATACCCGCCTGGGAACTTCACCCCGGGGCAATCGAGGTTGCTGAACACGAATCTGAAGTCCGTTTTTGAGGTGTCCATCGCCATCAGTCGATGTTGAACAAATAATCGATTTTGCGGCTGGATGGATACTCACTTGGGAAACTCAGACTCTGGCCAATCGAGGTCGCTGAACGCGAAGTCTTCTACCTGGCTGGATACCCGCCTGGGAACTTCACCCCGGGGGCAAACGAGGTTGCTGAACACGAATCTGAAGTTCGTTTTTGAAGTGTCGATCGCCATCAATCGATGTTGACCAAGTAATCGATTTTATGTGGATATCATTCAGGCAGACCGAAACTTCACCCCGGGGGCAATCGAGGCTGCTGAACACGAATCTGAAGTTCGTTTTTGAAGTGTCGATCGCCATCAATCGATGTTGACCAAGCAATCGGCTTTATGTGGATATCATTCAGGCAGACCGAAACTTCACCCCAGGGGCTATCGAGGTCGCTGAACACGAATCTGAAGTCCGTTTTTGAGGTGTCCATCGCCATCAGTCGATGTTGAACAAATAATCGATTTTGTGGCTGGATGGATACTCACTTGGGAAACTCAGACTCTGGCCAATCGAGGTCGCTGAACGCGAAGTCTTCTACCTGGCTGGATACCCGCCTGGGAACTTCACCCCGGGGGCAATCGAGGTTGCTGAACACGAATCTGAAGTTCGTTTTTGAAGTGTCGATCGCCATCAATCGATGTTGACCAAGTAATCGACTTTATGTGGATATCATTAAGGCAGACCGAAACTTCACCCCAGGGGCTATCGAGGTCGCTGAACACGAATCTGAAGTCCGTTTTTGAGGTGTCCATCGCCATCAGTCGATGTTGAACAGATAATCGATTTTGTGGCTGGATGGATACTCACTTGGGAAACTCAGACTCTGGCCAATCGAGGTCGCTGAACGCGAAGTCTTCTACCTGGCTGGATACCCGCCTGGGAACTTCTTCCCGGGGGCAATCGAGGTTGCTGAACACGAATCTGAAGTTCGTTTTTGAAGTGTCGATCGCCATCAATCGATGTTGACCAAGCAATCGGCTTTATTTGGATATCATTCAGGCAGACCGAAACTTCACCCCAGGGGCTATCGAGGTCGCTGAACACGAATCTGAAGTCCGTTTTTGAGGTGTCCATCGCCATCAGTCGATGTTGAACAAATAATCGATTTTGCGGCTGGATGGATACTCACTTGGGAAACTCAGACTCTGGCCAATCGAGGTCGCTGAACGCGAAGTCTTCTACCTGGCTGGATACCCGCCTGGGAACTTCACCCCGGGGGCAAACGAGGTTGCTGAACACGAATCTGAAGTTCGTTTTTGAAGTGTCGATCGCCATCAATCGATGTTGACCAAGTAATCGATTTTATGTGGATATCATTCAGGCAGACCGAAACTTCACCCCGGGGGCAATCGAGGCTGCTGAACACGAATCTGAAGTTCGTTTTTGAAGTGTCGATCGCCATCAATCGATGTTGACCAAGCAATCGGCTTTATGTGGATATCATTCAGGCAGACCGAAACTTCACCCCAGGGGCTATCGAGGTTGCTGAACACGAATCTGAAGCTCGTTTCTGAAGTGTCGACCGCCATCAATCGATGTTGACCAAGTAATCGACTTTATGTGGATATCATTCAGGCATACCGAAACTTCACCCCAGGGGCTATCGAGGTCGCTGAACACGAATCTGAAGTCCGTTTTTGAGGTGTCCATCGCCATCAGTCGATGTTGAACAAATAATCGATTTTGTGGCTGGATGGATACTCACTTGGGAAACTCAGACTCTGGCCAATCGAGGTCGCTGAACGCGAAGTCTTCTACCTGGCTGGATACCCGCCTGGGAACTTCACCCCGGGGGCAATCGAGGTTGCTGAACACGAATCTGAAGTTCGTTTTTGAAGTGTCGATCGCCATCAATCGATGTTGACCAAGTAATCGACTTTATGTGGATATCATTAAGGCAGACCGAAACTTCACCCCAGGGGCTATCGAGGTCGCTGAACACGAATCTGAAGTCCGTTTTTGAGGTGTCCATCGCCATCAGTCGATGTTGAACAAATAATCGATTTTGTGGCTGGATGGATACTCACTTGGGAAACTCAGACTCTGGCCAATCGAGGTCGCTGAACGCGAAGTCTTCTACCTGGCTGGATACCCGCCTGGGAACTTCACCCCGGGGGCAATCGAGGTTGCTGAACACGAATCTGAAGTTCGTTTTTGAAGTGTCGATCGCCATCAATCGATGTTGACCAAGTAATCGACTTTATGTGGATATCATTAAGGCAGACCGAAACTTCACCCCAGGGGCTATCGAGGTCGCTGAACACGAATCTGAAGTCCGTTTTTGAGGTGTCCATCGCCATCAGTCGATGTTGAACAAATAATCGATTTTGTGGCTGGATGGATACTCACTTGGGAAACTCAGACTCTGGCCAATCGAGGTCGCTGAACGCGAAGTCTTCTACCTGGCTGGATACCCGCCTGGGAACTTCACCCCGGGGGCAATCGAGGTTGCTGAACACGAATCTGAAGTTCGTTTTTGAAGTGTCGATCGCCATCAATCGATGTTGACCAAGCAATCGGCTTTATTTGGATATCATTCAGGCAGACCGAAACTTCACCCCAGGGGCTATCGAGGTCGCTGAACACGAATCTGAAGTCCGTTTTTGAGGTGTCCATCGCCATCAGTCGATGTTGAACAAATAATCGATTTTGTGGCTGGATGGATACTCACTTGGGAAACTCAGACTCTGGCCAATCGAGGTCGCTGAACGCGAAGTCTTCTACCTGGCTAGATACCCGCCTGGGAACTTCACCCCGGGGCAATCGAGGTTGCTGAACACGAATCTGAAGTCCGTTTTTGAGGTGTCCATCGCCATCAGTCGATGTTGAACAAATAATCGATTTTGTGGCTGGATGGATACTCACTTGGGAAACTCAGACTCTGGCCAATCGAGGTCGCTGAACGCGAAGTCTTCCACCTGGCTAGATACCCGCCTGGGAACTTCACCCCGGGGCAATCGAGGTTGCTGAACACGAATCTGAAGTCCGTTTTTGAGGTGTCCATCGCCATCAGTCGATGTTGACCAAGTAATCGACTTTATGTGGATATCATTCAGGAAGACCGAAACTTCACCCCAGGGGCTATCGAGGTTGCTGAACACGAATCTGAAGCTCGTTTCTGAAGTGTCGACCGCCATCAATCGATGTTGACCAAGTAATCGACTTTATGTGGATATCATTCAGGAAGACCGAAACTTCACCCCGGGGGCAATCGAGGTTGCTGAACACGAATCTGAAGTTCGTTTTTGAAGTGCCGATCGCCATCAATCGATGTTGACCAAGCAATCGATTTTATGTGGATATCATTCAGGCAGACCGAAACTTCACCCCGGGGGCAATCGAGGCTGCTGAACACGAATCTGAAGTTCGTTTTTGAAGTGTCGATCGCCATCAATCGATGTTGACCAAGCAATCGGCTTTATGTGGATATCATTCAGGCAGACCGAAACTTCACCCCAGGGGCTATCGAGGTTGCTGAACACGAATCTGAAATCCGTTTTTGAGGTGTCCATCGCCATCAGTCGATGTTGAACAAATAATCGATTTTGTGGCTGGATGGATACTCACTTGCGAAACTCAGACTCTGGCCAATCGAGGTCGCTGAACGCGAAGTCTTCTACCTGGCTGGATACCCGCCTGGGAACTTCACCCCGGGGGCAATCGAGGTTGCTGAACACGAATCTGAAGTTCGTTTTTGAAGTGTCGATCGCCATCAATCGATGTTGACCAAGCAATCGGCTTTATGTGGATATCATTCAGGCAGACCGAAACTTACCCCAGGGGCTATCGAGGTCGCTGAACACGAATCTGAAATCCGTTTTTGAGGTGTCCATCGCCATCAGTCGATGTTGAACAAATAATCGATTTTGTGGCTGGATGGATACTCACTTGGGAAACTCAGACTCTGGCCAATCGAGGTCGCTGAACGCGAAGTCTTCTACCTGGCTGGATACCCGCCTGGGAACTTCACCCCGGGGGCAATCGAGGTTGCGGAACACGAATCTCGTTTTTGAAGTGTCGATCGCCATCAATCGATGTTGACCAAGTAATCGACTTTATGTGGATATCATTAAGGCAGACCGAAACTTCACCCCAGGGGCTATCGAGGTCGCTGAACACGAATCTGAAGTCCGTTTTTGAGGTGTCCATCGCCATCAGTCGATGTTGAACAAATAATCGATTTTGTGGCTGGATGGATACTCACTTGGGAAACTCAGACTCTGGCCAATCGAGGTCGCTGAACGCGAAGTCTTCTACCTGGCTGGATACCCGCCTGGGAACTTCACCCCGGGGGCAATCGAGGTTGCTGAACACGAATCTGAAGTTCGTTTTTGAAGTGTCGATCGCCATCAATCGATGTTGACCAAGCAATCGGCTTTATTTGGATATCATTCAGGCAGACCGAAACTTCACCCCAGGGGCTATCGAGGTCGCTGAACACGAATCTGAAGTCCGTTTTTGAGGTGTCCATCGCCATCAGTCGATGTTGAACAAATAATCGATTTTGCGGCTGGATGGATACTCACTTGGGAAACTCAGACTCTGGCCAATCGAGGTCGCTGAACGCGAAGTCTTCTACCTTGCTGGATACCCGCCTGGGAACTTCACCCCGGGGGCAAACGAGGTTGCTGAACACGAATCTGAAGTTCGTTTTTGAAGTGTCGATCGCCATCAATCGATGTTGACCAAGCAATCGGCTTTATGTGGATATCATTCAGGCAGACCGAAACTTCACCCAAGAAGCTATCGAGGTCGCTGAACACGAATCTGAAGTCCGTTTTTGAGGTGTCCATCGCCATCAGTCGATGTTGACCAAGTAATCGACTTTATGTGGATATCATTCAGGCAGACCGAAACTTCACCCCGGGGGCAATCGAGGTTGCTGAACACGAATCTGAAGTTCGCTTTTGAAGTGCCGATCGCCATCAATCGATGTTGACCAAGCAATCGATTTTATGTGGATATCATTCAGGCAGACCGAAACTTCACCCCAGGGGCTATTGAGGTCGCTGAACACGAATCTGAAGTCCGTTTTTGAGGTGTCCATCGCATCAGTCGATGTTGACCAAGTAATCGACTTTATGTGGATATCATTCAGGCAGACCGAAACTTCACCCCAGGGGCTATCGAGGTCGCTGAACACGAATCTGAAGTCCGTTTTTGAGGTGTCCATCGCCATCAGTCGATGTTGAACAAATAATCGATTTTGTGGCTGGATGGATACTCACTTGGGAAACTCAGACTCTGGCCAATCGAGGTCGCTGAACGCGAAGTCTTCTACCTGGCTAGATACCCGCCTGGGAACTTCACCCCGGGGCAATCGAGGTTGCTGAACACGAATCTGAAGTCCGTTTTTGAGGTGTCCATCGCCATCAGTCGATGTTGAACAAATAATCGATTTTGTGGCTGGATGGATACTCACTTGGGAAACTCAGACTCTGGCCAATCGAGGTCGCTGAACGCGAAGTCTTCTACCTGGCTAGATACCCGCCTGGGAACTTCACCCCGGGGCAATCGAGGTTGCTGAACACGAATCTGAAGTCCGTTTTTGAGGTGTCCATCGCCATCAGTCGATGTTGAACAAATAATCGATTTTGTGGCTGGATGGATACTCACTTGGGAAACTCAGACTCTGGCCAATCGAGGTCGCTGAACGCGAAGTCTTCTACCTGGCTAGATACCCGCCTGGGAACTTCACCCCGGGGCAATCGAGGTTGCTGAACACGAATCTGAAGTCCGTTTTTGAGGTGTCCATCGCCATCAGTTGATGTTGACCAAGTAATCGATTTTATGTGGATATCATTCAGGCGGACCGAAACTTCACCCCAGGGGCTATTGAGGTCGCTGAACACGAATCTGAAGTCCGTTTTTGAGGTGTCCATCGCATCAGTCGATGTTGACCAAGTAATCGACTTTATGTGGATATCATTCAGGCAGACCGAAACTTCACTCCAGGGGCTATCGAGGTCGCTGAACACGAATCTGAAGTCCGTTTTTGAGGTGTCCATCGCCATCAGTCGATGTTGAACAAATAATCGATTTTGTGGCTGGATGGATACTCACTTGGGAAACTCAGACTCTGGCCAATCGAGGTCGCTGAACGCGAAGTCTTCTACCTGGCTAGATACCCGCCTGGGAACTTCACCCCGGGGCAATCGAGGTTGCTGAACACGAATCTGAAGTCCGTTTTTGAGGTGTCCATCGCCATCAGTTGATGTTGACCAAGTAATCGATTTTATGTGGATATCATTCAGGCAGACCGAAACTTCACCCAAGAAGCTATCGAGGTCGCTGAACACGAATCTGAAGTCCGTTTTTGAGGTGTCCATCGCCATCAGTCGATGTTGACCAAGTAATCGACTTTATGTGGATATCATTCAGGAAGACCGAAACTTCACCCCGGGGGCAATCGAGGTTGCTGAACACGAATCTGAAGTTCGCTTTTGAAGTGCCGATCGCCATCAATCGATGTTGACCAAATAATCGACTTTATGTGGATATCATTCGGGCAGACCGAAACTTCACCCCAGGGGCTATCGAGGTTGCTGAACACGAATCTGAAGCTCGTTTCTGAAGTGTCGACCGCCATCAATCGATGTTGACCAAGTAATCGACTTTATGTGGATATCATTCAGGCAGACCGAAACTTCACCCCAGGGGCTATCGAGGTTGCTGAACACGAATCTGAAGTCCGTTTTTGAGGTGTCCATCGCCATCAGTCGATGTTGAACAAATAATCGATTTTGTGGCTGGATGGATACTCACTTGGGAAACTCAGACTCTGGCCAATCGAGGTCGCTGAACGCGAAGTCTTCTACCTGGCTGGATACCCGCCTGGGAACTTCACCCCGGGGGCAATCGAGGTTGCTGAACACGAATCTGAAGTCCGTTTTTGAGGTGTCGATCGCCATCAATCGATGTCGACCAAGTAATCGATTTTATGTGGATATCATTCAGGAAGACCGAAACTTCACCCCGGGGGCAATCGAGGTTGCTGAACACGAATCTGAAGTTCGCTTTTGAAGTGCCGATCGCCATCAATCGATGTTGACCAAGCAATCGATTTTATGTGGATATCATTCAGGCAGACCGAAACTTCACCCCAGGGGCTATTGAGGTCGCTGAACACGAATCTGAAGTCCGTTTTTGAGGTGTCCATCGCATCAGTCGATGTTGACCAAGTAATCGACTTTATGTGGATATCATTCAGGCAGACCGAAACTTCACCCCAGGGGCTATCGAGGTCGCTGAACACGAATCTGAAGTCCGTTTTTGAGGTGTCCATCGCCATCAGTCGATGTTGAACAAATAATCGATTTTGTGGCTGGATGGATACTCACTTGGGAAACTCAGACTCTGGCCAATCGAGGTCGCTGAACGCGAAGTCTTCTACCTGGCTAGATACCCGCCTGGGAACTTCACCCCGGGGCAATCGAGGTTGCTGAACACGAATCTGAAGTCCGTTTTTGAGGTGTCCATCGCCATCAGTCGATGTTGAACAAATAATCGATTTCGTGGCTGGATGGATACTCACTTGGGAAACTCAGACTCTGGCCAATCGAGGTCGCTGAACGCGAAGTCTTCTACCTGGCTAGATACCCGCCTGGGAACTTCACCCCGGGGCAATCGAGGTTGCTGAACACGAATCTGAAGTCCGTTTTTGAGGTGTCCATCGCCATCAGTCGATGTTGAACAAATAATCGATTTTGTGGCTGGATGGATACTCACTTGGGAAACTCAGACTCTGGCCAATCGAGGTCGCTGAACGCGAAGTCTTCTACCTGGCTAGATACCCGCCTGGGAACTTCACCCCGGGGCAATCGAGGTTGCTGAACACGAATCTGAAGTCCGTTTTTGAGGTGTCCATCGCCATCAGTCGATGTTGACCAAGTAATCGATTTTATGTGGATATCATTCAGGCAGACCGAAACTTCACCCAAGAAGCTATCGAGGTCGCTGAACACGAATCTGAAGTCCGTTTTTGAGGTGTCCATCGCCATCAGTCGATGTTGACCAAGTAATCGACTTTATGTGGATATCATTCAGGCAGACCGAAACTTCACCCCGGGGCAATCGAGGTTGCTGAACACGAATCTGAAGTCCGTTTTTGAGGTGTCCATCGCCATCAGTTGATGTTGACCAAGTAATCGATTTTATGTGGATATCATTCAGGCGGACCGAAACTTCACCCCAGGGGCTATTGAGGTCGCTGAACACGAATCTGAAGTCCGTTTTTGAGGTGTCCATCGCATCAGTCGATGTTGACCAAGTAATCGACTTTATGTGGATATCATTCAGGCAGACCGAAACTTCACCCCAGGGGCTATCGAGGTCGCTGAACACGAATCTGAAGTCCGTTTTTGAGGTGTCCATCGCCATCAGTCGATGTTGAACAAATAATCGATTTTGTGGCTGGATGGATACTCACTTGGGAAACTCAGACTCTGGCCAATCGAGATCGCTGAACGCGAAGTCTTCTACCTGGCTAGATACCCGCCTGGGAACTTCACCCCGGGGCAATAGAGGTTGCTGAACACGAATCTGAAGTCCGTTTTTGAGGTGTCCATCGCCATCAGTCGATGTTGACCAAGTAATCGACTTTATGTGGATATCATTCAGGAAGACCGAAACTTCACCCCAGGGGCTATCGAGGTTGCTGAACACGAATCTGAAGCTCGTTTCTGAAGTGTCGACCGCCATCAATCGATGTTGACCAAATAATCGACTTTATGTGGATATCATTCGGGGAGACCGAAACTTCACCCCAGGGGCTATTGAGGTCGCTGAACACGAATCTGAAGTCCGTTTTTGAGGTGTCCATCGCATCAGTCGATGTTGACCAAGTAATCGACTTTATGTGGATATCATTCAGGCAGACCGAAACTTCACCCCAGGGGCTATCGAGGTCGCTGAACACGAATCTGAAGTCCGTTTTTGAGGTGTCCATCGCCATCAGTCGATGTTGAACAAATAATCGATTTTGTGGCTGGATGGATACTCACTTGGGAAACTCAGACTCTGGCCAATCGAGGTCGCTGAACGCGAAGTCTTCTACCTGGCTAGATACCCGCCTGGGAACTTCACCCCGGGGCAATCGAGGTTGCTGAACACGAATCTGAAGTCCGTTTTTGAGGTGTCCATCGCCATCAGTCGATGTTGAACAAATAATCGATTTTGTGGCTGGATGGATACTCACTTGGGAAACTCAGACTCTGGCCAATCGAGGTCGCTGAACGCGAAGTCTTCTACCTGGCTAGATACCCGCCTGGGAACTTCACCCCGGGGCAATCGAGGTTGCTGAACACGAATCTGAAGTCCGTTTTTGAGGTGTCCATCGCCATCAGTCGATGTTGAACAAATAATCGATTTTGTGGCTGGATGGATACTCACTTGGGAAACTCAGACTCTGGCCAATCGAGGTCGCTGAACGCGAAGTCTTCTACCTGGCTAGATACCCGCCTGGGAACTTCACCCCGGGGCAATCGAGGTTGCTGAACACGAATCTGAAGTCCGTTTTTGAGGTGTCCATCGCCATCAGTTGATGTTGACCAAGTAATCGATTTTATGTGGATATCATTCAGGCGGACCGAAACTTCACCCCAGGGGCTATTGAGGTCGCTGAACACGAATCTGAAGTCCGTTTTTGAGGTGTCCATCGCATCAGTCGATGTTGACCAAGTAATCGACTTTATGTGGATATCATTCAGGCAGACCGAAACTTCACCCCAGGGGCTATCGAGGTCGCTGAACACGAATCTGAAGTCCGTTTTTGAGGTGTCCATCGCCATCAGTCGATGTTGAACAAATAATCGATTTTGTGGCTGGATGGATACTCACTTGGGAAACTCAGACTCTGGCCAATCGAGGTCGCTGAACGCGAAGTCTTCTACCTGGCTAGATACCCGCCTGGGAACTTCACCCCGGGGCAATCGAGGTTGCTGAACACGAATCTGAAGTCCGTTTTTGAGGTGTCCATCGCCATCAGTTGATGTTGACCAAGTAATCGATTTTATGTGGATATCATTCAGGCAGACCGAAACTTCACCCAAGAAGCTATCGAGGTCGCTGAACACGAATCTGAAGTCCGTTTTTGAGGTGTCCATCGCCATCAGTCGATGTTGACCAAGTAATCGACTTTATGTGGATATCATTCAGGCAGACCGAAACTTCACCCCGGGGGCAATCGAGGTTGCTGAACACGAATCTGAAGTTCGCTTTTGAAGTGCCGATCGCCATCAATCGATGTTGACCAAGCAATCGATTTTATGTGGATATCATTCAGGCAGACCGAAACTTCACCCCAGGGGCTATTGAGGTCGCTGAACACGAATCTGAAGTCCGTTTTTGAGGTGTCCATCGCATCAGTCGATGTTGACCAAGTAATCGACTTTATGTGGATATCATTCAGGCAGACCGAAACTTCACCCCAGGGGCTATCGAGGTCGCTGAACACGAATCTGAAGTCCGTTTTTGAGGTGTCCATCGCCATCAGTCGATGTTGAACAAATAATCGATTTTGTGGCTGGATGGATACTCACTTGGGAAACTCAGACTCTGGCCAATCGAGGTCGCTGAACGCGAAGTCTTCTACCTGGCTAGATACCCGCCTGGGAACTTCACCCCGGGGCAATCGAGGTTGCTGAACACGAATCTGAAGTCCGTTTTTGAGGTGTCCATCGCCATCAGTCGATGTTGAACAAATAATCGATTTTGTGGCTGGATGGATACTCACTTGGGAAACTCAGACTCTGGCCAATCGAGGTCGCTGAACGCGAAGTCTTCTACCTGGCTAGATACCCGCCTGGGAACTTCACCCCGGGGCAATCGAGGTTGCTGAACACGAATCTGAAGTCCGTTTTTGAGGTGTCCATCGCCATCAGTCGATGTTGAACAAATAATCGATTTTGTGGCTGGATGGATACTCACTTGGGAAACTCAGACTCTGGCCAATCGAGGTCGCTGAACGCGAAGTCTTCTACCTGGCTAGATACCCGCCTGGGAACTTCACCCCGGGGCAATCGAGGTTGCTGAACACGAATCTGAAGTCCGTTTTTGAGGTGTCCATCGCCATCAGTTGATGTTGACCAAGTAATCGATTTTATGTGGATATCATTCAGGCGGACCGAAACTTCACCCCAGGGGCTATTGAGGTCGCTGAACACGAATCTGAAGTCCGTTTTTGAGGTGTCCATCGCATCAGTCGATGTTGACCAAGTAATCGACTTTATGTGGATATCATTCAGGCAGACCGAAACTTCACCCCAGGGGCTATCGAGGTCGCTGAACACGAATCTGAAGTCCGTTTTTGAGGTGTCCATCGCCATCAGTCGATGTTGAACAAATAATCGATTTTGTGGCTGGATGGATACTCACTTGGGAAACTCAGACTCTGGCCAATCGAGGTCGCTGAACGCGAAGTCTTCTACCTGGCTAGATACCCGCCTGGGAACTTCACCCCGGGGCAATCGAGGTTGCTGAACACGAATCTGAAGTCCGTTTTTGAGGTGTCCATCGCCATCAGTCGATGTTGACCAAGTAATCGACTTTATGTGGATATCATTCAGGAAGACCGAAACTTCACCCCAGGGGCTATCGAGGTTGCTGAACACGAATCTGAAGTCCGTTTTTGAGGTGTCCATCGCCATCAGTCGATGTTGAACAAATAATCGATTTTGTGGCTGGATGGATACTCACTTGGGAAACTCAGACTCTGGCCAATCGAGGTCGCTGAACGCGAAGTCTTCTACCTGGCTAGATACCCGCCTGGGAACTTCACCCCGGGGCAATCCAGGTTGCTGAACACGAATCTGAAGTCCGTTTTTGAGGTGTCCATCGCCATCAGTCGATGTTGAACAAATAATCGATTTTGTGGCTGGATGGATACTCACTTGGGAAACTCAGACTCTGGCCAATCGAGGTCGCTGAACGCGAAGTCTTCTACCTGGCTAGATACCCGCCTGGGAACTTCACCCCGGGGCAATCGAGGTTGCTGAACACGAATCTGAAGTCCGTTTTTGAGGTGTCCATCGCCATCAGTTGATGTTGACCAAGTAATCGATTTTATGTGGATATCATTCAGGCGGACCGAAACTTCACCCCAGGGGCTATTGAGGTCGCTGAACACGAATCTGAAGTCCGTTTTTGAGGTGTCCATCGCATCAGTCGATGTTGACCAAGTAATCGACTTTATGTGGATATCATTCAGGCAGACCGAAACTTCACCCCAGGGGCTATCGAGGTCGCTGAACACGAATCTGAAGTCCGTTTTTGAGGTGTCCATCGCCATCAGTCGATGTTGAACAAATAATCGATTTTGTGGCTGGATGGATACTCACTTGGGAAACTCAGACTCTGGCCAATCGAGGTCGCTGAACGCGAAGTCTTCTACCTGGCTAGATACCCGCCTGGGAACTTCACCCCGGGGCAATCGAGGTTGCTGAACACGAATCTGAAGTCCGTTTTTGAGGTGTCCATCGCCATCAGTCGATGTTGACCAAGTAATCGACTTTATGTGGATATCATTCAGGAAGACCGAAACTTCACCCCGGGGGCTATCGAGGTTGCTGAACACGAATCTGAAGCTCGTTTCTGAAGTGTCGACCGCCATCAATCGATGTTGACCAAGTAATCGACTTTATGTGGATATCATTCAGGCAGACCGAAACTTCACCCCAGGGGCTATCGAGGTTGCTGAACACGAATCTGAAGCTCGTTTCTGAAGTGTCGACCGCCATCAATCGATGTTGACCAAGTAATCGACTTTATGTGGATATCATTCAGGCAGACCGAAACTTCACCCCGGGGGCAATCGAGGTTGCTGAACACGAATCTGAAGTTCGCTTTTGAAGTGCCGATCGCCATCAATCGATGTTGACCAAGCAATCGATTTTATGTGGATATCATTCAGGCAGACCGAAACTTCACCCCAGGGGCTATCGAGGTCGCTGAACACGAATCTGAAGTCCGTTTTTGAGGTGTCCATCGCCATCAGTTGATGTTGACCAAGTAATCGATTTTATGTGGATATCATTCAGGCGGACCGAAACTTCACCCCAGGGGCTATCGAGGTCGCTGAACACGAATCTGAAGCTCGTTTCTGAAGTGTCGACCGCCATCAATCGATTTTGACCAAGTAATCGACTTTATGTGGATATCATTCAGGCAGACCGAAACTTCACTCCGGGGGCAATCGAGGTTGCTGAACACGAATCAGAAGTTCGTTTTTGAAGTGTCGATCGCCATCAATCGATGTTGACCAAGCAATCGGCTTTATGTGGATATCATTCAGGCAGACCGAAGCTTCACCCCAGGGGTTATCGAGGTTGCTGAACACGAATCTGAAGCTCGTTTCTGAAGTGTCGACCGCCATCAATCGATGTTGACCAAGTAATCGACTTTATGTGGATATCATTCAGGCAGACCGAAACTTCACCCCAGGGGCTATCGAGGTCGCTGAACACGAATCTGAAGTCCGTTTTTGAGGTGTCCATCGCCATCAGTCGATGTTCAACAAATAATCGATTTTGTGGCTGGATGGATACTCACTTGGGAATCTCAGACTCTGGCCAATCGAGGTCGCTGAACGCGAAGTCTTCTACCTGGCTGGATACCCGCCTGGGAACTTCACCCCAGGAGCTATCGACGTCGCTGAACACGAATCTGAAGTCCGTTTTTGAGGCGTCCATCGCCATCAATCGATGTTGACCAAGTAATCGATTTTATGTGGATATCATTCAGGAAGACCGAAACTTCACCCCGGGGGCTATCGAGGTTGCTGAACACGAATCTGAAGCTCGTTTCTGAAGTGTCGACCGCCATCAATCGATGTTGACCAAGTAATCGACTTTATGTGGATATCATTCAGGCAGACCGAAACTTCACCCCAGGGGCTATCGAGGTTGCTGAACACGAATCTGAAGCTCGTTTCTGAAGTGTCGACCGCCATCAATCGATGTTGACCAAGTAATCGACTTTATGTGGATATCATTCAGGCAGACCGAAACATCACCCCAGGGGCTATCGAGGTCGCTGAACACGAATCTGAAGTCCGTTTTTGAGGTGTCCATCGCCATCAGTCGATGTTGAACAAATAATCGATTTTGTGGCTGGATGGATACTCACTTGGGAAACTCAGACTCTGGCCAATCGAGGTCGCTGAACGCGAAGTCTTCTACCTGGCTAGATACCCGCCTGGGAACTTCACCCCGGGGCAATCGAGGTTGCTGAACACGAATCTGAAGTCCGTTTTTGAGGTGTCCATCGCCATCAATCGATGTTGACCAAGCAATCGGCTTTATGTGGATATCATTCAGGCAGACCGAAGCTTCACCCCAGGGGTTATCGAGGTTGCTGAACACGAATCTGAAGCTCGTTTCTGAAGTGTCGACCGCCATCAATCGATGTTGACCAAGTAATCGACTTTATGTGGATATCATTCAGGCAGACCGAAGCTTCACCCCAGAGGTTATCGAGGTTGCTGAACACGAATCTGAAGCTCGTTTCTGAAGTGTCGACCGCCATCAATCGATGTTGACCAAGTAATCGACCTTATGTGGATATCATTCAGGCAGACCGAAGCTTCACCCCAGGGGTTATCGAGGTTGCTGAACACGAATCTGAAGCTCGTTTCTGAAGTGTCGACCGCCATCAATCGATGTTGACCAAGTAATCGACTTTATGTGGATATCATTCAGGCAGACCGAAACTTCACCCCAGGGGCTATCGAGGTCGCTGAACACGAATCTGAAGTCCGTTTTTGAGGTGTCCATCGCCATCAGTCGATGTTCAACAAATAATCGATTTTGTGGCTGGATAGATACTCACTTGGGAAACTCAGACTCTGGCCAATCGAGGTCGCTGAACGCGAAGTCTTCTACCTGGCTGGATACCCGCCTGGGAACTTCACCCCAGGAGCTATCGACGTCGCTGAACACGAATCTGAAGTCCGTTTTTGAGGTGTCCATCGCCATCAATCGATGTTGACCAAGTAATCGATTTTATGTGGATATCATTCAGGAAGACCGAAACTTCACCCCGGGGGCTATCGAGGTTGCTGAACACGAACCTGAAGCTCGTTTCTGAAGTGTCGACCGCCATCAATCGATGTTGACCAAGTAATCGACTTTATGTGGATATCATTCAGGCAGACCGAAACTTCACCCCAGGGGCTATCGAGGTCGCTGAACACGAATCTGAAGTCCGTTTTTGAGGTGTCCATCGCCATCAGTCGATGTTGAACAAATAATCGATTTTGTGGCTGGATGGATACTCACTTGGGAAACTCAGACTCTGGCCAATCGAGGTCGCTGAACGCGAAGTCTTCTACCTGGCTAGATACCCGCCTGGGAGCTTCACCCCGGGGCAATCGAGGTTGCTGAACACGAATCTGAAGTTCGTTTTTGAAGTGTCGATCGCCATCAATCGATGTTGACCAAGTAATCGACTTTATGTGGATATCATTCAGGCAGACCGAAACTTCACCCCAGGGGCTATCGAGGTTGCTGAACACGAATCTGAAGCTCGTTTCTGAAGTGTCCATCGCCATCAGTCGATGTTGACCAAGTAATCGACTTTATGTGGATATCATTCAGGCAGACCGAAACTTCACCCCAGGGGCTATCGAGGTTGCTGAACACGAACCTGAAGCTCGTTTCTGAAGTGTCGACCGCCATCAATCGATGTTGACCAAGTAATCGACTTTATGTGGATATCATTCAGGCAGACCGAAACATCACCCCAGGGGCTATCGAGGTCGCTGAACACGAATCTGAAGTCCGTTTTTGAGGTGTCCATCGCCATCAGTCGATGTTGAACAAATAATCGATTTTGTGGCTGGATGGATACTCACTTGGGAAACTCAGACTCTGGCCAATCGAGGTCGCTGAACGCGAAGTCTTCTACCTGGCTAGATACCCGCCTGGGAACTTCACCCCGGGGCAATCGAGGTTGCTGAACACGAATCTGAAGTTCGTTTTTGAAGTGTCGATCGCCATCAATCGATGTTGACCAAGTAAACGACTTTATGTGGATATCATTCAGGCAGACCGAAACTTCACCCCAGGGGCTATCGAGGTTGCTGAACACGAATCTGAAGCTCGTTTCTGAAGTGTCCATCGCCATCAGTCGATGTTGACCAAGTAATCGACTTTATGTGGATATCATTCAGGCAGACCGAAACTTCACCCCAGGGGCTATCGAGGTTGCTGAACACGAATCTGAAGCTCGTTTCTGAAGTGTCGACCGCCATCAATCGATGTTGACCAAGTAATCGACTTTATGTGGATATCATTCAGGCAGACCGAAACTTCACCCCAGGGGCTATCGAGGTCGCTGAACACGAATCTGAAGTTCGTTTTTGAGGTGTCCATCGCCATCAGTCGATGTTGAACAAATAATCGATTTTGTGGCTGGATGGATACTCACTTGGGAAACTCAGACTCTGGCCAATCGAGGTCGCTGAACGCGAAGTCTTCTACCTGGCTAGATACCCGCCTGGGAACTTCCCCCCGGGGGCAATCGAGGTTGCTGAACACGAATCTGAAGTTCGTTTTTGAAGTGTCGATCGCCATCAATCGATGTTGACCAAGCAATCGGCTTTATGTGGATATCATTCAGGCAGACCGAAACTTCACCCCAGGAGCTATCGACGTCGCTGAACACGAATCTGAAGTCCGTTTTTGAGGTGTCCATCGCCATCAGTCGATGTTGACCAAGTAATCGATTTTATGTGGATATCATTCAGGAAGACCGAAACTTCACCCCAGGGGCTATCGAGGTTGCTGAACACGAATCTGAAGCTCGTTTCTGAAGTGTCGACCGCCATCAATCGATGTTGACCAAGTAATCGACTTTATGTGGATATCATTCAGGCAGACCGAAACTTCACCCCAGGGGCTATCGAGGTCGCTGAACACGAATCTGAAGTCCGTTTTTGAGGTGTCCATCGCCATCAGTCGATGTTGAACAAATAATCGATTTTGTGGCTGGATGGATACTCACTAGGGAAACTCAGACTCTGGCCAATCGAGGTCGCTGAACGCGAAGTCTTCTACCTGGCTAGATACCCGCCTGGGAGCTTCACCCCGGGGCAATCGAGGTTGCTGAACACGAATCTGAAGTTCGTTTTTGAAGTGTCGATCGCCATCAATCGATGTTGACCAAGTAATCGACTTTATGTGGATATCATTCAGGCAGACCGAAACTTCACCCCAGGGGCTATCGAGGTTGCTGAACACGAATCTGAAGCTCGTTTCTGAAGTGTCCATCGCCATCAGTCGATGTTGACCAAGTAATCGACTTTATGTGGATATCATTCAGGCAGACCGAAACTTCACCCCAGGGGCTATCGAGGTTGCTGAACACGAACCTGAAGCTCGTTTCTGAAGTGTCGACCGCCATCAATCGATGTTGACCAAGTAATCGACTTTATGTGGATATCATTCAGGCAGACCGAAACATCACCCCAGGGGCTATCGAGGTCGCTGAACACGAATCTGAAGTCCGTTTTTGAGGTGTCCATCGCCATCAGTCGATGTTGAACAAATAATCGATTTTGTGGCTGGATGGATACTCACTTGGGAAACTCAGACTCTGGCCAATCGAGGTCGCTGAACGCGAAGTCTTCTACCTGGCTAGATACCCGCCTGGGAACTTCACCCCGGGGCAATCGAGGTTGCTGAACACGAATCTGAAGTTCGTTTTTGAAGTGTCGATCGCCATCAATCGATGTTGACCAAGTAAACGACTTTATGTGGATATCATTCAGGCAGACCGAAACTTCACCCCAGGGGCTATCGAGGTTGCTGAACACGAATCTGAAGCTCGTTTCTGAAGTGTCCATCGCCATCAGTCGATGTTGACCAAGTAATCGACTTTATGTGGATATCATTCAGGCAGACCGAAACTTCACCCCAGGGGCTATCGAGGTTGCTGAACACGAATCTGAAGCTCGTTTCTGAAGTGTCGACCGCCATCAATCGATGTTGACCAAGTAATCGACTTTATGTGGATATCATTCAGGCAGACCGAAACTTCACCCCAGGGGCTATCGAGGTCGCTGAACACGAATCTGAAGTTCGTTTTTGAGGTGTCCATCGCCATCAGTCGATGTTGAACAAATAATCGATTTTGTGGCTGGATGGATACTCACTTGGGAAACTCAGACTCTGGCCAATCGAGGTCGCTGAACGCGAAGTCTTCTACCTGGCTAGATACCCGCCTGGGAACTTCCCCCCGGGGGCAATCGAGGTTGCTGAACACGAATCTGAAGTTCGTTTTTGAAGTGTCGATCGCCATCAATCGATGTTGACCAAGCAATCGGCTTTATGTGGATATCATTCAGGCAGACCGAAACTTCACCCCAGGAGCTATCGACGTCGCTGAACACGAATCTGAAGTCCGTTTTTGAGGTGTCCATCGCCATCAGTCGATGTTGACCAAGTAATCGATTTTATGTGGATATCATTCAGGAAGACCGAAACTTCACCCCAGGGGCTATCGAGGTTGCTGAACACGAATCTGAAGCTCGTTTCTGAAGTGTCGACCGCCATCAATCGATGTTGACCAAGTAATCGACTTTATGTGGATATCATTCAGGCAGACCGAAACTTCACCCCAGGGGCTATCGAGGTCGCTGAACACGAATCTGAAGTCCGTTTTTGAGGTGTCCATCGCCATCAGTCGATGTTGAACAAATAATCGATTTTGTGGCTGGATGGATACTCACTAGGGAAACTCAGACTCTGGCCAATCGAGGTCGCTGAACGCGAAGTCTTCTACCTGGCTGGATACCCGCCTGGGAACTTCACCCCGGGGGCAATCGAGGTTGCTGAACACGAATCTGAAGTCCGTTTTTGAGGTGTCGATCGCCATCAATCGATGTTGACCAAGCAATCGGCTTTATGTGGATATCATTCAGGCAGACCGAAACTTCACCCCAGAAGCTATCGAGGTCGCTGAACACGAATCTGAAGTCCGTTTTTGAGGTGTCCATCGCCATCAGTCGATGTTGACCAAGTAATCGATTTTATGTGGATATCATTCAGGCAGACCGAAACTTCACCCCAGGGGCTATCGAGGTTGCTGAACACGAATCTGAAGCTCGTTTCTGAAGTGTCGACCGCCATCAATCGATGTTGACCAAGTAATCGACTTTATGTGGATATCATTCGGGCAGACCGAAACTTCACCCCAGGGGCTATCGAGGTTGCTGAACACGAATCTGAAGCTCGTTTCTGAAGTGTCGACCGCCATCAATCGATGTTGACCAAGTAATCGACTTTATGTGGATATCATTCAGGCAGACCGAAACTTCACCCCAGGGGCTATCGAGGTCGCTGAACACGAATCTGAAGTCCGTTTTTCAGGTGTCCATCGCCATCAGTCGATGTTGAACAAATAATCGATTTTGTGGCTGGATGGATACTCACTTGGGAAACTCAGACTCTGGCCAATCGAGGTCGCTGAACGCGAAGTCTTCTACCTGGCTGGATACCCGCCTGGGAACTTCACCCCGGGGGCAATCGAGGTTGCTGAACACGAATCTGAAGTCCGTTTTTGAGGTGTCGATCGCCATCAATCGATGTCGACCAAGTAATCGATTTTATGTGGATATCATTCAGGAAGACCGAAACTTCACCCCGGGGGCTATCGAGGTTGCTGAACACGGATCTGAAGCTCGTTTCTGAAGTGTCGACCGCCATCACTCGATGTTGACCAAGTAATCGACTTTATGTGGATATCATTCAGGCAGACCGAAACTTCACCCCAGGGGCTATCGAGGTTGCTGAACACGAATCTGAAGCTCGTTTCTGAAGTGTCGACCGCCATCAATCGATGTTGACCAAGTAATCGACTTTATGTGGATATCATTCGGGCAGACCGAAACTTCACCCCAGGGGCTATCGAGGTTGCTGAACACGAATCTGAAGCTCGTTTCTGAAGTGTCGACCGCCATCAATCGATGTTGACCAAGTAATCGACTTTATGTGGATATCATTCAGGAAGACCGAAACTTTACCCCGGGGGCAATCGAGGTTGCTGAACACGAATCTGAAGTCCGTTTTTGAGGTGTCGATCGCCATCAATCGATGTTGACCAAGTAATCGACTTTATGTGGATATCATTCAGGCAGACCGAAACTTCACCCCAGGGGCTATCGAGGTTGCTGAACACGAATCTGAAGCTCGTTTCTGAAGTGTCGACCGCCATCAATCGATGTTGACCAAGTAATCGACTTTATGTGGATATCATTCGGGCAGACCGAAACTTCACCCCAGGGGCTATCGAGGTTGCTGAACACGAATCTGAAGCTCGTTTCTGAAGTGTCGACCGCCATCAATCGATGTTGACCAAGTAATCGACTTTATGTGGATATCATTCAGGCAGACCGAAACTTCACCCCAGGGGCTATCGAGGTCGCTGAACACGAATCTGAAGTCCGTTTTTGAGGTGTCCATCGCCATCAGTCGATGTTGAACAAATAATCGATTTTGTGGCTGGATGGATACTCACTTGGGAAACTCAGACTCTGGCCAATCGAGGTCGCTGAACGCGAAGTCTTCTACCTGGCTGGATACCCGCCTGGGAACTTCACCCCGGGGGCAATCGAGGTTGCTGAACACGAATCTGAAGTCCGTTTTTGAGGTGTCGATCGCCATCAATCGATGTCGACCAAGTAATCGATTTTATGTGGATATCATTCAGGAAGACCGAAACTTCACCCCGGGGGCTATCGAGGTTGCTGAACACGGATCTGAAGCTCGTTTCTGAAGTGTCGACCGCCATCAATCGATGTTGACCAAGTAATCGACTTTATGTGGATATCATTCAGGCAGACCGAAACTTCACCCCAGGGGCTATCGAGGTTGCTGAACACGAATCTGAAGTCCGTTTTTGAGGTGTCGATCGCCATCAATCGATGTCGACCAAGTAATCGATTTTATGTGGATATCATTCAGGAAGACCGAAACTTCACCCCAGGGGCTATCGAGGTTGCTGAACACGGATCTGAAGCTCGTTTCTGAAGTGTCGACCGCCATCAATCGATGTTGACCAAGTAATCGACTTTATGTGGATATCATTCAGGCAGACCGAAACTTCACCCCAGGGGCTATCGAGGTCGCTGAACACGAATCCGAAGTCCGTTTTTGAGGTGTCCATCGCCATCAGTCGATGTTGAACAAATAATCGATTTTGTGGCTGGATGGATACTCACTTGGGAAACTCAGACTCTGGCCAATCGAGGTCGCTGAACGCGAAGTCTTCTACCTGGCTGGATACCCGCCTGGGAACTTCACCCCGGGGGCAATCGAGGTTGCTGAACACGAATCTGAAGTCCGTTTTTGAGGTGTCGATCGCCATCAATCGATGTCGACCAAGTAATCGATTTTATGTGGATATCATTCAGGAAGACCGAAACTTCACCCCGGGGGCTATCGAGGTTGCTGAACACGGATCTGAAGCTCGTTTCTGAAGTGTCGACCGCCATCAATCGATGTTGGCCAAGTAATCGACTTTATGTGGATATCATTCAGGCAGACCGAAACTTCACCCCAGGGGCTATCGAGGTTGCTGAACACGAATCTGAAGCTCGTTTCTGAAGTGTCGACCGCCATCAATCGATGTTGACCAAGTAATCGACTTTATGTGGATATCATTCGGGCAGACCGAAACTTCACCCCAGGGGCTATCGAGGTTGCTGAACACGAATCTGAAGCTCGTTTCTGAAGTGTCGACCGCCATCAATCGATGTTGACCAAGTAATCGACTTTATGTGGATATCATTCAGGAAGACCGAAACTTTACCCCGGGGGCAATCGAGGTTGCTGAACACGAATCTGAAGCTCGTTTCTGAAGTGTCGACCGCCATCAATCGATGTTGACCAAGTAATCGACTTTATGTGGATATCATTCAGGCAGACCGAAACTTCACCCCAGGGGCTATCGAGGTTGCTGAACACGAATCTGAAGTCCGTTTTTGAGGTGTCGATCGCCATCAATCGATGTCGACCAAGTAATCGATTTTATGTGGATATCATTCAGGAAGACCGAAACTTCACCCCAGGGGCTATCGAGGTTGCTGAACACGGATCTGAAGCTCGTTTCTGAAGTGTCGACCGCCATCAATCGATGTTGACCAAGTAATCGACTTTATGTGGATATCATTCAGGCAGACCGAAACTTCACCCCAGGGGCTATCGAGGTCGCTGAACACGAATCTGAAGTCCGTTTTTGAGGTGTCCATCGCCATCAGTCGATGTTGAACAAATAATCGATTTTGTGGCTGGATGGATACTCACTTGGGAAACTCAGACTCTGGCCAATCGAGGTCGCTGAACGCGAAGTCTTCTACCTGGCTGGATACCCGCCTGGGAACTTCACCCCGGGGGCAATCGAGGTTGCTGAACACGAATCTGAAGTCCGTTTTTGAGGTGTCGATCGCCATCAATCGATGTCGACCAAGTAATCGATTTTATGTGGATATCATTCAGGAAGACCGAAACTTCACCCCGGGGGCTATCGAGGTTGCTGAACACGGATCTGAAGCTCGTTTCTGAAGTGTCGACCGCCATCAATCGATGTTGGCCAAGTAATCGACTTTATGTGGATATCATTCAGGCAGACCGAAACTTCACCCCAGGGGCTATCGAGGTTGCTGAACACGAATCTGAAGCTCGTTTCTGAAGTGTCGACCGCCATCAATCGATGTTGACCAAGTAATCGACTTTATGTGGATATCATTCGGGCAGACCGAAACTTCACCCCAGGGGCTATCGAGGTTGCTGAACACGAATCTGAAGCTCGTTTCTGAAGTGTCGACCGCCATCAATCGATGTTGACCAAGTAATCGACTTTATGTGGATATCATTCAGGAAGACCGAAACTTTACCCCGGGGGCAATCGAGGTTGCTGAATACGAATCTGAAGTCCGTTTTTGAGGTGTCGATCGCCATCAACCGATGTTGACCAAGTAATCGACTTTATGTGGATATCATTCAGGCAGACCGAAACTTCACCCCAGGGGCTATCGAGGTTGCTGAACACGAATCTGAAGCTCGTTTCTGAAGTGTCGACCGCCATCAATCGATGTTGACCAAGTAATCGACTTTATGTGGATATCATTCGGGCAGACCGAAACTTCACCCCAGGGGCTATCGAGGTTGCTGAACACGAATCTGAAGCTCGTTTCTGAAGTGTCGACCGCCATCAATCGATGTTGACCAAGTAATCGACTTTATGTGGATATCATTCAGGCAGACCGAAACTTCACCCCAGGGGCTATCGAGGTCGCTGAACACGAATCTGAAGTCCGTTTTTGAGGTGTCCATCGCCATCAGTCGATGTTGAACAAATAATCGATTTTGTGGCTGGATGGATACTCACTTGGGAAACTCAGACTCTGGCCAATCGAGGGCGCTGAACGCGAAGTCTTCTACCTGGCTGGATACCCGCCTGGGAACTTCACCCCGGGGGCAATCGAGGTTGCTGAACACGAATCTGAAGTCCGTTTTTGAGGTGTCGATCGCCATCAATCGATGTCGACCAAGTAATCGATTTTATGTGGATATCATTCAGGAAGACCGAAACTTCACCCCGGGGGCTATCGAGGTTGCTGAACACGGATCTGAAGCTCGTTTCTGAAGTGTCGACCGCCATCAATCGATGTTGACCAAGTAATCGACTTTATGTGGATATCATTCAGGCAGACCGAAACTTCACCCCAGGGGCTATCGAGGTCGCTGAACACGAATCTGAAGTCCGTTTTTGAGGTGTCCATCGCCATCAGTCGATGTTGAACAAATAATCGATTTTGTGGCTGGATGGATACTCACTTGGGAAACTCAGACTCTGGCCAATCGAGGTCGCTGAACGCGAAGTCTTCTACCTGGCTGGATACCCGCCTGGGAACTTCACCCCGGGGGCAATCGAGGTTGCTGAACACGAATCTGAAGTCCGTTTTTGAGGTGTCGATCGCCATCAATCGATGTCGACCAAGTAATCGATTTTATGTGGATATCATTCAGGAAGACCGAAACTTCACCCCGGGGGCTATCGAGGTTGCTGAACACGGATCTGAAGCTCGTTTCTGAAGTGTCGACCGCCATCAATCGATGTTGACCAAATAATCGACTTTATGTGGATATCATTCGGGCAGACCGAAACTTCACCCCAGGGGCTATCGAGGTTGCTGAACACGAATCTGAAGCTCGTTTCTGAAGTGTCGACCGCCATCAATCGATGTTGACCAAGTAATCGACTTTATGTGGATATCATTCAGGCAGACCGAAACATCACCCCAGGGGCTATCGAGGTTGCTGAACACGAATCTGAAGCTCGTTTCTGAAGTGTCGACCGCCATCAATCGATGTTGACCAAATAATCGACTTTATGTGGATATCATTCAGGCAGACCGAAACTTCACCCCAGGGGCTATCGAGGTTGCTGAACACGAATCTGAAGCTCGTTTCTGAAGTGTCGACCGCCATCAATCGATGTTGACCAAGTAATCGACTTTATGTGGATATCATTCAGGCAGACCGAAACTTCACCCCAGGGGCTATCGAGGTCGCTGAACACGAATCTGAAGTCCGTTTTTGAGGTGTCCATCGCCATCAGTCGATGTTGAACAAATAATCGATTTTGTGGCTGGATGGATACTCACTTGGGAAACTCAGACTCTGGCCAATCGAGGTCGCTGAACGCGAAGTCTTCTACCTGGCTAGATACCCGCCTGGGAACTTCACCCCGGGGCAATCGAGGTTGCTGAACACGAATCTGAAGTCCGTTTTTGAGGTGTCCATCGCCATCAATCGATGTCGACCAAGTAATCGATTTTATGTGGATATCATTCAGGAAGACCGAAACTTCACCCCGGGGGCTATCGAGGTTGCTGAACACGGATCTGAAGCTCGTTTCTGAAGTGTCGACCGCCATCAATCGATGTTGACCAAATAATCGACTTTATGTGGATATCATTCGGGCAGACCGAAACTTCACCCCAGGGGCTATCGAGGTTGCTGAACACGAATCTGAAGCTCGTTTCTGAAGTGTCGACCGCCATCAATCGATGTTGACCAAGTAATCGACTTTATGTGGATATCATTCAGGCAGACCGAAACATCACCCCAGGGGCTATCGAGGTTGCTGAACACGAATCTGAAGCTCGTTTCTGAAGTGTCGACCGCCATCAATCGATGTTGACCAAATAATCGACTTTATGTGGATATCATTCAGGCAGACCGAAACTTCACCCCGGGGGCTATCGAGGTTGCTGAACACGAATCTGAAGCTCGTTTCTGAAGTGTCGACCGCCATCAATCGATGTTGACCAAATAATCGACTTTATGTGGATATCATTCGGGCAGACCGAAACTTCACCCCAGGGGCTATCGAGGTTGCTGAACACGAATCTGAAGCTCGTTTCTGAAGTGTCGACCGCCATCAATCGATGTTGACCAAGTAATCGACTTTATGTGGATATCATTCAGGCAGACCGAAACATCACCCCAGGGGCTATCGAGGTCGCTGAACACGAATCTGAAGTCCGTTTTTGAGGTGTCCATCGCCATCAGTCGATGTTGAACAAATAATCGATTTTGTGGCTGGATGGATACTCACTTGGGAAACTCAGACTCTGGCCAATCGAGGTCGCTGAACGCGAAGTCTTCTACCTGGCTGGATACCCGCCTGGGAACTTCACCCCGGGGGCAATCGAGGTTGCTGAACACGAATCTGAAGTCCGTTTTTGAGGTGTCGATCGCCATCAATCGATGTCGACCAAGTAATCGATTTTATGTGGATATCATTCAGGAAGACCGAAACTTCACCCCGGGGGCTATCGAGGTTGCTGAACACGGATCTGAAGCTCGTTTCTGAAGTGTCGACCGCCATCAATCGATGTTGACCAAATAATCGACTTTATGTGGATATCATTCGGGCAGACCGAAACTTCACCCCAGGGGCTATCGAGGTTGCTGAACACGAATCTGAAGCTCGTTTCTGAAGTGTCGACCGCCATCAATCGATGTTGACCAAGTAATCGATTTTATGTGGATATCATTCAGGAAGACCGAAACTTCACCCCGGGGGCTATCGAGGTTGCTGAACACGGATCTGAAGCTCGTTTTTGAAGTGTCGACCGCCATCAATCGATGTTGACCAAGTAATCGACTTTATGTGGATATCATTCAGGCAGACCGAAACTTCACCCCAGGGGCTATCGAGGTTGCTGAACACGAATCTGAAGCTCGTTTCTGAAGTGTCGACCGCCATCAATCGATGTCGACCAAGTAATCGATTTTATGTGGATATCATTCAGGAAGACCGAAACTTCACCCCAGGGGCTATCGAGGTTGCTGAACACGGATCTGAAGCTCGTTTCTGAAGTGTCGACCGCCATCAATCGATGTTGACCAAGTAATCGACTTTATGTGGATATCATTCAGGCAGACCGAAACTTCACCCCAGGGGCTATCGAGGTCGCTGAACACGAATCTGAAGTCCGTTTTTGAGGTGTCCATCGCCATCAGTCGATGTTGAACAAATAATCGATTTTGTGGCTGGATGGATACTCACTTGGGAAACTCAGACTCTGGCCAATCGAGGTCGCTGAACGCGAAGTCTTCTACCTGGCTGGATACCCGCCTGGGAACTTCACCCCGGGGGCAATCGAGGTTGCTGAACACGAATCTGAAGTCCGTTTTTGAGGTGTCGATCGCCATCAATCGATGTCGACCAAGTAATCGATTTTATGTGGATATCATTCAGGAAGACCGAAACTTCACCCCAGGGGCTATCGAGGTTGCTGAACACGGATCTGAAGCTCGTTTCTGAAGTGTCGACCGCCATCAATCGATGTTGACCAAGTAATCGACTTTATGTGGATATCATTCAGGCAGACCGAAACTTCACCCCAGGGGCTATCGAGGTCGCTGAACACGAATCTGAAGTCCGTTTTTGAGGTGTCCATCGCCATCAGTCGATGTTGAACAAATAATCGATTTTGTGGCAGGATGGATACTCACTTGGGAAACTCAGACTCTGGCCAATCGAGGTCGCTGAACGCGAAGTCTTCTACCTGGCTGGATACCCGCCTGGGAACTTCACCCCGGGGGCAATCGAGGTTGCTGAACACGAATCTGAAGTCCGTTTTTGAGGTGTCGATCGCCATCAATCGATGTCGACCAAGTAATCGATTTTATGTGGATATCATTCAGGAAGACCGAAACTTCACCCCGGGGGCTATCGAGGTTGCTGAACACGGATCTGAAGCTCGTTTCTGAAGTGTCGACCGCCATCAATCGATGTTGACCAAGTAATCGACTTTATGTGGATATCATTCAGGCAGACCGAAACTTCACCCCAGGGGCTATCGAGGTCGCTGAACACGAATCTGAAGTCCGTTTTTGAGGTGTCCATCGCCATCAGTCGATGTTGAACAAATAATCGATTTTGTGGCTGGATGGATACTCACTTGGGAAACTCAGACTCTGGCCAATCGAGGTCGCTGAACGCGAAGTCTTCTACCTGGCTGGATACCCGCCTGGGAACTTCACCCCGGGGGCAATCGAGGTTGCTGAACACGAATCTGAAGTCCGTTTTTGAGGTGTCGATCGCCATCAATCGATGTCGACCAAGTAATCGATTTTATGTGGATATCATTCAGGAAGACCGAAACTTCACCCCGGGGGCTATCGAGGTTGCTGAACACGGATCTGAAGCTCGTTTCTGAAGTGTCGACCGCCATCAATCGATGTTGACCAAATAATCGACTTTATGTGGATATCATTCGGGCAGACCGAAACTTCACCCCAGGGGCTATCGAGGTTGCTGAACACGAATCTGAAGCTCGTTTCTGAAGTGTCGACCGCCATCAATCGATGTTGACCAAGTAATCGACTTTATGTGGATATCATTCAGGCAGACCGAAACATCACCCCAGGGGCTATCGAGGTTGCTGAACACGAATCTGAAGCTCGTTTCTGAAGTGTCGACCGCCATCAATCGATGTTGACCAAATAATCGACTTTATGTGGATATCATTCAGGCAGACCGAAACTTCACCCCAGGGGCTATCGAGGTTGCTGAACACGAATCTGAAGCTCGTTTCTGAAGTGTCGACCGCCATCAATCGATGTTGACCAAGTAATCGACTTTATGTGGATATCATTCAGGCAGACCGAAACTTCACCCCAGGGGCTATCGAGGTTGCTGAACACGAATCTGAAGCTCGTTTCTGAAGTGTCGACCGCCATCAATCGATGTTGACCAAATAATCGACTTTATGTGGATATCATTCGGGCAGACCGAAACTTCACCCCAGGGGCTATCGAGGTTGCTGAACACGAATCTGAAGCTCGTTTCTGAAGTGTCGACCGCCATCAATCGATGTTGATCAAGTAATCGACTTTATGTGGATATCATTCAGGCAGACCGAAACATCACCCCAGGGGCTATCGAGGTCGCTGAACACGAATCTGAAGTCCGTTTTTGAGGTGTCCATCGCCATCAGTCGATGTTGAACAAATAATCGATTTTGTGGCTGGATGGATACTCACTTGGGAAACTCAGACTCTGGCCAATCGAGGTCGCTGAACGCGAAGTCTTCTACCTGGCTGGATACCCGCCTGGGAACTTCACCCCGGGGGCAATCGAGGTTGCTGAACACGAATCTGAAGTCCGTTTTTGAGGTGTCGATCGCCATCAATCGATGTCGACCAAGTAATCGATTTTATGTGGATATCATTCAGGAAGACCGAAACTTCACCCCGGGGGCTATCGAGGTTGCTGAACACGGATCTGAAGCTCGTTTCTGAAGTGTCGACCGCCATCAATCGATGTTGACCAAATAATCGACTTTATGTGGATATCATTCGGGCAGACCGAAACTTCACCCCAGGGGCTATCGAGGTTGCTGAACACGAATCTGAAGCTCGTTTCTGAAGTGTCGACCGCCATCAATCGATGTTGACCAAGTAATCGATTTTATGTGGATATCATTCAGGAAGACCGAAACTTCACCCCGGGGGCTATCGAGGTTGCTGAACACGGATCTGAAGCTCGTTTTTGAAGTGTCGACCGCCATCAATCGATGTTGACCAAGTAATCGACTTTATGTGGATATCATTCAGGCAGACCGAAACTTCACCCCAGGGGCTATCGAGGTTGCTGAACACGAATCTGAAGCTCGTTTCTGAAGTGTCGACCGCCATCAATCGATGTCGACCAAGTAATCGATTTTATGTGGATATCATTCAGGAAGACCGAAACTTCACCCCAGGGGCTATCGAGGTTGCTGAACACGGATCTGAAGCTCGTTTCTGAAGTGTCGACCGCCATCAATCGATGTTGACCAAGTAATCGACTTTATGTGGATATCATTCAGGCAGACCGAAACTTCACCCCAGGGGCTATCGAGGTCGCTGAACACGAATCTGAAGTCCGTTTTTGAGGTGTCCATCGCCATCAGTCGATGTTGAACAAATAATCGATTTTGTGGCTGGATGGATACTCACTTGGGAAACTCAGACTCTGGCCAATCGAGGTCGCTGAACGCGAAGTCTTCTACCTGGCTGGATACCCGCCTGGGAACTTCACCCCGGGGGCAATCGAGGTTGCTGAACACGAATCTGAAGTCCGTTTTTGAGGTGTCGATCGCCATCAATCGATGTCGACCAAGTAATCGATTTTATGTGGATATCATTCAGGAAGACCGAAACTTCACCCCGGGGGCTATCGAGGTTGCTGAACACGGATCTGAAGCTCGTTTCTGAAGTGTCGACCGCCATCAATCGATGTTGACCAAGTAATCGACTTTATGTGGATATCATTCAGGCAGACCGAAACTTCACCCCAGGGGCTATCGAGGTCGCTGAACACGAATCTGAAGTCCGTTTTTGAGGTGTCCATCGCCATCAGTCGATGTTGAACAAATAATCGATTTTGTGGCTGGATGGATACTCACTTGGGAAACTCAGACTCTGGCCAATCGAGGTCGCTGAACGCGAAGTCTTCTTCCTGGCTGGATACCCGCCTGGGAACTTCACCCCGGGGGCAATCGAGGTTGCTGAACACGAATCTGAAGTCCGTTTTTGAGGTGTCGATCGCCATCAATCGATGTCGACCAAGTAATCGATTTTATGTGGATATCATTCAGGAAGACCGAAACTTCACCCCGGGGGCTATCGAGGTTGCTGAACACGGATCTGAAGCTCGTTTTTGAAGTGTCGACCGCCATCAATCGATGTTGACCAAGTAATCGACTTTATGTGGATATCATTCAGGCAGACCGAAACTTCACCCCAGGGGCTATCGAGGTTGCTGAACACGAATCTGAAGCTCGTTTCTGAAGTGTCGACCGCCATCAATCGATGTTGACCAAGTAATCGACTTTATGTGGATATCATTCAGGCAGACCGAAACATCACCCCAGGGGCTATCGAGGTCGCTGAACACGAATCTGAAGTCCGTTTTTGAGGTGTCCATCGCCATCAGTCGATGTTGAACAAATAATCGATTTTGTGGCTGGATGGATACTCACTTGGGAAACTCAGACTCTGGCCAATCGAGGTCGCTGAACGCGAAGTCTTCTACCTGGCTGGATACCCGCCTGGGAACTTCACCCCGGGGGCAATCGAGGTTGCTGAACACGAATCTGAAGTCCGTTTTTGAGGTGTCGATCGCCATCAATCGATGTCGACCAAGTAATCGATTTTATGTGGATATCATTCAGGAAGACCGAAACTTCACCCCGGGGGCTATCGAGGTTGCTGAACACGGATCTGAAGCTCGTTTCTGAAGTGTCGACCGCCGTCAATCGATGTTGACCAAATAATCGACTTTATGTGGATATCATTCGGGCAGACCGAAACTTCACCCCAGGGGCTATCGAGGTTGCTGAACACGAATCTGAAGCTCGTTTCTGAAGTGTCGACCGCCATCAATCGATGTTGACCAAGTAATCGACTTTATGTGGATATCATTCAGGCAGACCGAAACTTCACCCCAGGGGCTATCGAGGTCGCTGAACACGAATCTGAAGTCCGTTTTTGAGGTGTCCATCGCCATCAGTCGATGTTGAACAAATAATCGATTTTGTGGCTGGATGGATACTCACTTGGGAAACTCAGACTCTGGCCAATCGAGGTCGCTGAACGCGAAGTCTTCTACCTGGCTGGATACCCGCCTGGGAACTTCACCCCGGGGGCAATCGAGGTTGCTGAACACGAATCTGAAGTCCGTTTTTGAGGTGTCGATCGCCATCAATCGATGTCGACCAAGTAATCGATTTTATGTGGATATCATTCAGGAAGACCGAAACTTCACCCCGGGGGCTATCGAGGTTGCTGAACACGGATCTGAAGCTCGTTTCTGAAGTGTCGACCGCCATCAATCGATGTTGACCAAGTAATCGACTTTATGTGGATATCATTCAGGCAGACCGAAACTTCACCCCAGGGGCTATCGAGGTTGCTGAACACGAATCTGAAGCTCGTTTCTGAAGTGTCGACCGCCATCAATCGATGTTGACCAAGTAATCGACTTTATGTGGATATCATTCGGGCAGACCGAAACTTCACCCCAGGGGCTATCGAGGTTGCTGAACACGAATCTGAAGCTCGTTTCTGAAGTGTCGACCGCCATCAATCGATGTTGACCAAATAATCGACTTTATGTGGATATCATTCGGGCAGACCGAAACTTCACCCCAGGGGCTATCGAGGTTGCTGAACACGAATCTGAAGCTCGTTTCTGAAGTGTCGACCGCCATCAATCGATGTTGACCAAGTAATCGACTTTATGTGGATATCATTCAGGCAGACCGAAACTTCACCCCAGGGGCTATCGAGGTTGCTGAACACGAATCTGAAGTCCGTTTTTGAGGTGTCCATCGCCATCAGTCGATGTTGAACAAATAATCGATTTTGTGGCTGGATGGATACTCACTTGGGAAACTCAGACTCTGGCCAATCGAGGTCGCTGAACGCGAAGTCTTCTACCTGGCTGGATACCCGCCTGGGAACTTCACCCCGGGGGCAATCGAGGTTGCTGAACACGAATCTGAAGTCCGTTTTTGAGGTGTCGATCGCCATCAATCGATGTCGACCAAGTAATCGATTTTATGTGGATATCATTCAGGAAGACCGAAACTTCACCCCGGGGGCTATCGAGGTTGCTGAACACGGATCTGAAGCTCGTTTCTGAAGTGTCGACCGCCATCAATCGATGTTGACCAAGTAATCGACTTTATGTGGATATCATTCAGGCAGACCGAAACTTCACCCCAGGGGCTATCGAGGTTGCTGAACACGAATCTGAAGCTCGTTTCTGAAGTGTCGACCGCCATCAATCGATGTTGACCAAGTAATCGACTTTATGTGGATATCATTCGGGCAGACCGAAACTTCACCCCAGGGGCTATCGAGGTTGCTGAACACGAATCTGAAGCTCGTTTCTGAAGTGTCGACCGCCATCAATCGATGTTGACCAAATAATCGACTTTATGTGGATATCATTCGGGCAGACCGAAACTTCACCCCAGGGGCTATCGAGGTTGCTGAACACGAATCTGAAGCTCGTTTCTGAAGTGTCGACCGCCATCAATCGATGTTGACCAAGTAATCGACTTTATGTGGATATCATTCAGGAAGACCGAAACTTCACCCCGGGGGCTATCGAGGTTGCTGAACACGGATCTGAAGCTCGTTTCTGAAGTGTCGACCGCCATCAATCGATGTTGACCAAGTAATCGACTTTATGTGGATATCATTCAGGCAGACCGAAACTTCACCCCAGGGGCTATCGAGGTCGCTGAACACGAATCTGAAGTCCGTTTTTGAGGTGTCCATCGCCATCAGTCGATGTTGAACAAATAATCGATTTTGTGGCTGGATGGATACTCACTTGGGAAACTCAGACTCTGGCCAATCGAGGTCGCTGAACGCGAAGTCTTCTACCTGGCTGGATACCCGCCTGGGAACTTCACCCCGGGGGCAATCGAGGTTGCTGAACACGAATCTGAAGTCCGTTTTTGAGGTGTCGATCGCCATCAATCGATGTCGACCAAGTAATCGATTTTATGTGGATATCATTCAGGAAGACCGAAACTTCACCCCGGGGGCTATCGAGGTTGCTGAACACGGATCTGAAGCTCGTTTCTGAAGTGTCGACCGCCGTCAATCGATGTTGACCAAATAATCGACTTTATGTGGATATCATTCGGGCAGACCGAAACTTCACCCCAGGGGCTATCGAGGTTGCTGAACACGAATCTGAAGCTCGTTTCTGAAGTGTCGACCGCCATCAATCGATGTTGACCAAGTAATCGACTTTATGTGGATATCATTCAGGCAGACCGAAACTTCACCCCAGGGGCTATCGAGGTCGCTGAACACGAATCTGAAGTCCGTTTTTGAGGTGTCCATCGCCATCAGTCGATGTTGAACAAATAATCGATTTTGTGGCTGGATGGATACTCACTTGGGAAACTCAGACTCTGGCCAATCGAGGTCGCTGAACGCGAAGTCTTCTACCTGGCTGGATACCCGCCTGGGAACTTCACCCCGGGGGCAATCGAGGTTGCTGAACACGAATCTGAAGTCCGTTTTTGAGGTGTCGATCGCCATCAATCGATGTCGACCAAGTAATCGATTTTATGTGGATATCATTCAGGAAGACCGAAACTTCACCCCGGGGGCTATCGAGGTTGCTGAACACGGATCTGAAGCTCGTTTCTGAAGTGTCGACCGCCATCAATCGATGTTGACCAAGTAATCGACTTTATGTGGATATCATTCAGGCAGACCGAAACTTCACCCCAGGGGCTATCGAGGTTGCTGAACACGAATCTGAAGCTCGTTTCTGAAGTGTCGACCGCCATCAATCGATGTTGACCAAGTAATCGACTTTATGTGGATATCATTCGGGCAGACCGAAACTTCACCCCAGGGGCTATCGAGGTTGCTGAACACGAATCTGAAGCTCGTTTCTGAAGTGTCGACCGCCATCAATCGATGTTGACCAAATAATCGACTTTATGTGGATATCATTCGGGCAGACCGAAACTTCACCCCAGGGGCTATCGAGGTTGCTGAACACGAATCTGAAGCTCGTTTCTGAAGTGTCGACCGCCATCAATCGATGTTGACCAAGTAATCGACTTTATGTGGATATCATTCAGGCAGACCGAAACTTCACCCCAGGGGCTATCGAGGTTGCTGAACACGAATCTGAAGTCCGTTTTTGAGGTGTCCATCGCCATCAGTCGATGTTGAACAAATAATCGATTTTGTGGCTGGATGGATACTCACTTGGGAAACTCAGACTCTGGCCAATCGAGGTCGCTGAACGCGAAGTCTTCTACCTGGCTGGATACCCGCCTGGGAACTTCACCCCGGGGGCAATCGAGGTTGCTGAACACGAATCTGAAGTCCGTTTTTGAGGTGTCGATCGCCATCAATCGATGTCGACCAAGTAATCGATTTTATGTGGATATCATTCAGGAAGACCGAAACTTCACCCCGGGGGCTATCGAGGTTGCTGAACACGGATCTGAAGCTCGTTTCTGAAGTGTCGACCGCCATCAATCGATGTTGACCAAGTAATCGACTTTATGTGGATATCATTCAGGCAGACCGAAACTTCACCCCAGGGGCTATCGAGGTTGCTGAACACGAATCTGAAGCTCGTTTCTGAAGTGTCGACCGCCATCAATCGATGTTGACCAAGTAATCGACTTTATGTGGATATCATTCGGGCAGACCGAAACTTCACCCCAGGGGCTATCGAGGTTGCTGAACACGAATCTGAAGCTCGTTTCTGAAGTGTCGACCGCCATCAATCGATGTTGACCAAATAATCGACTTTATGTGGATATCATTCGGGCAGACCGAAACTTCACCCCAGGGGCTATCGAGGTTGCTGAACACGAATCTGAAGCTCGTTTCTGAAGTGTCGACCGCCATCAATCGATGTTGACCAAGTAATCGACTTTATGTGGATATCATTCAGGCAGACCGAAACTTCACCCCAGGGGCTATCGAGGTTGCTGAACACGAATCTGAAGTCCGTTTTTGAGGTGTCCATCGCCATCAGTCGATGTTGAACAAATAATCGATTTTGTGGCTGGATGG
Organism: Heligmosomoides polygyrus bakeri; assembly: GCA_947359475.1. NCBI lineage: Eukaryota > Metazoa > Nematoda > Chromadorea > Rhabditida > Heligmosomidae > Heligmosomoides > Heligmosomoides polygyrus. The sequence goes on from OX375870.1 coordinate 46,699,146, forward strand.
ATACTCACTTGGGAAACTCAGACTCTGGCCAATCGAGGTCGCTGAACGCGAAGTCTTCTACCTGGCTGGATACCCGCCTGGGAACTTCACCCCGGGGGCAATCGAGGTTGCTGAACACGAATCTGAAGTCCGTTTTTGAGGTGTCGATCGCCATCAATCGATGTCGACCAAGTAATCGATTTTATGTGGATATCATTCAGGAAGACCGAAACTTCACCCCGGGGGCTATCGAGGTTGCTGAACACGGATCTGAAGCTCGTTTCTGAAGTGTCGACCGCCATCAATCGATGTTGACCAAGTAATCGACTTTATGTGGATATCATTCAGGCAGACCGAAACTTCACCCCAGGGGCTATCGAGGTTGCTGAACACGAATCTGAAGCTCGTTTCTGAAGTGTCGACCGCCATCAATCGATGTTGACCAAGTAATCGACTTTATGTGGATATCATTCAGGCAGACCGAAACTTCACCCCAGGGGCTATCGAGGTCGCTGAACACGAATCTGAAGTCCGTTTTTGAGGTGTCCATCGCCATCAGTCGATGTTGAACAAATAATCGATTTTGTGGCTGGATGGATACTCACTTGGGAAACTCAGACTCTGGCCAATCGAGGTCGCTGAACGCGAAGTCTTCTACCTGGCTGGATACCCGCCTGGGAACTTCACCCCGGGGGCAATCGAGGTTGCTGAACACGAATCTGAAGTCCGTTTTTGAGGTGTCGATCGCCATCAATCGATGTCGACCAAGTAATCGATTTTATGTGGATATCATTCAGGAAGACCGAAACTTCACCCCGGGGGCTATCGAGGTTGCTGAACACGGATGTGAAGCTCGTTTTTGAAGTGTCGACCGCCATCAATCGATGTTGACCAAGTAATCGACTTTATGTGGATATCATTCAGGCAGACCGAAACTTCACCCCAGGGGCTATCGAGGTTGCTGAACACGAATCTGAAGCTCGTTTCTGAAGTGTCGACCGCCATCAATCGATGTTGACCAAATAATCGACTTTATGTGGATATCATTCGGGCAGACCGAAACTTCACCCCAGGGGCTATCGAGGTTGCTGAACAGGAATCTGAAGCTCGTTTCTGAAGTGTCGACCGCCATCAATCGATGTTGACCAAGTAATCGACTTTATGTGGATATCATTCAGGCAGACCGAAACTTCACCCCAGGGGCTATCGAGGTTGCTGAACACGAATCTGAAGTCCGTTTCTGAAGTGTCGACCGCCATCAATCGATGTTGACCAAGTAATCGACTTTATGTGGATATCATTCAGGCAGACCGAAACTTCACCCCAGGGGCAATCGAGGTTGCTGAACACGAATCTGAAGTCCGTTTTTGAGGTGTCGATCGCCATCAATCGATGTCGACCAAGTAATCGATTTTATGTGGATATCATTCAGGAAGACCGAAACTTCACCCCGGGGGCTATCGAGGTTGCTGAACACGGATGTGAAGCTCGTTTTTGAAGTGTCGACCGCCATCAATCGATGTTGACCAAGTAATCGACTTTATGTGGATATCATTCAGGCAGACCGAAACTTCACCCCAGGGGCTATCGAGGTTGCTGAACACGAATCTGAAGTCCGTTTTTGAGGTGTCCATCGCCATCAGTCGATGTTGAACAAATAATCGATTTTGTGGCTGGATGGATACTCACTTGGGAAACTCAGACTCTGGCCAATCGAGGTCGCTGAACGCGAAGTCTTCTACCTGGCTGGATACCCGCCTGGGAACTTCACCCCGGGGGCAATCGAGGTTGCTGAACACGAATCTGAAGTCCGTTTTTGAGGTGTCGATCGCCATCAATCGATGTCGACCAAGTAATCGATTTTATGTGGATATCATTCAGGAAGACCGAAACTTCACCCCGGGGGCTATCGAGGTTGCTGAACACGGATCTGAAGCTCGTTTCTGAAGTGTCGACCGCCATCAATCGATGTTGACCAAGTAATCGACTTTATGTGGATATCATTCAGGCAGACCGAAACTTCACCCCAGGGGCTATCGAGGTTGCTGAACACGAATCTGAAGCTCGTTTCTGAAGTGTCGACCGCCATCAATCGATGTTGACCAAGTAATCGACTTTATGTGGATATCATTCGGGCAGACCGAAACTTCACCCCAGGGGCTATCGAGGTTGCTGAACACGAATCTGAAGCTCGTTTCTGAAGTGTCGACCGCCATCAATCGATGTTGACCAAATAATCGACTTTATGTGGATATCATTCGGGCAGACCGAAACTTCACCCCAGGGGCTATCGAGGTTGCTGAACACGAATCTGAAGCTCGTTTCTGAAGTGTCGACCGCCATCAATCGATGTTGACCAAGTAATCGACTTTATGTGGATATCATTCAGGCAGACCGAAACTTCACCCCAGGGGCTATCGAGGTTGCTGAACACGAATCTGAAGTCCGTTTTTGAGGTGTCCATCGCCATCAGTCGATGTTGAACAAATAATCGATTTTGTGGCTGGATGGATACTCACTTGGGAAAGTCAGACTCTGGCCAATCGAGGTCGCTGAACGCGAAGTCTTCTACCTGGCTGGATACCCGCCTGGGAACTTCACCCCGGGGGCAATCGAGGTTGCTGAACACGAATCTGAAGTCCGTTTTTGAGGTGTCGATCGCCATCAATCGATGTCGACCAAGTAATCGATTTTATGTGGATATCATTCAGGAAGACCGAAACTTCACCCCGGGGGCTATCGAGGTTGCTGAACACGGATCTGAAGCTCGTTTCTGAAGTGTCGACCGCCATCAATCGATGTTGACCAAGTAATCGACTTTATGTGGATATCATTCGGGCAGACCGAAACTTCACCCCAGGGGCTATCGAGGTTGCTGAACACGAATCTGAAGCTCGTTTCTGAAGTGTCGACCGCCATCAATCGATGTTGACCAAGTAATCGACTTTATGTGGATATCATTCAGGCAGACCGAAACTTCACCCCAGGGGCTATCGAGGTTGCTGAACACGAATCTGAAGTCCGTTTTTGAGGTGTCCATCGCCATCAGTCGATGTTGAACAAATAATCGATTTTGTGGCTGGATGGATACTCACTTGGGAAAGTCAGACTCTGGCCAATCGAGGTCGCTGAACGCGAAGTCTTCTACCTGGCTGGATACCCGCCTGGGAACTTCACCCCGGGGGCAATCGAGGTTGCTGAACACGAATCTGAAGTCCGTTTTTGAGGTGTCGATCGCCATCAATCGATGTCGACCAAGTAATCGATTTTATGTGGATATCATTCAGGAAGACCGAAACTTCACCCCGGGGGCTATCGAGGTTGCTGAACACGGATCTGAAGCTCGTTTCTGAAGTGTCGACCGCCATCAATCGATGTTGACCAAGTAATCGACTTTATGTGGATATCATTCGGGCAGACCGAAACTTCACCCCAGGGGCTATCGAGGTTGCTGAACACGAATCTGAAGCTCGTTTCTGAAGTGTCGACCGCCATCAATCGATGTTGACCAAGTAATCGACTTTATGTGGATATCATTCAGGCAGACCGAAACTTCACCCCAGGGGCAATCGAGGTTGCTGAACACGAATCTGAAGTCCGTTTTTGAGGTGTCGATCGCCATCAATCGATGTCGACCAAGTAATCGATTTTATGTGGATATCATTCAGGAAGACCGAAACTTCACCCCGGGGGCTATCGAGGTTGCTGAACACGGATGTGAAGCTCGTTTTTGAAGTGTCGACCGCCATCAATCGATGTTGACCAAGTAATCGACTTTATGTGGATATCATTCAGGCAGACCGAAACTTCACCCCAGGGGCTATCGAGGTTGCTGAACACGAATCTGAAGTCCGTTTTTGAGGTGTCGATCGCCATCAATCGATGTCGACCAAGTAATCGACTTTATGTGGATATCATTCGGGCAGACCGAAACTTCACCCCAGGGGCTATCGAGGTTGCTGAACACGAATCTGAAGCTCGTTTCTGAAGTGTCGACCGCCATCAATCGATGTTGACCAAGTAATCGACTTTATGTGGATATCATTCAGGCAGACCGAAACTTCACCCCAGGGGCAATCGAGGTTGCTGAACACGAATCTGAAGTCCGTTTTTGAGGTGTCGATCGCCATCAATCGATGTCGACCAAGTAATCGATTTTATGTGGATATCATTCAGGAAGACCGAAACTTCACCCCGGGGGCTATCGAGGTTGCTGAACACGGATGTGAAGCTCGTTTTTGAAGTGTCGACCGCCATCAATCGATGTTGACCAAGTAATCGACTTTATGTGGATATCATTCAGGCAGACCGAAACTTCACCCCAGGGGCTATCGAGGTTGCTGAACACGAATCTGAAGCTCGTTTCTGAAGTGTCGACCGCCATCAATCGATGTTGACCAAATAATCGACTTTATGTGGATATCATTCGGGCAGACCGAAACTTCACCCCAGGGGCTATCGAGGTTGCTGAACACGAATCTGAAGCTCGTTTCTGAAGTGTCGACCGCCATCAATCGATGTTGACCAAGTAATCGACTTTATGTGGATATCATTCAGGCAGACCGAAACTTCACCCCAGGGGCTATCGAGGTTGCTGAACACGAATCTGAAGTCCGTTTTTGAGGTGTCCATCGCCATCAGTCGATGTTGAACAAATAATCGATTTTGTGGCTGGATGGATACTCACTTGGGAAAGTCAGACTCTGGCCAATCGAGGTCGCTGAACGCGAAGTCTTCTACCTGGCTGGATACCCGCCTGGGAACTTCACCCCGGGGGCAATCGAGGTTGCTGAACACGAATCTGAAGTCCGTTTTTGAGGTGTCGATCGCCATCAATCGATGTCGACCAAGTAATCGATTTTATGTGGATATCATTCAGGAAGACCGAAACTTCACCCCGGGGGCTATCGAGGTTGCTGAACACGGATCTGAAGCTCGTTTCTGAAGTGTCGACCGCCATCAATCGATGTTGACCAAGTAATCGACTTTATGTGGATATCATTCGGGCAGACCGAAACTTCACCCCAGGGGCTATCGAGGTTGCTGAACACGAATCGTTTCTGAAGTGTCGACCGCCATCAATCGATGTTGACCAAGTAATCGACTTTATGTGGATATCATTCAGGCAGACCGAAACTTCACCCCAGGGGCTATCGAGGTTGCTGAACACGAATCTGAAGTCCGTTTTTGAGGTGTCCATCGCCATCAGTCGATGTTGAACAAATAATCGATTTTGTGGCTGGATGGATACTCACTTGGGAAAGTCAGACTCTGGCCAATCGAGGTCGCTGAACGCGAAGTCTTCTACCTGGCTGGATACCCGCCTGGGAACTTCACCCCGGGGGCAATCGAGGTTGCTGAACACGAATCTGAAGTCCGTTTTTGAGGTGTCGATCGCCATCAATCGATGTCGACCAAGTAATCGATTTTATGTGGATATCATTCAGGAAGACCGAAACTTCACCCCGGGGGCTATCGAGGTTGCTGAACACGGATCTGAAGCTCGTTTCTGAAGTGTCGACCGCCATCAATCGATGTTGACCAAATAATCGACTTTATGTGGATATCATTCGGGCAGACCGAAACTTCACCCCAGGGGCTATCGAGGTTGCTGAACACGAATCTGAAGCTCGTTTCTGAAGTGTCGACCGCCATCAATCGATGTTGACCAAGTAATCGACTTTATGTGGATATCATTCAGGCAGACCGAAACTTCACCCCAGGGGCTATCGAGGTTGCTGAACACGAATCTGAAGTCCGTTTTTGAGGTGTCCATCGCCATCAGTCGATGTTGAACAAATAATCGATTTTGTGGCTGGATGGATACTCACTTGGGAAAGTCAGACTCTGGCCAATCGAGGTCGCTGAACGCGAAGTCTTCTACCTGGCTGGATACCCGCCTGGGAACTTCACCCCGGGGGCAATCGAGGTTGCTGAACACGAATCTGAAGTCCGTTTTTGAGGTGTCGATCGCCATCAATCGATGTCGACCAAGTAATCGATTTTATGTGGATATCATTCAGGAAGACCGAAACTTCACCCCGGGGGCTATCGAGGTTGCTGAACACGGATCTGAAGCTCGTTTCTGAAGTGTCGACCGCCATCAATCGATGTTGACCAAGTAATCGACTTTATGTGGATATCATTCGGGCAGACCGAAACTTCACCCCAGGGGCTATCGAGGTTGCTGAACACGAATCTGAAGCTCGTTTCTGAAGTGTCGACCGCCATCAATCGATGTTGACCAAGTAATCGACTTTATGTGGATATCATTCAGGCAGACCGAAACTTCACCCCAGGGGCTATCGAGGTTGCTGAACACGAATCTGAAGTCCGTTTTTGAGGTGTCCATCGCCATCAGTCGATGTTGAACAAATAATCGATTTTGTGGCTGGATGGATACTCACTTGGGAAAGTCAGACTCTGGCCAATCGAGGTCGCTGAACGCGAAGTCTTCTACCTGGCTGGATACCCGCCTGGGAACTTCACCCCGGGGGCAATCGAGGTTGCTGAACACGAATCTGAAGTCCGTTTTTGAGGTGTCGATCGCCATCAATCGATGTCGACCAAGTAATCGATTTTATGTGGATATCATTCAGGAAGACCGAAACTTCACCCCGGGGGCTATCGAGGTTGCTGAACACGGATCTGAAGCTCGTTTCTGAAGTGTCGACCGCCATCAATCGATGTTGACCAAGTAATCGACTTTATGTGGATATCATTCGGGCAGACCGAAACTTCACCCCAGGGGCTATCGAGGTTGCTGAACACGAATCTGAAGCTCGTTTCTGAAGTGTCGACCGCCATCAATCGATGTTGACCAAGTAATCGACTTTATGTGGATATCATTCAGGCAGACCGAAACTTCACCCCAGGGGCAATCGAGGTTGCTGAACACGAATCTGAAGTCCGTTTTTGAGGTGTCGATCGCCATCAATCGATGTCGACCAAGTAATCGATTTTATGTGGATATCATTCAGGAAGACCGAAACTTCACCCCGGGGGCTATCGAGGTTGCTGAACACGGATGTGAAGCTCGTTTTTGAAGTGTCGACCGCCATCAATCGATGTTGACCAAGTAATCGACTTTATGTGGATATCATTCAGGCAGACCGAAACTTCACCCCAGGGGCTATCGAGGTTGCTGAACACGAATCTGAAGCTCGTTTCTGAAGTGTCGACCGCTATCAATCGATGTTGACCAAATAATCGACTTTATGTGGATATCATTCGGGCAGACCGAAACTTCACCCCAGGGGCTATCGAGGTTGCTGAACACGAATCTGAAGCTCGTTTCTGAAGTGTCGACCGCCATCAATCGATGTTGACCAAGTAATCGACTTTATGTGGATATCATTCAGGCAGACCGAAACTTCACCCCAGGGGCTATCGAGGTTGCTGAACACGAATCTGAAGTCCGTTTTTGAGGTGTCCATCGCCATCAGTCGATGTTGAACAAATAATCGATTTTGTGGCTGGATGGATACTCACTTGGGAAAGTCAGACTCTGGCCAATCGAGGTCGCTGAACGCGAAGTCTTCTACCTGGCTGGATACCCGCCTGGGAACTTCACCCCGGGGGCAATCGAGGTTGCTGAACACGAATCTGAAGTCCGTTTTTGAGGTGTCGATCGCCATCAATCGATGTCGACCAAGTAATCGATTTTATGTGGATATCATTCAGGAAGACCGAAACTTCACCCCGGGGGCTATCGAGGTTGCTGAACACGGATCTGAAGCTCGTTTCTGAAGTGTCGACCGCCATCAATCGATGTTGACCAAGTAATCGACTTTATGTGGATATCATTCGGGCAGACCGAAACTTCACCCCAGGGGCTATCGAGGTTGCTGAACACGAATCTGAAGCTCGTTTCTGAAGTGTCGACCGCCATCAATCGATGTTGACCAAGTAATCGACTTTATGTGGATATCATTCAGGCAGACCGAAACTTCACCCCAGGGGCTATCGAGGTTGCTGAACACGAATCTGAAGTCCGTTTTTGAGGTGTCCATCGCCATCAGTCGATGTTGAACAAATAATCGATTTTGTGGCTGGATGGATACTCACTTGGGAAAGTCAGACTCTGGCCAATCGAGGTCGCTGAACGCGAAGTCTTCTACCTGGCTGGATACCCGCCTGGGAACTTCACCCCGGGGGCAATCGAGGTTGCTGAACACGAATCTGAAGTCCGTTTTTGAGGTGTCGATCGCCATCAATCGATGTCGACCAAGTAATCGATTTTATGTGGATATCATTCAGGAAGACCGAAACTTCACCCCGGGGGCTATCGAGGTTGCTGAACACGGATCTGAAGCTCGTTTCTGAAGTGTCGACCGCCATCAATCGATGTTGACCAAGTAATCGACTTTATGTGGATATCATTCGGGCAGACCGAAACTTCACCCCAGGGGCTATCGAGGTTGCTGAACACGAATCTGAAGCTCGTTTCTGAAGTGTCGACCGCCATCAATCGATGTTGACCAAGTAATCGACTTTATGTGGATATCATTCAGGCAGACCGAAACTTCACCCCAGGGGCTATCGAGGTTGCTGAACACGAATCTGAAGTCCGTTTTTGAGGTGTCCATCGCCATCAGTCGATGTTGAACAAATAATCGATTTTGTGGCTGGATGGATACTCACTTGGGAAAGTCAGACTCTGGCCAATCGAGGTCGCTGAACGCGAAGTCTTCTACCTGGCTGGATACCCGCCTGGGAACTTCACCCCGGGGGCAATCGAGGTTGCTGAACACGAATCTGAAGTCCGTTTTTGAGGTGTCGATCGCCATCAATCGATGTCGACCAAGTAATCGATTTTATGTGGATATCATTCAGGAAGACCGAAACTTCACCCCGGGGGCTATCGAGGTTGCTGAACACGGATCTGAAGCTCGTTTCTGAAGTGTCGACCGCCATCAATCGATGTTGACCAAATAATCGACTTTATGTGGATATCATTCGGGCAGACCGAAACTTCACCCCAGGGGCTATCGAGGTTGCTGAACACGAATCTGAAGCTCGTTTCTGAAGTGTCGACCGCCATCAATCGATGTTGACCAAGTAATCGACTTTATGTGGATATCATTCAGGCAGACCGAAACTTCACCCCAGGGGCTATCGAGGTTGCTGAACACGAATCTGAAGTCCGTTTTTGAGGTGTCCATCGCCATCAGTCGATGTTGAACAAATAATCGATTTTGTGGCTGGATGGATACTCACTTGGGAAAGTCAGACTCTGGCCAATCGAGGTCGCTGAACGCGAAGTCTTCTACCTGGCTGGATACCCGCCTGGGAACTTCACCCCGGGGGCAATCGAGGTTGCTGAACACGAATCTGAAGTCCGTTTTTGAGGTGTCGATCGCCATCAATCGATGTCGACCAAGTAATCGATTTTATGTGGATATCATTCAGGAAGACCGAAACTTCACCCCGGGGGCTATCGAGGTTGCTGAACACGGATCTGAAGCTCGTTTCTGAAGTGTCGACCGCCATCAATCGATGTTGACCAAGTAATCGACTTTATGTGGATATCATTCGGGCAGACCGAAACTTCACCCCAGGGGCTATCGAGGTTGCTGAACACGAATCTGAAGCTCGTTTCTGAAGTGTCGACCGCCATCAATCGATGTTGACCAAGTAATCGACTTTATGTGGATATCATTCAGGCAGACCGAAACTTCACCCCAGGGGCTATCGAGGTTGCTGAACACGAATCTGAAGTCCGTTTTTGAGGTGTCCATCGCCATCAGTCGATGTTGAACAAATAATCGATTTTGTGGCTGGATGGATACTCACTTGGGAAAGTCAGACTCTGGCCAATCGAGGTCGCTGAACGCGAAGTCTTCTACCTGGCTGGATACCCGCCTGGGAACTTCACCCCGGGGGCAATCGAGGTTGCTGAACACGAATCTGAAGTCCGTTTTTGAGGTGTCGATCGCCATCAATCGATGTCGACCAAGTAATCGATTTTATGTGGATATCATTCAGGAAGACCGAAACTTCACCCCGGGGGCTATCGAGGTTGCTGAACACGGATCTGAAGCTCGTTTCTGAAGTGTCGACCGCCATCAATCGATGTTGACCAAGTAATCGACTTTATGTGGATATCATTCGGGCAGACCGAAACTTCACCCCAGGGGCTATCGAGGTTGCTGAACACGAATCTGAAGCTCGTTTCTGAAGTGTCGACCGCCATCAATCGATGTTGACCAAGTAATCGACTTTATGTGGATATCATTCAGGCAGACCGAAACTTCACCCCAGGGGCAATCGAGGTTGCTGAACACGAATCTGAAGTCCGTTTTTGAGGTGTCGATCGCCATCAATCGATGTCGACCAAGTAATCGATTTTATGTGGATATCATTCAGGAAGACCGAAACTTCACCCCGGGGGCTATCGAGGTTGCTGAACACGGATGTGAAGCTCGTTTTTGAAGTGTCGACCGCCATCAATCGATGTTGACCAAGTAATCGACTTTATGTGGATATCATTCAGGCAGACCGAAACTTCACCCCAGGGGCTATCGAGGTTGCTGAACACGAATCTGAAGCTCGTTTCTGAAGTGTCGACCGCTATCAATCGATGTTGACCAAATAATCGACTTTATGTGGATATCATTCGGGCAGACCGAAACTTCACCCCAGGGGCTATCGAGGTTGCTGAACACGAATCTGAAGCTCGTTTCTGAAGTGTCGACCGCCATCAATCGATGTTGACCAAGTAATCGACTTTATGTGGATATCATTCAGGCAGACCGAAACTTCACCCCAGGGGCTATCGAGGTTGCTGAACACGAATCTGAAGTCCGTTTTTGAGGTGTCCATCGCCATCAGTCGATGTTGAACAAATAATCGATTTTGTGGCTGGATGGATACTCACTTGGGAAAGTCAGACTCTGGCCAATCGAGGTCGCTGAACGCGAAGTCTTCTACCTGGCTGGATACCCGCCTGGGAACTTCACCCCGGGGGCAATCGAGGTTGCTGAACACGAATCTGAAGTCCGTTTTTGAGGTGTCGATCGCCATCAATCGATGTCGACCAAGTAATCGATTTTATGTGGATATCATTCAGGAAGACCGAAACTTCACCCCGGGGGCTATCGAGGTTGCTGAACACGGATCTGAAGCTCGTTTCTGAAGTGTCGACCGCCATCAATCGATGTTGACCAAGTAATCGACTTTATGTGGATATCATTCGGGCAGACCGAAACTTCACCCCAGGGGCTATCGAGGTTGCTGAACACGAATCTGAAGCTCGTTTCTGAAGTGTCGACCGCCATCAATCGATGTTGACCAAGTAATCGACTTTATGTGGATATCATTCAGGCAGACCGAAACTTCACCCCAGGGGCTATCGAGGTTGCTGAACACGAATCTGAAGTCCGTTTTTGAGGTGTCCATCGCCATCAGTCGATGTTGAACAAATAATCGATTTTGTGGCTGGATGGATACTCACTTGGGAAAGTCAGACTCTGGCCAATCGAGGTCGCTGAACGCGAAGTCTTCTACCTGGCTGGATACCCGCCTGGGAACTTCACCCCGGGGGCAATCGAGGTTGCTGAACACGAATCTGAAGTCCGTTTTTGAGGTGTCGATCGCCATCAATCGATGTCGACCAAGTAATCGATTTTATGTGGATATCATTCAGGAAGACCGAAACTTCACCCCGGGGGCTATCGAGGTTGCTGAACACGGATCTGAAGCTCGTTTCTGAAGTGTCGACCGCCATCAATCGATGTTGACCAAGTAATCGACTTTATGTGGATATCATTCGGGCAGACCGAAACTTCACCCCAGGGCTATCGAGGTTGCTGAACACGAATCTGAAGCTCGTTTCTGAAGTGTCGACCGCCATCAATCGATGTTGACCAAGTAATCGACTTTATGTGGATATCATTCAGGCAGACCGAAACTTCACCCCAGGGGCTATCGAGGTCGCTGAACACGAATCTGAAGTCCGTTTTTGAGGTGTCCATCGCCATCAGTCGATGTTGAACGAATAATCGATTTTGTGGCTGGATGGATACTCACTTGGGAAAGTCAGACTCTGGCCAATCGAGGTCGCTGAACGCGAAGTCTTCTACCTGGCTGGATACCCGCCTGGGAACTTCACCCCGGGGGCAATCGAGGTTGCTGAACACGAATCTGAAGTCCGTTTTTGAGGTGTCGATCGCCATCAATCGATGTCGACCAAGTAATCGATTTTATGTGGATATCATTCAGGAAGACCGAAACTTCACCCCGGGGGCTATCGAGGTTGCTGAACACGGATCTGAAGCTCGTTTCTGAAGTGTCGACCGCCATCAATCGATGTCGACCAAGTAATCGACTTTATGTGGATATCATTCGGGCAGACCGAAACTTCACCCAAGGGGCTATCGAGGTTGCTGAACACGAATCTGAAGCTCGTTTCTGAAGTGTCGACCGCCATCAATCGATGTTGACCAAGTAATCGACTTTATGTGGATATCATTCAGGCAGACCGAAACTTCACCCCAGGGGCTATCGAGGTTGCTGAACACGAATCTGAAGCTCGTTTCTGAAGTGTCGACCGCCATCAATCGATGTTGACCAAGTAATCGACTTTATGTGGATATCATTCAGGCAGACCGAAACTTCACCCCAGGGGCTATCGAGGTTGCTGAACACGAATCTGAAGTCCGTTTTTGAGGTGTCCATCGCCATCAGTCGATGTTGACCAAGTAATCGACTTTATGTGGATATCATTCAGGAAGACCGAAACTTCACCCCAGGGGCTATCGAGGTTGCTGAACACGAATCTGAAGCTCGTTTCTGAAGTGTCGACCGCCATCAATCGATGTTGACCAAGTAATCGACTCTATGTGGATATCATTCGGGCAGACCGAAACTTCACCCCAGGGGCTATCGAGGTTGCTGAACACGAATCTGAAGCTCGTTTCTGAAGTGTCGACCGCCATCAATCGATGTTGACCAAGTAATCGACTTTATGTGGATATCATTCAGGCAGACCGAAACTTCACCCCAGGGGCTATCGAGGTCGCTGAACACGAATCTGAAGTCCGTTTTTGAGGTGTCCATCGCCATCAGTCGATGTTGAACAAATAATCGATTTTGTGGCTGGATGGATACTCACTTGGGAAACTCAGACTCTGGCCAATCGAGGTCGCTGAACGCGAAGTCTTCTACCTGGCTGGATACCCGCCTGGGAACTTCACCCCGGGGGCAATCGAGGTTGCTGAACACGAATCTGAAGTCCGTTTTTGAGGTGTCGATAGCCATCAATCGATGTCGACCAAGTAATCGATTTTATGTGGATATCATTCAGGAAGACCGAAACTTCACCCCGGGGGCTATCGAGGTTGCTGAACACGGATCTGAAGCTCGTTTTTGAAGTGTCGACCGCCATCAATCGATGTTGACCAAGTAATCGACTTTATGTGGATATCATTCAGGCAGACCGAAACTTCACCCCAGGGGCTATCGAGGTTGCTGAACACGAATCTGAAGCTCGTTTCTGAAGTGTCGACCGCCATCAATCGATGTTGACCAAGTAATCGACTTTATGTGGATATCATTCGGGCAGACCGAAACTTCACCCCAGGGGCTATCGAGGTTGCTGAACACGAATCTGAAGCTCGTTTCTGAAGTGTCGACCGCCATCAATCGATGTTGACCAAGTAATCGACTTTATGTGGATATCATTCAGGCAGACCGAAACTTCACCCCAGGGGCTATCGAGGTTGCTGAACACGAATCTGAAGTCCGTTTTTGAGGTGTCCATCGCCATCAGTCGATGTTGACCAAGTAATCGACTTTATGTGGATATCATTCAGGAAGACCGAAACTTCACCCCAGGGGCTATCGAGGTTGCTGAACACGAATCTGAAGCTCGTTTCTGAAGTGTCGACCGCCATCAATCGATGTTGACCAAGTAATCGACTTTATGTGGATATCATTCAGGCAGACCGAAACTTCACCCCGGGGGCAATCGAGGTTGCTGAACACGAATCTGAAGTTCGCTTTTGAAGTGCCGATCGCCATCAATCGATGTTGACCAAGCAATCGATTTTATGTGGATATCATTCAGGCAGACCGAAACTTCACCCCAGGGGCTATCGAGGTCGCTGAACACGAATCTGAAGTCCGTTTTTGAGGTGTCCATCGCCATCAGTTGATGTTGACCAAGTAATCGATTTTATGTGGATATCATTCAGGCAGACCGAAACTTCACCCCAGGGGCTATCGAGGTCGCTGAACACGAATCTGAAGTCCGTTTTTGAGGTGTCCATCGCCATCAGTCGATGTTCAACAAATAATCGATTTTGTGGCTGGATGGATACTCACTTGGGAATCTCAGACTCTGGCCAATCGAGGTCGCTGAACGCGAAGTCTTCTACCTGGCTGGATACCCGCCTGGGAACTTCACCCCAGGAGCTATCGACGTCGCTGAACACGAATCTGAAGTCCGTTTTTGAGGCGTCCATCGCCATCAATCGATGTTGACCAAGTAATCGATTTTATGTGGATATCATTCAGGAAGACCGAAACTTCACCCCGGGGGCTATCGAGGTTGCTGAACACGAATCTGAAGCTCGTTTCTGAAGTGTCGACCGCCATCAATCGATGTTGACCAAGTAATCGACTTTATGTGGATATCATTCAGGCAGACCGAAACTTCACCCCAGGGGCTATCGAGGTTGCTGAACACGAATCTGAAGCTCGTTTCTGAAGTGTCGACCGCCATCAATCGATGTTGACCAAGTAATCGACTTTATGTGGATATCATTCAGGCAGACCGAAACATCACCCCAGGGGCTATCGAGGTCGCTGAACACGAATCTGAAGTTCGTTTTTGAGGTGTCCATCGCCATCAGTCGATGTTGAACAAATAATCGATTTTGTGGCTGGATGGATACTCACTTGGGAAACTCAGACTCTGGCCAATCGAGGTCGCTGAACGCGAAGTCTTCTACCTGGCTAGATACCCGCCTGGGAACTTCACCCCGGGGGCAATCGAGGTTGCTGAACACGAATCTGAAGTTCGTTTTTGAAGTGTCGATCGCCATCAATCGATGTTGACCAAGCCATCGGCTTTATGTGGATATCATTCAGGCAGACCGAAACTTCACCCCAGGAGCTATCGACGTCGCTGAACACGAATCTGAAGTCCGTTTTTGAGGTGTCCATCGCCATCAGTCGATGTTGACCAAGTAATCGATTTTATGTGGATATCATTCAGGCAGACCGAAACTTCACCCCAGGGGCTATCGAGGTCGCTGAACACGAATCTGAAGTCCGTTTTTGAGGTGTCCATCGCCATCAGTCGATGTTGAACAAATAATCGATTTTGTGGCTGGATGGATACTCACTTGGGAAACTCAGACTCTGGCCAATCGAGGTCGCTGAACGCGAAGTCTTCTACCTCGCTGGATACCCGCCTGGGAACTTCACCCCGGGGGCAATCGAGGTTGCTGAACACGAATCTGAAGTCCGTTTTTGAGGTGTCGATCGCCATCAATCGATGTTGACCAAGCAATCGGCTTTATGTGGATATCATTCAGGCAGACCGAAACTTCACCCCAGAAGCTATCGAGGTCGCTGAACACGAATCTGAAGTCCGTTTTTGAGGTGTCCATCGCCATCAGTCGATGTTGACCAAGTAATCGATTTTATGTGGATATCATTCAGGAAGACCGAAACTTTACCCCGGGGGCAATCGAGGTTGCTGAACACGAATCTGAAGTCCGTTTTTGAGGTGTCGATCGCCATCAATCGATGTTGACCAAGTAATCGACTTTATGTGGATATCATTCGGGCAGACCGAAACTTCACCCCAGGGGCTATCGAGGTTGCTGAACACGAATCTGAAGCTCGTTTCTGAAGTGTCGACCGCCATCAATCGATGTTGACCAAGTAATCGACTTTATGTGGACATCATTCAGGCAGACCGAAACTTCACCCCAGGGGCTATCGAGGTCGCTGAACACGAATCTGAAGTCCGTTTTTGAGGTGTCCATCGCCATCAGTCGATGTTGAACAAATAATCGATTTTGTGGCTGGATGGATACTCACTTGGGAAACTCAGACTCTGGCCAATCGAGGTCGCTGAACGCGAAGTCTTCTACCTGGCTGGATACCCGCCTGGGAACTTCACCCCGGGGGCAGTCGAGGTTGCTGAACACGAATCTGAAGTCCGTTTTTGAGGTGTCGATCGCCATCAATCGATGTCGACCAAGTAATCGATTTTATGTGGATATCATTCAGGCAGACCGAAACTTCACCCCAGGGGCTATCGAGGTTGCTGAACACGAATCTGAAGCTCGTTTCTGAAGTGTCGACCGCCATCAATCGATGTTGACCAAGTAATCGACTTTATGTGGATATCATTCAGGCAGACCGAAACTTCACCCCAGGGGCTATCGAGGTCGCTGAACACGAATCTGAAGTCCGTTTTTGAGGTGTCCATCGCCATCAGTCGATGTTGAACAAATAATCGATTTTGTGGCTGGATGGATACTCACTTGGGAAACTCAGACTCTGGCCAATCGAGGTCGCTGAACGCGAAGTCTTCTACCTGGCTGGATACCCGCCTGGGAACTTCACCCCGGGGGCAATCGAGGTTGCTGAACACGAATCTGAAGTCCGTTTTTGAGGTGTCGATAGCCATCAATCGATGTCGACCAAGTAATCGATTTTATGTGGATATCATTCAGGAAGACCGAAACTTCACCCCGGGGGCTATCGAGGTTGCAGAACACGGATCTGAAGCTCGTTTTTGAAGTGTCGACCGCCATCAATCGATGTTGACCAAGTAATCGACTTTATGTGGATATCATTCAGGCAGACCGAAACTTCACCACAGGGGCTATCGAGGTTGCTGAACACGAATCTGAAGCTCGTTTCTGAAGTGTCGACCGCCATCAATCGATGTTGACCAAGTAATCGACTTTATGTGGATATCATTCGGGCAGACCGAAACTTCACCCCAGGGGCTATCGAGGTTGCTGAACACGAATCTGAAGCTCGTTTCTGAAGTGTCGACCGCCATCAATCGATGTTGACCAAGTAATCGACTTTATGTGGATATCATTCAGGCAGACCGAAACTTCACCCCAGGGGCTATCGAGGTCGCTGAACACGAATCTGAAGTTCGTTTTTGAGGTGTCCATCGCCATCAGTCGATGTTGAACAAATAATCGATTTTGTGGCTGGATGGATACTCACTTGGGAAACTCAGACTCTGGCCAATCGAGGTCGCTGAACGCGAAGTCTTCTACCTGGCTAGATACCCGCCTGGGAACTTCACCCCGGGGGCAATCGAGGTTGCTGAACACGAATCTGAAGTTCGTTTTTGAAGTGTCGATCGCCATCAATCGATGTTGACCAAGCCATCGGCTTTATGTGGATATCATTCAGGCAGACCGAAACTTCACCCCAGGAGCTATCGACGTCGCTGAACACGAATCTGAAGTCCGTTTTTGAGGTGTCCATCGCCATCAGTCGATGTTGACCAAGTAATCGATTTTATGTGGATATCATTCAGGCAGACCGAAACTTCACCCCAGGGGCTATCGAGGTCGCTGAACACGAATCTGAAGTCCGTTTTTGAGGTGTCCATCGCCATCAGTCGATGTTGAACAAATAATCGATTTTGTGGCTGGATGGATACTCACTTGGGAAACTCAGACTCTGGCCAATCGAGGTCGCTGAACGCGAAGTCTTCTACCTCGCTGGATACCCGCCTGGGAACTTCACCCCGGGGGCAATCGAGGTTGCTGAACACGAATCTGAAGTCCGTTTTTGAGGTGTCGATCGCCATCAATCGATGTTGACCAAGCAATCGGCTTTATGTGGATATCATTCAGGCAGACCGAAACTTCACCCCAGAAGCTATCGAGGTCGCTGAACACGAATCTGAAGTCCGTTTTTGAGGTGTCCATCGCCATCAGTCGATGTTGACCAAGTAATCGATTTTATGTGGATATCATTCAGGAAGACCGAAACTTTACCCCGGGGGCAATCGAGGTTGCTGAACACGAATCTGAAGTCCGTTTTTGAGGTGTCGATCGCCATCAATCGATGTTGACCAAGTAATCGACTTTATGTGGATATCATTCGGGCAGACCGAAACTTCACCCCAGGGGCTATCGAGGTTGCTGAACACGAATCTGAAGCTCGTTTCTGAAGTGTCGACCGCCATCAATCGATGTTGACCAAGTAATCGACTTTATGTGGATATCATTCAGGCAGACCGAAACTTCACCCCAGGGGCTATCGAGGTCGCTGAACACGAATCTGAAGTCCGTTTTTGAGGTGTCCATCGCCATCAGTCGATGTTGAACAAATAATCGATTTTGTGGCTGGATGGATACTCACTTGGGAAACTCAGACTCTGGCCAATCGAGGTCGCTGAACGCGAAGTCTTCTACCTGGCTGGATACCCGCCTGGGAACTTCACCCCGGGGGCAGTCGAGGTTGCTGAACACGAATCTGAAGTCCGTTTTTGAGGTGTCGATCGCCATCAATCGATGTCGACCAAGTAATCGATTTTATGTGGATATCATTCAGGAAGACCGAAACTTCACCCCGGGGGCTATCGAGGTTGCTGAACACAGATCTGAAGCTCGTTTCTGAAGTGTCGACCGCCATCAATCGATGTTGACCAAGTAATCGACTTTATGTGGATATCATTCAGGCAGACCGAAACTTCACCCCAGGGGCTATCGAGGTTGCTGAACACGAATCTGAAGCTCGTTTCTGAAGTGTCGACCGCCATCAATCGATGTTGACCAAGTAATCGACTTTATGTGGATATCATTCGGGCAGACCGAAACTTCACCCCAGGGGCTATCGAGGTTGCTGAACACGAATCTGAAGCTCGTTTCTGAAGTGTCCATCGCCATCAGTCGATGTTGACCAAGTAATCGACTTTATGTGGATATCATTCAGGCAGACCGAAACTTCACCCCAGGGGCTATCGAGGTTGCTGAACACGAATCTGAAGCTCGTTTCTGAAGTGTCGACCGCCATCAATCGATGTTGACCAAGTAATCGACTTTATGTGGATATCATTCAGGCAGACCGAAACTTCACCCCAGGGGCTATCGAGGTCGCTGAACACGAATCTGAAGTCCGTTTTTGAGGTGTCCATCGCCATCAGTCGATGTTGAACAAATAATCGATTTTGTGGCTGGATGGATACTCACTTGGGAAACTCAGACTCTGGCCAATCGAGGTCGCTGAACGCGAAGTCTTCTACCTGGCTGGATACCCGCCTGGGAACTTCACCCCGGGGGCAATCGAGGTCTGAACACGAATCTGAAGTTCGTTTTTGAAGTGTCGATCGCCATCAATCGATGTTGACCAAGTAATCGATTTTATGTGGATATCATTCAGGAAGACCGAAACTTCACCCCAGGGGCTATCGAGGTCGCTGAACACGAATCTGAAGTCCGTTTTTGAGGTGTCCATCGCCATCAGTCGATGTTGACCAAGTAATCGATTTTATGTGGATATCATTCAGGAAGACCGAAACTTCACCCCAGGGGCTATCGAGGTTGCTGAACACGAATCTGAAGCTCGTTTCTGAAGTGTCGACCGCCATCAATCGATGTTGACCAAGTAATCGACTTTATGTGGATATCATTCGGGCAGACCGAAACTTCACCCCAGGGGCTATCGAGGTCGCTGAACACGAATCTGAAGTCCGTTTTTGAGGTGTCCATCGCCATCAGTCGATGTTGACCAAGTAATCGATTTTATGTGGATATCATTCAGGAAGACCGAAACTTCACCCCAGGGGCTATCTAGGTTGCTGAACACGAATCTGAAGCTCGTTTCTTAAGTGTCGACCGCCATCAATCGGTGTTGACCAAGTAATCGATTTTATGTGGATATCATTCAGGAAGACCGAAACTTCACCCCAGGGGCTATCGAGGTTGCTGAACATGAATCTGAAGCTCGTTTTTGAGGCGTCCATAGCCATCAGTCGATGTTGAACAAGTAATCGATTTTGTGGCTGGATGGATACTCACTTGGGAAACTCAGACTCTGGCCAATCGATGTCGCTGAACGCGAAGTCTTCTACCTGGCTGGATACCCTCCTGGGAACTTCACCCCGGGGGCTATCAAGGTCGCTGAACACGAACCTGAAGTTCGTTTTTGAGGTGTCCATCGCTATCAATTGATATTGACCAAATAATCGATTTGGTGGCTGGCTGGATACTCACTTGAGAAATTCAGACTCTGGGCAATCGAGGTCGCTGAACAAGAAGTCTTCTACCTGGCTGGATTCCCGCTTGGGAACTTCACCCCGGGGGCAATCGAGGTTGCTGAACACGAATCTGAAGCTCGTTTCTGAAGTGTCGACCGCCATCAATCGATGTTGACCAAGTAATCGACTTTGTGTGGATATCGTTCAGGAAGACCGAAACTTCACCCCAGGGGCTATCGAGGTTGCTGAACACGAATCTGAAGCTCGTTTCTGAAGTGTCGACCGCCATCAATCGATGTTGACCAAGTAATCGACTTTGTGTGGATATCACTCAGGAAGACCGAAACTTCACCCCAGGGACAATCGAGGTTGCTGAACACGAATCCATCCAGCCATAAAATCGATTACTTGTTCAACATCGACTGATGGCTATGGACGCCTCAGAAACGAACTTCAGATTCGTGTTCAGCAACCTCGATTGTCAGGAAAGCGATATGCACTGGCTACTGTTCCTCACGGTGCTTCTCTAGCAGGACATGGTCGGCGTGTATGGCCTCAATGGTGCCACAGCCAGCTGCGAAGCCGCACTAATTGCTGGAAGGCTGGGCGATGTCACGAATTCGTCCGTCGACAATTTGCTCAGAGATCTTCATGCTGTACGAAAGCAAGCGAATCGGACGGTAACGAGAGTAGTCTGCAGGACTGCCCTTCTTCTACCAAATCGGGGTCGTCGAGCTCTCAACACTTACGTACTTTCGTCTAGGCTACAACCTGATCAAAAAACTTCGCCAACCACTCAGCAGGTGCCAAAACAGTTATCGACTGTCTTGTCGCCTAGACACACGTGATAGAGCGACTTCTTGTCTCGAACTTTTGCGTTCACGTCGTCTGTCCACAACCACGCCTGCTTGTCGACCTTGCGTCGCCGAGTTTTCGTAGTGCCGAGTTCCGACCGCGCAGCTTGACGTATTGCGCCGGTCGCCTTCTTCCAAGTTTCGTCGACAGTCGTGACTGTCGGTAACCGCACGCGAGGAAGCACAGCTGCTTCCTTCTCTTTCATTCGCCACCACTTGACTCTTGCTGCACCGCATCGCTCGATCTGCTTTAGCCTTGGGGGGCCGATTTTTAAGTGCAGATCAGCGGTCGATGCTGTGCTGCGACCGTCTCATACGGCACGGTCTTGGCATCTTCGAGAAGGTTTCGGTCGCGATCTTTCACAAGGAGAAAGTCTCTCCAAGTCTTGGTGCTTCCACTACAATATAAGGTGACGTGGGAGTCGCGTTTTCGGAAGACGGTATTCACTATGGTGATGCTATGCGATTGCGCGTAATCAAGCATACGCTCACTATCGGCGTTACAGGACCCGTATCCGAAACCACCATGACAGTTGTAAGCGTCTTTCGCAGCACCTACGTGCCCATTAAGGTGGCCAGCGACTACGACGGCACCTTTCCAAGTTAGCTCTGATGAATTCTTAAAAAGGCTCCAGAATCCATCCTTGACTCGCTATTAGCACCGGATCTGCGGAGCATACGCGAGGCAGAAGAAATAGAGTCGCTCCTTAGCGGCGACAACGATCTTCGTCAACGATCGTCAAAGCGTTCGACGCGTACAATGCTCTGTTCGCTGCAGATGAACAAAACATATTCAGATCCAGCGTTCGAAGCTGCATCCCATGATGTACATCTCATCACAAAGCGTCACTGCGGCTTGGTATTCTAAAGATTAAACTTCAATATTTTGAAAATTCCCGTTGCTAAAGTTAGCGAGTACGCTTGTTACCAGTGATCCATTCAAAAGAGTGGTGTTTTCCAAACAAAAGCGCGTGCGTCGCAGAAGATTCATGAGCTCCAGAAAACAGCACGAGGATGCGTATAGTGGAATAACTACGGCCGTCTCATACGGCACGGTCTTGGCATCTTCGACAAGGTTTCGGTCGCAATTTAAGAGTCTGAGCAAAGAGCATAGATAGTGAAACTTTTAACATCATGAGCATCAGTAGGTGTTAAGATCTAAAAATTAGACCTCTAGAAGCTTTCCGTACATTAATGAAGCGTTTAAAGCACTTTAAAACCTTCCTCGTCTAGAGATGCTGAAAGAAACGAAGGCCAATAGGTAGGGATTTCATGTACTAGAATATTATCAACGAGCCTGAGATTGGCAGAGTGCAGTTCTAACATATCACTCCATTTTTAGACATCTGAAGGCGGAGGGAACGTCGTGTCTAGAATGCAGCCTGTAGTTTAGATCTCGATAGCACAAGAACGGATACCATCTAGGGTTGGTGTTTCGCGCAAAATCTATTTGCAAGAGTTCCAGTTCCTGATGAACAGAAACATGGACGGTATAAACAAAAGAAAGTTTCCAAGACTAAGCGTTATTTAACCTGTAAATGACGTTATTTTCGTGGAGATAGCCGAGTGCGGAGGCTATTTGTGCTGCATAAAATCGGCAGCGTGATTCGGAGAAACGCTTTTCCTTTTGTAGATGAGAAAAGAGCTGAAAATATAGGTTGAGCCTCAAAAAATGCTCTTCACTCAGCCTAAAAATGCAAAGTCAAACCTCGCCACCATTAAGATGGTCCAGCACAAAGTAGAGCTTATCCTTGTTTTGGAAGGAGAAGTGAAGTGAAACGAGAAACGGATGATGAAAGTTTGCTTTCAGCACACTTAATTCTGCCATTACGTGCTTCACCTATGGATAGATCTGTCTTTTCGGTTTCCATCTCCTCTTGTTTTTACTTTTATATCTTCAAACATTTTGGAAAGCAGAAGCCAGAACCAAATAACGAATTTCAAGTATACCAACCTCATTCTTTTTTCTTATATGCTCTTTTGAAAGCACCTTCATTGCATATATTTTGCCAGTTTCTTTGTGTTTGACTTGAAAAACTCGTCCAAAGCTCCCTTTACCAATGGTCGTCAAGAAGTCGAAATCAGCCGGACACGCCCTAAACCTCAATTTTTCGGTAACGACCTTATATGCTTTCACAAATATATGCCTATTAAGAATACGTTGTCATTTCCTTTGGCCCTAGATCGACATGCGGTTCATCTTCCTCCTCTGGATCACCTAGAGCGTAGAACTCTCGAACATCATCGCTGAAAAGATATCGGTTGATTTATGGTGAAGAAATCTTCGAGAAAATCAACACTGAGTTCGTGATAAACACATTTCAATCTCGTATCCTCGCGCCGAGTGTTAACTGCTCAGTTTCCATTTCCGGTGAAAAACACCAAATAAAGACAATAAAGAAGTTATAACCTGGTGAGACCTAGCAACAAGTGAAGAAACGTTAGTCAACCAATCCAGCTATGCATGCAAGAAGCGAGTTTCAGTAAGATGTTTGTGAGACGCTAGTGGCGCCATTATACATGTCATGCACTACACAATGAAGCTGAACACATATCTTGAGTGCAGATCAGCAGTTTGATATTTCCTTCCCTTCATCACGTCTGATAAGTAACCTATCACCTACTTAGTTGAATGATTAACGATTAACGTTTGCGTCGTAGCCACAATCCAGCGTCGTCTCTTCTCCTGCAGCTTCGCATCTGTCTGTAGGAGTTTCTTTTTCGGTGGAGCAGCTGTTGACGTCGGAAGAGTGTCCTTGAACTGAAATGTGTTAGGGTAACTCAATACTAGGATGGGAAAGGTTATTTTCGGGTGTCACAGTTTTGTTATCACTAGCGGTGTCATTACTTTTAGCACAAATTTGCTCACAAACCAGGAAAGGGGTGGTTATATTGCAAACTAGGTAGAACAGTCGGAATTGTCTGCAGAAATATAAGAGATTATGGTTACGAGGGAATGCCGTCAGATTCCCATGGAACTTCGAATTGAGACCTATGTCACGTGAAAGAGCTCGCTGATCATGTAGACCAAATTTGCTAAATGGATGTACTGAGCGAGTTGTGGACGGCGGAAGCCGCGATGTCTTCCGTATGTTAGCCGGCGTTGGGCGCAGTATTGGGCAATCAGCGGTTCGGTTGGCAGTGCTGACAGCAGCGGCGGCGGCGCAGTGGTAGAGTGCTGCTCCAAAGGAGTGGATTCAATGGTTCGGTTCCCGTGCCTAACAGCTTTTTGCATTTTGTCACCTGTGTTCGACGAAGACCTATAATCTCATTTTTAGCACATTTTTGAGCGCTATGGTGGCTCGAAAGGGGGGGGGGGGAGAGAGGGTCACCATAGCTTTACTGCACCCCCTCCCCCTACTGGTTCGCACTTGCTGGTCCCGCCCTCACTAGTTCCTTTCCCTCTTTACTCTACCCCTTCACTGGCCCACTTTTACTGGAGTCCCTTCGCCTTTTAACTGGTTCCCCATTACTGCTCCTACCTTTACAGGTCTTCTCTTCACCGGTCCAGCGGTACTGATCCCCTTTCACTGTCCACCCCCTCCAACCCCCCCCCCCCCCTCCACCCTCTTTACTGGGCCCCTCATCACTGGTCACTTACCGTTCTCCCTATTCACTGCACACCTCTTTACCACCCCATTACTGGT
Organism: Heligmosomoides polygyrus bakeri; assembly: GCA_947359475.1. Lineage (NCBI taxonomy): Eukaryota > Metazoa > Nematoda > Chromadorea > Rhabditida > Heligmosomidae > Heligmosomoides > Heligmosomoides polygyrus. The sequence goes on from OX375870.1 coordinate 46,723,820, forward strand.
TCGCTCTTCACTGATCACCCATCGGTGACCCCGCTTCTGAACCCAGACACCCAAACACATTGGTGATATTTCTTCTGAATCCGTACGCCCGTTACTCGACGTCTATGAAAGGCCAGATGGACCGACGGAATAGCGGACGGACAGACACAACTGCTTACTCTTCTATATACAGTAGGATATCCGCGTTTTGTCTGCTTCCGAATTAGGCAAGGGAAGGAACTCCAGGATGTAGGCAATTTTAGCACGGGTGCGTCACTTGAGCAGCACCCTGGAGTCCCTTCCCCCGCCTAAATCTGTGCTCTCCTCCGAGTCAGCACAGAACACAAATTTAGGCGGGGGAAGGGACTCTAGAGTGTGGCTCACCTCCCGCTGCGGCATGCTATTGTGACCCCCTTCCCAACTACCACACCGCCCAAAAATGTGCTGAAATTATAGGTCCTCGTGAAACACAGGTCACAAAATGCAAAAAAGCCGTCAGAAATGAACCCAATCCTTTGCAGCGAGCACTCTACCACTGCGCCGCCGCTGCTGTCAGCACTGCCAACTCCGCTGCAGATCCTATTATATAATGCAGTGAGCCATGAATCACTGACGGGAGACAGCCGTTGGCATCTGCCGACAGTTGTCGCTACACCCAGCCGTTCGTCGTATCGCCGCCGTCAACCGTTAGCACCACAACATGGGCAGCGTGGCTGGCAGCCACGACCGCAGGTGTTGACTAAATACCACGACATTTCCACTGCCGGGTAGTCACCAACGAACACCCACTTGATGAGGTTTCGCAAGACGTCACCACGGCGATGACGAGCCGCTGCTGCCGGGTTCAGACAACACGTGAAGCGTTGCAGAAGAGGTCTGCGACGCGGCACGGCTCAGGTCCCATGATCTGTGATGGAAGATGTCGATATGGAAGCGCTTCACAGCAATTGGGGCGCTTCGAACAAGCAGTCAATATCGGTCGGTGTTATCGATCTTTTGAACGCGATACCGAATTTCTCTCAGATGCATTGAACGAAGGAAAATCAAAGTGAGACGGAACCCACCATATATAAAAGTGGAAGGCATGGGTCACTTTCTGTAGTGGTTCTTCAATATCAAAAATAAAGTTCCCACCCTCCCCTCCTCCATTTTTTCGACTACACCAGGCTCTCGTAAATAATCCTTCCCGTGCGTCTCCTCAAAACTAGTGGCCAATGTCATAATCTGAAAGACGCTCCTTTTGATTTGGAAATTGTTCACTTTGATCTCAAGAGCATACTCACTTCGCGCGCTGGGTTACTGACCTATTTCTACCTGCCCAGGTCCTCCAATTTTCAACGGTGAACCAGGAAAGGTCAGCAAAGAAAGTTGGTGGGACTCACGCTTGGTTGGACTACGCTTTCAACCAAGTCTCGTCCCTAGGTTCCAATTTTCTGCAGTGCTTTGACCAATTTCCACAGCACGGTATGCAGAGGAGGATAGTTTTTTTTGTCCTAAGTCACCTATTCCGATATTCGTCACACCTCCTGGCATAAAGCACGGCGACTGGACCGAAACGGTCAGACGTTCGAATAGGCTTGACGAGCTGCAATAGGTTGTTAGCACAACCTCAGACGAACCTTTCTTGAGGCTACGTTCTTAGCGTGGCCCACCATGCCCGAAGCCGGCGAAGCCGGCAAGCCTGGCGTGGCCCGCACATCCAGCGTCAGTCGCCGGTGGAGCCGGCGGAGGACGCTGGGTGAGGAATCACCTCTAGCTAGGTTTGGGCTACGTTCTTAGCGTGGCCCACCATACTCGAAGCCGGCAAGCCTGGCGTGGCTCCATCGGCGACTGACGCTGGATGTGCGTTCATGCCAACAGTTCCATGCGTCAGTGCGACGCTAGAAAACAGGTAATATAATAGAGACCTCGCCTTTCAGTATTTCGGCGAAAATCCGCAAAAAAATTCATTTCTTCGGCTTTTCAATAGTGCTTTTCGGATAGAGTGTTTTGGCAAAGGAAATAGTTATGTGTCATAATAAATTAGCTTAGGATCATCATCGCCATCCACGAAGTGGACAGGACATATAGAAACCAATCAGTTACTGACGAACGCTCGACTGCGCGAATAAAAGGCAACAAAATTACCACTTTGCAAGGAAATTCAGCTTAGAGATTTTGTCAGTCATTGATTGAATTTTTTTCGTGGTCAACCAACGTGATGTCGCCGTCGAAGACGTCAGTTCAAAATGCGGATCAAAGCTGTTGCAGTCGATAATGAAGAGAGACTGTATAATACTACTTGTTACGTGGCAAAGTCCATGTGAAGAACAATGCAGTCAGAAACTGTACGAAGCGAAGTCCAGAATAAGATTGGAAAAGTCCGAGCTCCAGAGTTTCGAGCGCGTGCCAAAAAATCGTGGAGCCACCGTCAGTTCTCAATGCATGTGAAACAGACCTCGAAGAGCCTCGGGCATCTTTCAGATGAGTCGTGAATAACAGATTCCTAAAGGCAGCATGCGGATTCAGGAGATTTGTAGACTGGTACTGGTTCCTCTCATTGATCCTCCCTTAACAGGAGACGTGTTCGGCACGTCTTCTGAATCCTCAGGCATGCTGGCCGGTGATTTCGGCATTCTCCCAGATTTATCCGATCGTGGTGGGAGACACGCGGGTATTATAGCCGAGTGCTCCACAGGTGGAAAGTTTCAATGGGGGGGGCAAATCGATATTATCGATGTCCTGGCCGATGAGTTAGGTTTTCTCACAGATTTAAACGATCATGGTGAGAGACACAAAGGTGCCCATGGCAGGATTGAAGTTTTCATCACGATAAATATCAGTAATGATGTATTAGCTGGAAGTATTCGATCGGCGACTCGGTCGATGACGGTTCCGCGTCCCCGGTCAGAGCCTCACCGCTGCAGCGGTATAGCATAGAAAGAAATCTGCACTCCACATGGTATTGGAAGCGGTGCGAAACCTCCTTTGGGACAGAGAGGCTTTTCGTGGTATGACCAATATCGTTCACTCGCTGAGTACCTATCGAAAATGTCGATATTTCCCTGACGTTGACCGTTTGAGTTTTAAGGGTGAATGTGCAGTCATTTTGGCTCTCGAGAGTGGGGGCCGTGCTGTAGGCAACAGGAGGGCTGGTAAACAGTCTAAGGGACGAAAGCACTGGTCTAGGAGCACTGGTCTATAATATAATATAATATAATATAATATAATATAACATAATATAATATAATATAATATAATATAATATAATATAATATAATATAATATAATATAATATAACATAATATAATATAATATAATATAATATAATATAATATAATATAATATAATATAATATAATATAATATAATATAATATAATATAATATAATATAATATAATATAATATAATATAATACAATATAATATAATATAATATAATATAATATAATATAATATAATATAATATAATATAATATAATATAATATAATATAATATAATATAATATAATATAATATAATATAATATAATATAATATAATATAATATAATATAATATAATATAATATAATATAATATAATATATATAATATAATATAATATAATATAATATAATATAATATAATATAATATTGTCAAGTCCGGGTCCAGCGTCCATTGGACCCCCAGTGTCGAGCAGTGTCGATATTTATCTTACCGTCGGCACTCTCCTCCTTCGGAACACTATCTCCTACGGACCCCTCTCCTTCGCCATGGCTGGGGCAGTCCGAACGAGGCCTGGGGTGATCCGCAGTGATCGGCATTGATCAGGAACCGCGGGAACCGCACCGCGTCGGACCACGCGCAGCGGGCCGGGTCCCCAGAGCAGTGGTCTTCGTTCCTTGCCGCGGAACAGCCGGTCCGGCCTTGAGGGCCGTATTTCTTTCGTTTGCTTCGTTCCATTTTATTCTCTAATCGCTTTCACGTGGGAAAAGGGTCCAGCCTCTCACTCAGAGACGTTAGGAGTGTAGCGAGCACATCATTAAGGGCTAGGTTTTGCATCGTCGGTCGAGACCCGGCGCCGTCATCCTAGTCTTGCCTCTCGTAGCCCACGGGACGATAATAGGCGTCTCCCGGACAAGGCAGCGGTAGGGTTAGGCACATTCCCCTTCCGCTGAGAGTGAGTGTTTTCGCTGAACGTAGCGACCAGGAGCCCTAGTGCTCTTGACATCTTTTGGTGCTCCACTCCCCACGGTCCCTTCTTCCTCTCCCACGGTTTTCGGCTGACATAACTAAATCATTACTTCGTCCAACCTTGTACCCAGCCGCACGCTTCACAGCCGGCTTTGGGTTCTTCGTGGCTAACAGCAGTTAGCCCCAATTCCCCTCTTTAGTGTAGTAGGCCAATCTTGAGCCTCCACGGTAGGGGTACTCATTGGGTGGAGACCCACTAAATTAGGGGAAGAGTCTAGGTAGTCCCTAAGGGTTTACACACCCGGCTCCCCCGTAGTGTAGACTCCCCAGCGAGTTCGGGCAGGAGTAGCGCGTCCGCCTCCTAGCCTGGTTGAGACGAGTGTAGTCGGCCTGAGTTTCAGTATGCGTTATCACTTGTGAGAAGTAGAGGGGGTGCTTTCCGGGCGTAGCTTCATCTAGTGGAGAGTCTAGTTGTTTAGCAGTCGGCTGGCGACTCCTGGTGGCGTTGCCTTAGCCTGACCTCCTAGGTGGGCTTTTACTGGTACTTAACGTACCCTCCTTCGCCCCGCATTTCCCCGGGCTCGGGCTACGCAGCGACCGCTGCATGGTAGTCGTCCTCACTGCTATGTGAGATTGGTCCTTGAGGATTAGGTAAGCACCTAGTTGAGTTGGTCTCCACCTGGTGGTCTATTCCTGCTCCTCCCTTGTCCCATCCGCCCCTAGTTGCGTGAGTGGAGCCCAAAGGGAGTCAAGAGCGAGTCAGTCGGGTGGTACCCAGACCTCAGTGTTCGGACGGCCCTGATTGCAACTCTCACATACTAACGAAACTTTGGTGGTGACATTTAATTCTTTTGAGTGCATTTAACCCGTTTGAGGTATTTAATTCATTTGAGGCCACTAGCATTTGCTCCTTTTGAAGCCATTTTGATAACTTCTGTATTCATTGTCGCGTTCGTTTCGAAGTCGTTGTTTTGCTGTTCCGTATTTGTGTTTGTTTTTAAGTTTATCATAAACTTTATAAAACCTACGGTGTAACTACCGTCTGGCATACGGTTCAGCCGTCGGATACCTAGAGGGGAGATAAAAGAAACACTATGGGACCTTAGGCGACCTTCTCTGAGTTGTCAAGTCGGATTAGGTACCGGTAGCTTCGGAAGAGTTTACTTAACGAAGAAGAACATAATGTCGGTAGACCTGCACGGTTTAAGTGCTTCTAGAAGCCCTTCTGCCTGTTCGCCTAGCGACGGCGCAGAAGGACACCGACTAAGTTCTCCGGGTGGAGAAGCGGGAAGGCCGGATGGCAAGGATAACCTCGCACCCACCTGCGGACCGAGTCGGGAGTTGACCAGTATGTTGTGTACCACTTTATACACTATGCCAACGTTAACAGTAACACAATCGGCATCATCCATACTTCCTCCCGCAACTCAATCAAATCAAAGTCCGCCAAACTTAACAATATAATATAATATAATATAATATAATATAATATAATATAATATATTAGGTTGGCAACTAATTTCGTGGACTCTCAAGCGCCTTCAACAAAAGTGTTCATAAACAAATAACAAATAACAGTTTTTAACCAAAGTAAGATCTGCTGGAACGCGGGACTGCTTCCCATTTGTCACCTACCTGCCCCATCTCACAGCTGTAGAATTCTTGTGCTTTTGAAGCCAAGAATCTTTGGAGGTGCATTTTGACATGGTCCACATTAATAAATCATCCTCCAACCAAGAAGTTCTGCAGCGTGCTATAAAGGTGCTAGTCATTTGGCGCGCAGCCTGTACTGTAAGGTGCGTGAATTAGACGCTCCCAGTTAAGGTCTTCGATTTTTTGAAGGTCCCGATTCGTGACGTGTGATCTGGCGTTATTTTGCTGATAGATAATTCCGCTCTTGAAAATCTGTCTGAACCGATTCCAGCCGAGTTCAGCCTGTGCGCGGCCAGGTTGGGAAGAGTAGATTACAGCATTAATGCTGGAACCGTTCTCGACGAGCTCCCAGAAGTTCATACCTTCTTGACACCATCAAACGGAGGGAACGTAGCGAACCGGACTCCTCAAAAAATAGAAGACCTTGACTGGGAGCGTCAAACTCGTCCACCTTACAGCTCAGACCTTGCGCCGAGTGAATACCACATTTTTAGTTCGGTGCAGTACTTCTTGGTTGGAAGACGATTTAATAATGTGGACCGGGTCAAAATGCACCTCCAAAGATTCTTAGCCTTAAAAGCACAATAACTCTATGGCCAGCTACCTGATATATGGGAAGCACTTCTGCGTTCCGAGGGATCTTATTTTAATTAAAGATTGTCATTAGTTATTTGTTAATAAATACTTTTGCTGAGTATTCTTGAGAGTCCACGAAATTAGTTGCCAACCTAATAATATAATATAATATAATATAATATAATATAATATAATATAATACAATGTAATATAATACAATATAATATAATATAATATAATATAATATAATATAATATAATATAATATAATATAATATAATATAATATAATATAATATAATATAATATAATATAATATAATATAATATAATATAATATAATATAATATAATATAATATAATATAATATAATATAATATAATATAATATAATATAATATAATATAATATAATATAATATAATATAATATAATATAATATAATATAATATAATATAATATAATATAATATAATATAACGTAATATAATATAATATAATATAATATAATATAATATAATATAATATAATATAATATAATATAATATAACGTAATATAATATAATATAATATAATATAATATAATATAATATAATATATGGTAAGTATTGATAGTGATAGTGTGCTGTTAGTAGCCACATGTGTAGTTGTTGCTGTGATATAATGTTTACTAGCTGTATTTTGTAGTTGTTTTGAATTGTTGCTAGTTTGTAGATCTCGTAGTCAATGTGTTGTATTGATTGTTTTCTGTGTGCCTGGCCGGGTCTCCGGTGCGCAGCGGCCAAGCCCGCCGGCCTGTCGCAGGGAGGCGTGGCCTCTCCCCTCTGGCCAGGGAGGCGTGGCTTCCCCGCGTCATCGGCCATAAGAGGCGATCGCCCGGGGCCCGCGCCATTCTTGTGCTGGGTACGAGATACTGAGCGGTGGCTCAGACCATCTGTCTGAATAAAGGCTTCACTGCCAAGGTACCGACACCGAGGAGAGAGAAATCATTTGGGGGCCGAACCGAAGCCCTAACTGTCCGCCTTTAGGTCGTTCCACACGGCTACGGCGAGGATTCCTGCCGCTTGTTTGGCAGTGTAGTCTCCAGAAGGGGGAGCGCAGCACATGTCAGTTGTGTGTAGGCCCACCCACTTTCTGGCAGATCACCGAGCGCGTGCATCGGCGTTCGCGAGCGTGCGTGTGCGTACACCCTCGTGTGGACGCGTGCGTTGCGTGCGCGATCGTGTGTGCGTGTGCGTGAACCCTCGCGTGGTCGCGTGCGTTGCCTACGAGGTCGGGCGTGCGTGTGTGCGTGTACGCTCGTGCGCGCCGAAGTATATACGGTTGCCAGGAAGGGGTGGCAGTAAAAGCGGTCAACGCTGCTGATCCACCCTTCTGCAGACTACGCTGCTGCAGGAATCCGTAGAAACTGCCTCACACGTTGTCTTTCAGAGAACGTGCGCGTAAGCAATGGCGGGCAGTGGCAACGATGTCACGTCGGCGGAGCTTGAGAAGCTGCTCCTAGACGAAGTCAGCACGTCAGATCAGCTGACCACAATGAGAGCCCAACTCGACCAGCTCCTGAAAGTGGTGAACTCGCTAGCCGAGCGCAATGCCACGCAGGTGAGAACTTCGGTTGAGGTTGTGCTCAATCAGATAGAGAAACTCGAAAGCGTGCCGTCTTCTCCGTGCGGGAAGGGGCGCAAAACGGCTAAAGCAGCCGCGGCTTTTGTCGAGTCTCTAAGCGACATAGTTCTCGACAAGTGCAGCATCATGAGGGATGAGCTAGAGAACTTGAAGCAAGTAGAGAGAAGAGAGCACGCTTTGCGTACAGCACTCTCGGATAAAATCTCTCCGCTCATCCACAAGCTATGCATTCAAGCAGGTCACATTGAGGTGTCCAAAGGTGAAATTGCGCGTACACCGAAAGCGACATCTGCAGAAGCAGACGGCGAAACTAGAGCGCACTTCGAAAACCAGTTGAATGACTCGCGATTGTTTCAGGAGTCACAGAATGCAGTGCGGCCAGAGGAAACCCTAGCGGTAATCGAGCAGTTGAACGCGCATGAGTACGAAGGCACCGTCTACCATGCTGAGTTCGATCCTGTGGGAGCCGCTAGAGGTGAGAGCACAGGTGGTGTGCAGTCCAAGCAGACCCTCGATCTGAACCCGTCATTGCAGAGAGAAGGGAGCGTATCGCCACAGCTGAGGAACAAGGGGTTGAGCTCATCGAGCCAGATCCAGTCACCCCAAAGAGGTTGGTGTAATGATCCTTATCAGCCAACGTTGGGGAACATGTTCCCAGCTATGTCCCTTCCCGATGTCGAGGTGTTCAGAGATCCACAAGGGAAACACTTCGACGAGTTTCTGCTTAGGTTTAGGATGAAATACCTAAACTTGGGTCTCCAGGACGAGATGCTAATCCATCTCCTCATCTCAAAGCTAGGGGGTATACCTAAAGCTATAGCCGAAGCACTGCCAGGACATGCGAAGACAGGTAGTCTAGAGAACTTCATAGAGGCTATGCGCTCTAAGTTCAAGATAAATGACTCCGCCTGTCAAATGAAAGCATATATGGACCTAAAACACCTTAAAAGAGTGGGAGACATAACCCAATTCTGCTTGCAGCTGGAGCGGTTGACAGCGTTAGCGTACCCTAACGCGTCAGAAGCAGAGCTTTCGCGAACAAGAGCAGGGGAATTGGTGTCTCAATTAACGGATTGGCCCGAGTATTTGCAACTCTATACAACATTGGAGGTGGCTCCAAAAGGTTGCGAATACGAGATGCTGAAGAGTCTTGCGCAGCGTTGTGAGCGCAGTAGGGAAGTCGCTCTAGCTATGGAGCAAAATACTCAGGAAGCGAAAGGCCAAGGTACAGGAAGGAAGAATACGGCGAATACGAAGCCTACGATAAATGCTCACGTCAACGACGTTGACAGACGAGAGCAACGATCTGAGTCGTCAGGTGCGGCAGGCATGGCACAGTCCTCTAGATGTTTTAACTGTCAGAAGTTTGGACACCGAAGCAAAGACTGTAAGCAACCTCGCACACATAAACCGACTCGCGAACATGACAAGGAAAAGCCGAAAGCCCTCCTCGCAACTCTTAGGCAATGGGGCTGCAGAGCAGCCGGCACAAGCCTAAACAAGGAGGATGAAGTGGTTGCGAAACAGAACCGAGGTTGTGTAGCCTCGCCAGGTTCTAAACACGTAGCAAAGAGTCTCAGGTGTTACAGGTGTCGTAAGGTAGGAGATCTGAGGAGAGAGTGTGAGAACGCTCGCGCAAAGGAACGAAGTCCGATTGAACCCGAAAGCTTTACGACATCCCTCAAGCGGTGGGCTTGCAGAGCGATAGGCTTACGGCCCAATGAAAGCGACCTTGTGGGAGAGCAAACACTGGTTGACATCCAGTTGCTCGGAATGAAGAAAAAGGCGCTGCTTGATACAGGATCTCAGGTTAGCATCATGCCTTTGAGGATCCTTGAGGAAGCGCTCGATACTGGTTTTGATTTGGACCGAGAGGTCGAAGAAATCAAGCTGGAGGGTCAGCGACCAATTTACGATGCTTCTGGAAATCCTATGCGGTTCAAGGGCGCGATAAGACTAAATGCCGAAGTTCCTCCAGGAAGGAAGCGTAAAACTGCGCTATTTGTAATGGATGGAACTGATGAGACGGTGCTGCTCGGCACCAACGCGTTGAGAGTTTTGCAGCTGTCATTCGATGCGGCTACATTGTTCTCTGATCGAGACGGTAGTGGGCAGGAATCGAAAAGACGACACTTCAGGAAAGCTAGAAAGCGAAATGCTTTCAGTGAGCGAAGTGGATCCGCTACATTCGCAAAGGGTACAGGCCTGAAGTGGGGCGAAACAAAGACGTGGAAGTCTGAGACGTCTTGTGCAAAAATGACGCTTAACAGCGTTGTAAGGTCGCAGGATGAGGATTGTTTTGGGAGGTTGAAAAGCATAATCGCGCAAAGGCCAATGCGTACGCAGCCTGATGTAGAAGCTGAGGGGAGGGGGGGGGGGGGAGTGGGACCAAGCCTTTCAGGATCCACACCGACGCTGGTCAGCGAGGACTAGGGGCCGTCCTTAGTCAGGAGGGGGAGGATGGTACACTCCACCCCGTGTGCTTTGCTTCCAAAAGTCTTAGTCGTGGCCAGAGAAGCTACAGGATAAGCGACCTGGAAGTGCTGGCAGTAGTGTTCGCACTACGGAAGTTTCACAAATATGTGTACCGACTACCGATAGAGGTGTACACCAAACACCCAACGCTACCTGCACTCTTAAAACGTCATAATGTCTCAGAGAAAGTCCTGAGATGGGCACGTGAGTTAGAGAAGTACAATCTGAAGATTGTTCATGTGAAGGAAGCTGCTAACCCAGATGCAGGCTCACTATGCAGGAAAGCTGATATCGTGAGGAGTCCGAATGGTGCCAAACACATTGTCAATGAAATAGAGCAGACGCAAAAGCTGCGTCAGTGTGAGGTCGGCAGAAGAATGTTGCGTGAAGAGCAAGTAGTCGAGAAGGCGCCGAGGACTCGACAACGCAGGAAACGATTACCGAAGGAGTTGGCAACGTCTTCACGGCAAACGAGCTGCATACAGGAGACCAATTCTTCTGTCACGCGACACTCCTCACGCCCGAGTTTAACCAAAGAGTCGGGACGACTCTTACGGCGTCCCGCGGCATGTTAAGTATTGATAGTGATAGTGTGCTGTTAGTAGCCACATGTGTAGTTGTTGCTGTGATATAGTGTTTACTAGCTGTATTTTGTAGTTGTTTTGAATTGTTGCTAGTTTGTAGATCTCGTAGTCAATGTGTTGTATTGATTGTTTTCTGTGTGCCTGGCCGGGTCTCCGGTGCGCAGCGGCCAAGCCCGCCGGCCTGTCGCAGGGAGGCGTGGCCTCTCCCCTCTGGCCAGGGAGGCGTGGCTTCCCCGCGTCATCGGCCATAAGAGGCGAGCGCCCGGGGCCCGCGCCATTCTTGTGCTGGGTACGAGGTACTGAGCGGTGGCTCAGACCATCTGTCTGAATAAAGGCTTCACTGCCAAGGTACCGACACCGAGGAGAGAGAAATCATTTATAATATAATATAATATAATATAATATAATATAATATAATATAATATAATATAATATAATATAATATAATATAATATAATATAATATAATACAATATAATATAATACAATAT
>OX375870.1:46735547-46791756 GCA_947359475.1 Heligmosomoides polygyrus bakeri
ACGCAACATTCTTTTGCAGACCTGATGCTGACGTATCTCTTGCGTCCGCTCCGTTTGACCTGCGATGTGTTTAGTGTCATTCGGACTCCCCACCGCAACAGCTCTCCTGCATAGTGAGCCTGCACCTGGTTTAACAGCTCCCTTCGCATGAACAATCTTCAGATTGTACTTCGCTAACTCCCGTGCCCAGCTCAGGACCTTCTCTGAGACATTAGGCCGTCTTAGGAGCGCAGGTAGCGTTGGGTGGTTGGTGCACACCTCCACCGGTAGTCCGTACACATATTTGTGAAACTTTCGCAGTGCGAACACTACTGCCAGCACTTCGAGATCACTTATCTTGTAGCTTCTCTGGCTACGACTAAGACTTTTGGAAGCAAAGCACACAGGGTGGAGCGTGCCATCCTCCCCCTCCTGACTAAGGACGGCCCCTAGTCCTCGCTGACCAGCGTCGGTGTGTCCTGAAAGGCTTGGTCCCACTCCTCACAGCTTCTACATCAGGCTGCGTACGCATTGGCCTTTGCGCGATTATGCTTTTCAACTTCCCAAAACAATCCTCATCCTGCGACCTTACAACGCTGTTAAGCGTCATTTTTGCACAAGACGTCTCAGACTTCCACGTCTTTGTTTCGCCCCACTTCAGGCCTGTACCCTTTTCGAAGGTAGCGGATCCACTCCGCTCACTGAAAGCATTTCGCTTTCTAGCTTTCCTGAAGTGTCGTCTTTTCGATGCCTGCCCACTACCGTCTCGATCAGAGATCAATGTAGCCGCATCGAATGACAGCTGCAAAACTCTCAACGCGTTGGTGCCGAGCAGCACCGTCTTGTCAGCAGTTCCATCCATTACAAATAGCGCAATTTTACGCTTCCTTCCTGGAGGAACTTCGGCATTTAGTCTTATCGCGCCCTTGAACCGCATAGGATTTCCAGAAGCATCGTAAATTGGTCGCTGACCCTCCAGCTTGATTTCTTCGACCTCTCGGTCCAAATCAAAACCAGTATCGAGCGCTTCCTCAAGGATCCTCAAAGGCATGATGCTAACCTGAGATCCTGTATCAAGCAGCGCCTTTTTCTTCATTCCGAGCAACTGGATGTCAACCAGTGTTTGCTCTCCCACAAGGTCGCTTTCATTGGGCCGTAAGCCTATCGCTCTGCAAGCCCACCGCTTGAGGGATGTCGTAAAGCTTTCGGGTTCAATCGGACTTCGTTCCTTTGCGCGAGCGTTCTCACACTCTCTCCTCAGATCTCCTACCTTACGACACCTGTAACACCTGAGACTCTTTGCTACGTGTTTAGAACCTGGCGAGGCTACACAACCTCGGTTCTGTTTCGCAACCACTTCATCCTCCTTGTTTAGGCTTGTGCCGGCTGCTCTGCAGCCCCATTGCCTAAGAGTTGCGAGGAGGGCTTTCGGCTTTTCCTTGTCATGTTCGCGAGTCGGTTTATGTGTGCGAGGTTGCTTACAGTCTTTGCTTCGGTGTCCAAACTTCTGACAGTTAAAACATCTAGAGGACTGTGCCATGCCTGCCGCACCTGACGACTCAGATCGTTGCTCTCGTCTGTCAACGTCGTTGACGTGAGCATTTATCGTAGGCTTCGTATTCGCCGTATTCTTCCTTCCTGTACCTTGGCCTTTCGCTTCCTGAGTATTTTGCTCCATAGCTAGAGCGACTTCCCTACTGCGCTCACAACGCTGCGCAAGACTCTTCAGCATCTCGTATTCGCAACCTTTTGGAGCCACCTCCAATGTTGTATAGAGTTGCAAATACTCGGGCCAATCCGTTAATTGAGACACCAATTCCCCTGCTCTTGTTCGCGAAAGCTCTGCTTCTGACGCGTTAGGGTACGCTAACGCTGTCAACCGCTCCAGCTGCAAGCAGAATTGGGTTATGTCTCCCACTCTTTTAAGGTGTTTTAGGTCCATATATGCTTTCATTTGACAGGCGGAGTCATTTATCTTGAACTTAGAGCGCATAGCCTCTATGAAGTTCTCTAGACTACCTGTCTTCGCATGTCCTGGCAGTGCTTCGGCTATAGCTTTAGGTATACCCCCTAGCTTTGAGATGAGGAGATGGATTAGCATCTCGTCCTGGAGACCCAAGTTTAGGTATTTCATCCTAAACCTAAGCAGAAACTCGTCGAAGTGTTTCCCTTGTGGATCTCTGAACACCTCGACATCGGGAAGGGACATAGCTGGGAACATGTTCCCCAACGTTGGCTGATAAGGATCATTACACCAACCTCTTTGGGGTGACTGGATCTGGCTCGATGAGCTCAACCCCTTGTTCCTCAGCTGTGGCGATACGCTCCCTTCTCTCTGCAATGACGGGTTCAGATCGAGGGTCTGCTTGGACTGCACACCACCTGTGCTCTCACCTCTAGCGGCTCCCACAGGATCGAACTCAGCATGGTAGACGGTGCCTTCGTACTCATGCGCGTTCAACTGCTCGATTACCGCTGGGGTTTCCTCTGGCCGCACTGCATTCTGTGACTCCTGAAACAATCGCGAGTCATTCAACTGGTTTTCGAAGTGCGCTCTAGTTTCGCCGTCTGCTTCTGCAGATGTCGCTTTCGGTGTACGCGCAATTTCACCTTTGGACACCTCAATGTGACCTGCTTGAATGCATAGCTTGTGGATGAGCGGAAAGATTTTATCCGAGAGTGCTGTACGCAAAGCGTGCTCTCTTCTCTCTACTTGCTTCAAGTTCTCTAGCTCATCCCTCATGATGCTGCACTTGTCGAGAACTATGTCGCTTAGAGACTCGACAAAAGCCGCGGCTGCTTTAGCCGTTTTGCGCCCCTTCCCGCACGGAGAAGACGGCACGCTTTCGAGTTTCTCTATCTGATTGAGCACAACCTCAACCGAAGTTCTCACCTGCGTGGCATTGCGCTCGGCTAGCGAGTTCACCACTTTCAGGAGCTGGTCGAGTTGGGCTCTCATTGTGGTCAGCTGATCTGACGTGCTGACTTCGTCTAGGAGCAGCTTCTCAAGCTCCGCCGACGTGACATCGTTGCCACTGCCCGCCATTGCTTACGCGCACGTTCTCTGAAAGACAACGTGTGAGGCAGTTTCTACGGATTCCTGCAGCAGCGTAGTCTGCAGAAGGGTGGATCAGCAGCGTTGACCGCTTTTCCTGCCACCCCTTCCTGGCAACCGTATATACTTCGGCGCGCACGAGCGTACACGCACACACGCAGCCTGCACCTCTTCGTTCCAGAACCATGTCGATTTATCTCCTCTGGTTCCTCCCTTTGTTTCTCCCAGGGTTTCTTGGCACATCTCAGGATTGTTTGGGCTACCCTCCTCCAGGTCTGATTCACGGGACCAGCTTTATCTGGAAGGCCTGCTTCGAGCACTGCCCTTCGTAGCTCGTTCCGTTCTGAGCCCCGCAGTCTCCACCATCGGATTCTGGGTTCCGTCCTCACTTTGGGCCTGGTGGGTAGAGTTATGCTAAGGTCGGCTACCAAGGGTCTATGCTGTGATGCCACGTCTTCTCCCGGAATGTCCTTCACATCCCGGACTGTTTTCAGGACAGCCCTTCGAACCAGGATGTGGTCGACTTTCGTCCTTCTTCCTCCGCTAGCATAGGTCACCTTCTGGCTCTCCTTCTTCGCGAAGAAGGTGTTACAGACAGCCAGATCGTGGGCGATAGCCAGATTCAGAATTCCTTCTCCATCCGGATTTATCAGGCCGATCCCTTTACCTCCATGAACCCTTTCCACTCCTCTTCTGCCACTCCCCACATGCCCGTTCATGTCCACTGCTATGGAGGGTAGTCGCCTTCTGGTACGGACCTTATGGCTTCCTCTAGCGAGAGGTAGAAGTCATCCTTGTCGTGCTCGGAGCATCCGGTCTGCGGAGCGTAGACAGACATGATGGTCCAGTAACCCTCCTTCGTGTCCAGCCGCAGTGACATGATGCGGTCGTTTATTCTTTGGACAGCCGCTACTGAATCCTTGAGGGACTCCGCGACAGCTATCCCTACCCCGTTCCTCTTTGTTTCCTTTCCGTTGTAGTACAGCTTGACCCCTTCTCCGATCTCCCTGGCTTTCGCCCCTTTCCATCGCGTTTCCTGCAGACACAGGACTTGTATCCTTCTGCGCTTCATCAGGTCAACCACTTCCCTAGATCTTCCGGTCAGCGTTCCCACATTCAGAGTCCCCAGTCGAACTAGCTTCTTTAGCCGAGGTCGTTTGGCCCTCGGTAGCCCTCGCATGCTGACCACAGAACTCGGGCGGGGGTTCTGTGCGCCACTTCCGGGTGACGTCCTAGCCTTTACACTGATTCTATTGCGACTTGTGATCATGGTTTTGTGACGAGGTTTGTCCATCAGCCGGCCTGTCAACCTGGGCCTGACGCTGGAACCGTTGCCATTTTTGCAGTTTTTGCAGGGCACGGCGTGCCGAAGCCGGAAGTCGAACCTGTGACCGTTTGTGCATGAAACTACACTATTAACCACTAGGCTAACTCGGCTAAAGTGCTATTTGGCAGCGAACCACAGTTATTCAGCATTGGAAAAAGAAAGGAGGAGCAACCCAGCAGACTGTAAAAACAACCGCCCAGTTCGCTTTCCCTCTGAGCATGAAGATCTTCGAGCGAATTGTCCACAGCCACATTCGTGAAAATGTTCAGCTTTCTACTAACCTGTACGGCTCTTTGCTGCGTGTGACACTTAAATACCATGCACGACGTTCGCCTCCTTATAGAAAAGCACGGCGAGAAATTGAAGCCGATGCATCTAGCATTCCTGAATTTGGAGAACGCCATTTATTGGGTATTGCGCGAAGTGATGTGGTACGCCTCACAACACCGGAGTCCCCGAAGAGCTCACAGAGTTGGCATAAATACTATACTCTTGTTCAAAGAGACGAGTGCAACCATCTACGTCGATAGAGTTTACAATATTTTTTAAAAATTTTTAACACATCAAGGGTCTGCGCACTCACCAGTTCCCTTCGTCGTCGTTATGGATGCCATATCATGCAGTCTTAGGCCATGTTTATACTTCGTCGCAGCGCGACACGACGCCACGTATAGTGGCCATATTGATTGTGCGACGCGACCGATCAATTTGGCCTCATTGCGTGGCCATCGCGTCGCGCTGCGACGAAGTGTAAACGGGCCTTTGCCCTAGTTTACACTTGCGCCGCTACGCGGCGCGGCACGATGGTCGGGATAGATATCGACCGGACGGCGCTAAAAATCGATATCTATGGCGATCGTGGTGCCGCGCCGCGTGGCGGCGCAAGTATAAAATAGGGCTTAAACGTTGCTTTACGCTGGTGGTGTAATGCTGGCTAACGACGACAACATTGCACTCCAGCGGCAGGCACAAGATTGGTGCTATCTCTTGGAGAGATTTGTGCATTTATGAAGACCGAGTTACCTAACGCGTGAGGCAAATAAGTTTCGTTCCTTTAGGTCCTTTTGGTAAACGTCATTGAGCTACAATCAAATTACATCAGCTTTCAAGTGCTTGGGAGCAGTCATCGCGTCCGACGGCAGTCGAAGATAGTGAGTACTTGTTGAAGTGAACTCAAGCGTGAATGCATCTAGGTACACATGACGCTCTTTGTCCGATGAGCTCTGCGACAAGAAGATGCCTGAACGCCTGAAGTCAAAGATCTATAGAGCAGTCGTCGTCACACAAGTCGCCATTTACGCACGGAGCCAATGCCTCGCCCGTGACTAGAGAAATTAAAGGCACCTAAACGAGGCTGCTGTGGACGAAGCCCGCCTGCAGTGATACGGCCACGTTCTTAGCACAAACAGTGTCAATCTGTCCGGGAGATGTCCTTAACCTGGATTGATAGTTTGTACCAGCACATGAAAATGGCAAGGAAGCATACCGACCAAGAGTTTGATTGGGAAAAGTGGCGGCAGCATATGAGGAAAGCTGACCGCGCTACTATGCCGGACAAACGCCGAAGAAGAAGAAGAAGATGATGATGTAATAAAATTATATAATATGAAAGATAAAGAACTGCGTTAATCAATCACTTCCAGGATATGCCACGAATTCTGCTGCGGGATATCGTGGAGGCGACTTGGATGGGTAGTAATGGGTATTATTGGATGGGTATTACTTGGCGGTGGTCAGCCGATGGAAAGGTGAGTGGTTTTTCCTCTCTAGACAAGTCTGCTACTAACTCACTAATCCCGCACGGATGGAAAGCTTGATTGCAAAAAACCACTACACGTGGTTTAGAATCTCAACATAATGCTAATATGAGTCACTGTTCACCTTAATATATAGCTCCTCGTAGTCGCGAATTCTCTTCCGAAGAACAGGACCGGAGTCGATTTGAATGGCGAATAGCTAAAACGATCACGTCACTCGAAAAGGATAATGCTTGAGTGACCTTAGAATGAATAGTTGGAACTTTGCAAGAAACTTAGTGTTTTTTATAACTGAACACGTGAGCAACACGACCTGACTCTGTAAATCACATCCAATTGCCTGAGGGAACCCTTGCTACATATGTTATCTTTAAATGTGAGAGATTCTCTACAGGATCCCTACTTACTGCCAGCATTGTGCCATACATTCCACTTACAAAATAGGGATAGGGTGTACTTCCTATTTCTTCCTCATTTCGCTTTTGTGGTGGAGTCAACAACAAAAGTGAACTCGTATGGGAAGAATTAGATTCTTCAAGAAATCTGATTTAGAGCAAAAATGAATGTGAAAAATTGGAAACACTGACCGTCTTTTTGTCGGCAGAGACGACGACGTCACAATTGACTGCTGGTGGTTTTCGCATTCTTAGCGAGTTGATCGAAATGAAAATGTGATGCTTGAAAGTGTTTGAGGACGTGACGGATTGGGTTATGAATGGTGAGCGGGGGTGGCGACGCCACGATTGCACGTTTGTTTGCGATGGAAATCGTATTTCGCTCAATGCGTAAATCCATATTATCTTTTCAAATTTCAGTTATTTCGAAACCCTAGAGTAGAATCCGTATGGAGAATTCGCACTACTGCACTAAACAGAAAACACCCAGTAAAAGGTAAGCAACGTTTACACCAAATGTGTTCTGAATTCAAATTCATTTCGAAGTTGTTGATGGGTGGCGAGTTTGAACAAACTGCGAGAGTTATGAAGTTATGAAGAAGTTAGAAAAAGCAAAATGGAACTCAATGCTGACAGATAAAGCACACACGCGAAAGAGACAAGAAGCAACTCATCGCGTTATCTTATCGCTTGCATTATGTCGGCAAAATCGAAGCACACTTATATGATGACGATTGGTAAAAGTAACAGTTCTTCGCGGGGAATCAAAACTACATTTTAAGATTTCTTAACTACAGAAATGAAAATCTACAGAAAGGTTGGGATGATGGTATAACACGAACAGCATCCAAAATCATTCATTCTTTGAGTAAGATTCGAGAAACTATTGCGTACAAATTTTCGTAAAATAGATTTAGCTTGACCGTCGTCTACCATATCGTTATCATTTAGCTAAACACTACATAGGTGAAATTTAAAGGAGTTGTAACGAGATGAAGTCGAACAAAGGGATTTGCACATCGATTGAAGGGCTTTCGAAAGCTTTTATATGGTATAGCATGCGGGATAAGACGTTAAGGTAAATGAAAATTAGCCCCTCTGCGGTATGCGTAGTTCGAGAAGATACGGTGAAGGCAATTTTGAATGCATATACGGGTTTTACAGTAAATTATGATATCAACGTGTTCTTTCAGTAGTATTCATTTTCAACATATAGTTAGGAAGTGTTAGTCATGGTCGAGGATGAGGTTCGAGAATCGAACGAGGAACTCTACTGTAGCATGGTTTAAAGAGAGCAGGGTCGTTCTGTGCTTTGCTTATAGGAGACGACTGTCTCGTATTCTGCTCGAGCCTGTGCTGCCACGCGGGACTCTGTCTCGAACTAAGTTCGCTTTGAGGGCGGTCGGTAAACGACCGCGACACAACACGAAAACCTCAAACTTGGGAAACTAAATCTTTTATTTCAAAATCAACTATGATTACGGAGGAGCAAATGGACGATATAAATGGCGACACTAAAAATACAAGATATACAAGATAAGTTTCGGAAGATGAGCCGATGATTGTCGAATTCCCTCTCGTTGTTTAGGGAGCCTCTTATACAGTATCGTGAGGCTTCTGATAAGACACGCGATAAAGCCTATGTTTCTTGAGAGCAGCTCACAGATGAACAACTAGATAAACTCCTCAAATTTTCGAGATCAGTCAGCTACGGCAGACAGAAGTGTCAAATGACAGTTCAACACAAAAAGCAGATCAGTTGTCGCCTTTGCGCCCCTCCTCAGCGAGTGTTATAGAAGTCGGTGTTCCTTTTCCATTAGAAGTATTTCCTCTGCAGCTCCAGCCTTTGTGTCATTCGTTTCGGTTCCGGTTCACGACATAGCGCTAGATTACGTCCATCATCGTCCGATACCGCGTCTTCGAAGACCGTTCCTTTAAGCGAGCGCAATATGAGCACCGAGGAGTGCTGAACTCGAGTGGCTGCTTACAAATTGTTTCGAGATATTATAGAATCGGCGTCTTTCGCTGTTTCTCTCCTGATGATCGCCACTTCGGAGCAGAGGAATCGCCTCGTTCCTCTGCTCCGAAGTGGCGATCATGAGGAACTAGTCAGCCATGTCGTGGCAACACGCTCCGCAAAAAGGGCACAGAAGCCATGGCTCAATGCCTTTAGTGGTTTATCCCAGCTTACTGTAAGGAAAGTTCCTTAGACACATTTCCATGACCGTATTTTTTGGCTTTGATGGATATGATCTTCAAAATCAGCACTTTTTTACCAGACGCTTTGTCAGAGTCGAAGGTTGAGCTCACCTTTCAGAGAGCTTCTAACCATCTAGTGCCTCACCAGCAGTTTCTATGAGGTCACCTTCATCACTTACTTGATCCACATAGCGCTTGCATGGATTTGTCGTCTTTTTTCCGGTGGTTGTTCGTTAACTCTTGACGCCACTGTGTTGACAGTGGTCTTCAAAGTTGATGTCTCGTTCTGCTCGTCGGTCTGCTGCCAGGTCGTCCTTTGGAATACTTCGATCGCTCCGAGGACCTTTACGATGTCGTCGCACGCCGTCGAAGACCATAGCACTGCTTTGGGCAGTATAGGAACCTTTAGCTATGGCCTCAGGCTTTCCGACATGACCCTTAGCTGCTCCGTTACCTCGGCGTAATTTGTAGCTTCTCAGCGCTTTCTCAGCATACTCATAAGCCATTCTATTCTCCTACCGAAAGACGGAACCTCGGCTTCCACCTGGAAGTGGTACATGTATACGAACCGTGAGCAGAAACCGAGTTACGAGACGAAGAAGATGCTCTTTGATCGCGCCGGCTTAACATGGAATTTCCAAGGCTTGCGAACTTGTTCTGCTCCTCCTTGTGGAAAGAGACGTCGCTGAGAATTTGAAATCACCGAAAGCGAAGTTCCTTGTCATCGCGAATGTGTTGCTCGACCTCGAAAGTCGTTCTCAATCGGCTTCGAAATGTTCACTACGCGCTCTAGGTATATCGGGCCTGTGTAATCGTCAGCTGTACTAATCCTAAAAAGATGAAAGAATGGGGATTTCGAAGCATGACTACAATCACATTATTCAGAACCATGCCCGAGTCAATGACCAACATTCCAGTATGCTGAACCAGGACATCGTTTGAGCGTAGAGGATGGCAACATCAGGGTTTTGGAGTAGACAAAAAATCTGCCTATGGTACATACCAGGGATGGGCGGCTTAACCGTTATTCGTTATCCGTTATCCGGTTTCCGGGGGAGGGTGGTTTGGCCTATCCGTCTTGTTGTTCGTTATCCGGCGGTTTTGCGCCGGATAACGAACAACAATTTAAACGACTCCTACGTTTGAACGTGGTGATGGGGGATTATGTAAGTGATCCTTCACGATCGTAAGAGTGGTCGTCAGGAACAACAGAAGTCATTAAAATCCAGAAGGGCTAATTGAGGCATTTCCTCACTTGGGAACTGGTTACGTAGTTTCAAAGATACCCAACATACAGCGTTCCAGAGTCGCTAAACATGAACCGTACATCTATAAGGCCTACTAGACATACAATTGTTCCTTCATTTCTGCTCATTTGCACAACCAAGAAGGAATATGAACTGCTATTAGCAACCATTAGAAGTGTAGGGCCTGGCTCAAGCAAGAAAGAATTTTTACCGACGACATTTGCGTCGCATCGTTTGTGGCTCCATGATTGTAGTGTGTTCGATTTGATTGTATGCTATTATGAACTGTCAAACAAATAAGAAGCACAGCAATGAATACGAGCAGAAGAGAAATAGGTTTAAGCCAGATATATAGAGAGAGTGACTTCTCCATTAAAAATTTTAGCGGTGCAACAAACTACTTACTAAACAAACTCATAGCCGATGCTGCAAGACATGCAGATTCGTTCTAGTTTGTGAGTTTCCCTGTGAAACTTCTCTATCACATAGGAAAACACTCACTTTTAGGGATGCGTCGGTTATAGCTGTCCCTCTGGATATCAGTCCTTGAATGTGTGTTTGGCTACACAAAATACTCACAGTTACTACCCGATAGAAAGTGGTATTGCATCCATCCCTGACAATTCCACTTGAGTACCTTGGATCATGGGATGCTATTGAACAGCAACAACAATAACCGTTCTTATCATGGTGTAGGATCAAGATTGTTATGTGGACTTTATGCGGCTGGACGTCTCCCGCCTTCTTCATAGCATGGAAAAATCAAGAGACCTCGGGAGAACGGCTCTTCCAAGGACCATTCTATTTTTCAGCCGCTTCAATTGAAAAAAGACTAGGCGGCTGATAAATGAAACAATAGAGGCAACGCTCTAGAAAAAGGAGAAAGGCGGTGTTAGATTATCTTCCTGCTGATGGGCAGAGGGGCGCGTGTAGCGCAGTCGGAGGAGGCGCCGACTGTCGCGTGCACCCGATACCAGGTTCCTGGTTCGGATTTCCCGCCCAGGCCAACCAAGCCTTCCGTCCCTCCGGGGTCGGTGAATTGTATGGCCAAATACGCATTCAAATCTCCTCCACGACATCCCGTAGAAGTAGAATGCGTGGCACATCCAAAAAGGGTTTGAATAACGCCGTCCTTTATCCTTATCCTGTTGGGCAGAAATTCCCATACAGCGTGGCTAATGCGGCGACCGCACTGCGTTAAAAAAAACTTTGAAAATTTCTAGGGATGGCTTATAAATTAAAAGTGCTTCAAATCCTGATCTGCCGTTAAAATTAGAGCAATTTAAATAGAGTTTTATTTTTTGTTGTTTGTTCGTTATCCGTTATTCCGTTATCCGGCCATTTAGGGCAAATTTATCCGTTATCCGTTATCCGGGTTTGAAGTTTTATTATCCGCTCATCCCTGGTACATACGGGATTGAGCTCGCTATCATGACTCACTGCTTTCGTTGAAAGTTGGCCGCTGTAAGCGTGCACACGGCCTTGAACTCGCGAGCATGAGTCACAGTTGCGCACAAGTGGCCAGCCTCCGTAAGCTGCCTCATCGTGGGATCGAACGAGCTAGCATGAGTCACTGTGCTCATGCTAGCGCGTTCGATAAGTCACAGTGCACGCAAGATCGATTCGGTGAACATGAATAATGGACACCCACAACAAGAAAGTCACCCACAACATACGAACACCAAGCATACGGATTCGAACACACATGTAGGAGAAGCGTGTGCAAAGTGGAGAGCAATCACTATCAGCACCACGATCGCGAACTCGCGGATGTGAACCGCAGTTGTGCTCTAGGTGCTACGGCTCAACAGCCGGGCATCTTCAGAGAACTTTGAGGTGATGGGAGTGAACGCATGGTTGAACTCGCGAGCGTGCACATGCGAGCATACGAAAAAATAAACATACAGAGCAGGGTACCACACAAATGGGGGCGACCATTACTACTCACTACGACATCTAAGCGTCGTGAGAAAGATGTAGGTGAGGAATACTGCCTAAGGGAGAGTGATGCTAGTTGCCACCAATGTTTTGTACCAGTGCAAAAACACACTGGCAATAGTTTAGAAATCGGAAAGTTGAATTTCTGAGCACTTAAATTGTCACCGTCCATGGTGATCCTCAAATCCAGGTCGAGAAGGTGAAGCAACTGGCACCGTACCCGCTTGAAGGCGACGGTCGGGCAGTGTTGCATATGTGCTGATACCACTCTACTCGCTTAGGATCTACGTGTCCTCTTTAATCAGACGTTCACCTACACGTTTAGAGGAGCGAGGTTTTCTCAATAGAGACTATTCTTGCACTCTTCCGTTGTACTCGTCTTGTCGAAATTCACTGAACCACCGAACACGGTGAAAGGGGGACTATCGCCTTCCACGTCTTAAGCACCCTACATATCTTGGTGCACCGGTCCACTAAGCCAACTTACTCCAGCGTCAAAGGGTGACATTTTTGATCCCTGGAGAAGAGACAAGCAGACGCGGGAGTACAATACCGCTCCTAATTCGTGAACAATCGACGCTTTGCGACAGATTTTTCCGTCGCAAACCGTCGCAGTGCCATAACTTCGTTCAAATTAAATTATATGAAAACTAAATTACACCATTAGATTCACCTCCCTTCTACCAATCCAACTACCTGCATGATCTGTGGTATTAGATATTCTTGACCTAGTTGTGGAGCTCGTCCTCTCGAATCGTTGGGAGCAGGAAATTTGGGAAACCGAGCACACCGCTGAATTCGGCTAATCGAGTAGAGTTCAGATATGCAATTAACTTTTACTCTACTCCAAGGTTGACCTACAATACCGCTCAAATTCTTTGAAAAAGCGTCGCCTTGCCACAACGTACTTTAAAATTGCTCCTGTGGATTCCAACTAACACCATTCGAATCCCCTCTTCACTGCGCATTCGATGCTTCCAAGTTGTGTTTACTTCGTCAACCTATGTCCTAGTTATGGTGCATTTTCGTCTGGAGGGCCCTTAATTGATTTACGACCTCTCCAAAACTGCCATTGGCGCACACTTCGGACACTCCACCAGCCGATTTCAGCGAAATCTGGATTTCTCTATTTCTCTCAAAAGATCTGAATTCAGCTTGCTGTGACTATCATAGTGACACTAAACACTGCTTAGTTTGGTTGATTTTGATCTCACCGCATATTTATTCCAATTGCTCGCAAGGTCTACTTTCAGAAAGTCCTTTCCCACTAACCACCCTTCCTTTGCAAGCATTCATCTACGTTGATTTAGCTGAGAAAAGCTCCTTTCACGTCTGGTAAAACAGCTTAAGCGGCCGCTTTAATATGTTTTCAGAAACGCTGTTTTTCGTCCAATGGAGGATTCCCCCATTTCGAATTCGTTGTAGTGTGTATAAAAAAGCAGTGAAGGTGATCCAACTTTTTTCAGTGGACGGTAATATGGTCGGCATTCCAAAACTAGCAGCAAATAATACTGGCTTCCTTCGGGGTGGTAATTTTGTGGCCTTTACTGCTATCCAAATTTCGTGTTTTATCTCGTTTTCTTCAGTTTAACCTTCGGGTTGTTCTTCAATGAGAAAATGGTTTGGTTAGCCGTTTTCGCCGCGTCAACAGCTCTTCGGCAATATAATATGGCTCAAATAGGATATGGTCGAAATTTTGCCCTTTCTGCACGCAGTCCGTTCTGAGAGTGGGACTTGGACTCGGCCCGAGCCCTGACCGGACTCTGCCAATGCACCATGACCGGACTCCTGCCGTTGTGTTTGGCTGGACTATGCTTTCGGTGGTTCTAATATTGCGGCAGAGTATGGAAGGAAATGGTAGAGGTTGTGTGGTGTAAGATTTATTATCGATTACGAACGGCATGGTGACATGCGTCCAATATAAGTGGGAATGAAGACACTTGTGGTTGGACCTGTTTCTTCCTACGTTCTGCTGCCTCTCCGGTGCTAGGCTCATTGTACACTTGTGGACATGTTGTATTGGCGGAGTCGCTATTGATTGTAGTCTTGACAGTCCTACGAGCGGACTGAGCGAGACGTGCGACTGTCCCGGCAGCCGTAGACTGGCTGTGCCGGGGTGGCTGAGCGGCCCGGCTGCCCCTGGAGCGGGCAGAGCCGGACGGGCCCCGACGGGACGTGGCGGCTGCTATTTATACCCTTGCCACGCCCCTTGCCGGTGATACCGCCTCCTTGCCGGAGGCCCAGCTTCCTTGCCGGTGCTTGCGACGGTCGAGTCGCGACACTCCGGCCTGGGCGAAGGGGAAGACTTTATTTGAAAATTGTTAATGAGCCTGGGCCGTATTGGCTGCGTTGAAGTAAAGTAAAGTTTTAGGTCGTGTCTTCTTTCCCTTACAAATCGACCAGACATTATATCGTTAACACAATTATACCAAAATCGACTAAGTGGATAATACACACACATAGAATACCACAAATAAATGGAATCAGCAAATAAAAACACATTCATATCGCATCATATCAAGATTGCATAGACGAGCATCCTTGGAAAGTAGATTGCGTCGAGTTGTTGAATCCGAACGGGTCCTTTTTTCTAAAAGGTCATTCAAGTTTTCACAAGCTATTCAAATCTTCTAAAGGTGATGATCCTGCAGTTAGCTATGAATGCAGGTCTTGCAGGTTCGAGTAAAGCGGAGTGTTGTCTTTACAGAAGGTAGCTGTCTGCGGGATTATGGACGAAGGTTTTGTTTGAGGAATGTTGTCTTTACAGAAGGTAGCTATTTGCGGAGTTTTTGCTGAAGGATTTAACTTGAAGCAATCTGCTCACATGTGGAACTCGTATGTGCAAAAGCTGGTATGGTGGCCTGTCATTTCGGCAGATCTACCGGCCAGACGACAATAAAGGCAAGTAGATTTTGGTCTACAGGCTGTGGTCAGGTGTTTAGCTGGTCCTAAGCAGCGTTCGCAACGTTTCTTTTCCGTGAGGCAATCACGACGAGCGCTTAGAGTTGGATAGGCGGTACATGAGCTCGCCCAATGTCTTTCTCCACAGAAAACGCAATCGGAGAGAAGATCATTCTTTTTGGGATGTGATGATTGAGGATTGGGCTGCTGCATAGTCGGCTGACCACTCGATTGTTGTGGTCTAGCGACTGCTGTAGCCTGAACTTGCGGTTGATATGTAGTGTTGTTTTCGAGTTTTAGAGCGTATTGATCTAGTTTGTGAGAGAGTTGTGTTACTAGTTGTTTTATTTTCTTTTGTGGCAGCTCGTAGCTTACACTTTGAGCATGACGCTTTTCAGCGCGTTTGTTAGTTTCTTGTATTGTTTCAAGGATTGTTGTAACATCCTTTTGCAGGTTTTCGAGTTTGACCTCAACCTTTCTTATGACATACGGCACCTCGAGTAGGGCGTATGGAGGTTGAGGCTGGTGCTGAGATTGTGGTTGAAGTTGTTGCAGAGGCTGGGAAGGAGGTTGAGGATAGATCGCGTTGAAGTCGTAGAATGTTTCTTGAGGCGGCTGTGCAGCAACGTTAATTGTATTCCGAGACGTTGATTGTATTTCAAGACGTTTGTAAGCTAAAGACAGTGTGGCTCGGCGTCGTCGAAGAGTCTTCCTTTCGAAACCATAGGTGGACTCTACGACGAACAACTGTTTCTAAGTTGTGAAGGAGGTCTGTCATATTCCATACCGTGTTGGAGTCGTATTCTCTTTTTGCCACTTCTTCTTGCGTAGCATAACAGAATTTGCTAAGTATAGTGTGAAGGAGACCGGTGTTGTCGACCGCTTCACCTTGTTTCCTCATTTCTGCTACTATCGCCAGGATATCGTTAAGAGTGTTTTGATGTTGTCTTGGATCATCGGTGCTCACAGGAAGCGAACGTAAGCGTCTGAGAAGGAGTGCCTTTGCCTGTCTAGGGTCGTGGTATTGAGCTTTCAGTTGTTGTACCGCTAGCACGTATGATTGTCCGTTTTGTGGGATCATTCTGAGAGCTCTGGCTGCATCGTTCTTGCAGCAGCTTAAAAGAATTGACAGTTTTTCGAGGTTACTATATGGTTGGTTGTGAACCAGCTCTTCAAAGAGTTCCCAAAATGCTTCGAATTCTGTTGGGTCCCCAACAGAATTCGAAGCATTTTGGGAACTCTTCCCAGTAGCTCACGACCGTATAATCGGCGTAGCAAATGAACTTGGTTCGAAGCGTCTGGAGGGAAAATGTCTGTAGATGGAAAATTGTGACGAGGAACCTTCGATACCTCATTTGTTTGTGCCGTTGTATTAGAAACATTCAATTGTGGTATGTCGGTTGACTGAACGTTACCACGATGAGCTGAATTCAGCTGGAGGACATCAAGCCTTGAGGCGGCTTCTTGGCATTCGAGTTCGACTACACGTTGTTGCAAGCGATGTCTCATGCTTGCACTAGTGTCGAGGACCAAGTCCCCTTTCCTCTCTTCCCAGTAGGAATCGAAGTTAGATTCTAGTTCAGAGCCTTCTTGATGGTCTTCACGTTTAATGACTTCGATGGACTTGACGAAGCCTGCATAAGCAACTTGTATGGTCTGTTCTTTGACTTCAAGAAATTCGATGATATGGCGAACCCTTGCTTTATTGGACAGAATGAATCGAAAGATCTCATTGGAGTCGATGGGGTATTGCCAGGGATCTTTGAAGGCGTCCCCGCCTTGAATGAAGTCTTGAAGCTCGTTAAGAAGCCGCGTAGCTGTTGCTTAGCGGACTTGAGCGAGAAGTTTGCCTGAGCTTGAGGCATGCTGGAGTGTGCGGGCAGCTGCTGGGAGGCTGCCTATATTCCCTCGAGGGGCGTGGCCTTTGTGGGCGGGGTTTGCTCGGGGGAGGCGAGCGGCCGCGAGCGGCCGTGGGTGCCTATCGATGGTGGTGGAGGCCGCGGCTGCGATGGCAGCGGCGGCGGCGGCCGTAGTGGCGGCCGCGGTGGCGACGGCGGCGGCGATGGTCGCGGTATTGGTCGCGGCGGAGGCCGCGGCGGTGGTGGCGGCGGCCGTGGCGGCGGCCGCGGTGACGGCGCCGGCGGCCGTGACGGTGGCCGTGCTGGTGGCCGTGGAGGTGGCGTGCGGCGCGGTTTACACAGCAAAGCAGGTGGCATGCGGCGCGGCTTACACAGCAGAGGCAGGTTGTCGATAATCTGAATGAGCGCGGTATTGATCGAGGTTTGCTGAAATTTTTATAAATTTTTATACACACTACAACGAATTCGAAATGGGGGAATCCTCCAATGGACGAAAAACAGCGTTTTTGAAAACATATTAAAGCGGCCGCTTAAGCTGTTTTACCAGACGTGAAAGGAGCTTTTCTCAGCTAAATCAACGTAGATGAATGCTTGCAAAGGAGGGGTGGTTAGTGGGAAAGGACTTTCTGAAAGTAGACCTTGCGAGCAATTGGAATAAATATGCGGTGAGATCAAAATCAACCAAACTAAGCAGTGTTTAGTGTCACTATGATAGTCACAGCAAGCTGAATTCAGATCTTTTGAGAGAAATAGAGAAATCCAGATTTCGCTGAAATCGGCTGGTGGAGTGTCCGAAGTGTGCGCCAATGGCAGTTTTGGAGAGGTCGTAAATCAATTAAGGGCCCTCCAGACGAAAATGCACCATAACTAGGACATAGGTTGACGAAGTAAACACAACTTGGAAGCATCGAATGCGCAGTGAAGAGGGGATTCGAATGGTGTTAGTTGGAATCCACAGGAGCAATTTTAAAGTACGTTGTGGCAAGGCGACGCTTTTTCAAAGAATTTGAGCGGTATTGTAGGTCAACCTTGGAGTAGAGTAAAAGTTAATTGCATATCTGAACTCTACTCGATTAGCCGAATTCAGCGGTGTGCTCGGTTTCCCAAATTTCCTGCTCCCAACGATTCGAGAGGACGAGCTCCACAACTAGGTCAAGAATATCTAATTCCACAGATCATGCAGGTAGTTGGATTGGTAGAAGGGAGGTGAATCTAATGGTGTAATTTAGTTTTCATATAATTTAATTTGAACGAAGTTATGGCACTGCGACGGTTTGCGACGGAAAAATCTGTCGCAAAGCGTCGATTGTTCACGAATTAGGAGCGGTATTGTAAGTTGGTTTACTAGGCCAATGCACCAAGATGTGTAGGGCGCTTGAGACAAGGAAGACGGTAGTCCTCTTTCACAGTGATCGGTAGTGCAGAGGATAGGCGTGAGGGGACATTCGTTAATTGTAATCCTTGAAAAATATAATTCTATTTTGGTTGTGTAATGTTTGTTTAAAATTTAGATATATCTCACTTGGTTTGCAAACTGCCCCTTTTCCGTGTAAAGATGAGCGATTTTAAATTAAAAAGCGTCCAGTTTTAAGATGAAGTGTTCGTTTTTAAAAATGGAAAGCGTTAACAATGAAAGGTGTTTGGTTGGTATATAAAACAAATAAAACAGCCTCTGCTGTAGGGGATTGTATTGAAAAGGTACGATCGTATTTTTTGGACACCGTGTATAGTCGAATTATATTTTTTAAGTCACGGTGGTAGTGGAAGGCAGAGATGGCTGAAAAAACAAGGGGCTTGGTTATTCGCCCAAATTTTTTTAAAATATATTATTTAAATAAATGAAAGTATAATACGCGGTGTTTTTAAGTGATTTGGAAGCTTCTCCGTTCGATTTGAAAGATATCCAATTGGAGCTGCAGTTTCAATTGAAAAGGGTTCGATTTGATATGAAAAAGTCCATTCGAAACCTTTTAATGAAAAATTGTTACAGGAAGAAATGCTGAACTGGATAAGCCAAAACTGGACATGCATTTCTCAATGAGAAGATACCTAGTATTAGCCGCTACGCGTCACCGGAATTCAGAAGCATTCATGGACACATCGTGACGTGTAATGGTAATCTGATGGAAAAACCAGTGGTTTATTCTTCCCATGTAGTCCTGCCAACTGCCCATTACCCTGCCCTCAGTCACGAATGATGTTTCGTCATAGTTTTGCATCAATTTCGTTCGTTTGGGTTAGGAGAAAGAGACTATAGACACGATCACTAGGGAGAAATGAATAGAATATTGGTTTGCCAATAGTCGTTATTCCTATAGGACGGTTTTACATGTCTCTTTATTTGCAAGAATGAAACGATCTCCGACAACTTGAACGCGAAATCCCTTGCTACAATACCGCCTTATGCTTTGGTCTTTGGGCGGAAAAGCGAAAAAAACGCCTTTTCCGCCGCTTATCTGCAGCGTACATCAAATTGAGCGCATTGTGAAATGAAACACATATTCGGCATCAGCGCCGAGCTAACTTTTCGATGAGCTGCAAAACGCCCAGTGAGCGCGTGAGATTAAGTACAGTGACCTCATCTCTGTCCAGTGTCAGATTTTTACGCAGTTGACCCGTGCCTCCGTGGGTAAACAAGCCACCTTGTTTTTTCATCCATCTCTGCCTTCCACTACAGCCGTGACTTAAAAATATAAATCGACTATACATGGTGTCCAAAAAACATGATCGTACCGTTTTTTATTACACCCAGCTCATGAAGGAGAAGACTCGACCTGTTTAAACCCTATTGTCTACTTCATAGATAGACCACATAGTTTCCTGGATTGCCTAGTTTTTCATTATCTCCAGAGTCACAATTCCGATGTAGCGGCGTGTTATTGATCCTCCTTAGCACCTTGGAGGCGTTGTGGCAAAGGATCGAGCTTTGACCATACCTTGACATTTTTTCTCTTTTATTCATTTTATTGCACATTTCTACTTGTGGCTTATGCATTCTCATTTGCTTTATTTCAATTTCCATTTCATTTTTTCTACATAGCTTGAAATTTCTACTTTTGACTTTGACTTTTTTCGAACAATACAAGGAAAATTCAGGGATCAGGGGTGTGCGTAATTACGATTTACGATTTACGATTTTACAATTTACGGTGATTTTTTGGAATTTTATTACGATTTACGATTTACGACATTTATGTCGTTAATCGTAAATTTTCGTAGATGTGATTTTCGACCCACAGATTTGTTCTGTTTTTGATGTTATCGGTAAAATCGTGACAGAAAACGCCACTTCGCATATAGCCTACTTGAGCCACCCCTCCGCCTTATCTATCTGTTTATCCCACTTCCCCCCTCTCTAACCTTACAATGTTAGCATCAGACCCGTTCTTAAGGCGCAAGTACCAACAAATGATTTTAAAAAATTAAAGTCCAGACCATTAAATTAGGCTAGCCTCCTTTCTGTTAAACTCTAGCACTATTTCGCGTTCCAGTTGCCGGAGAACATTTCATCTAAGCCCACAAAAGGCATACAGTGCCCTCATGTATGGATAAGGGAACGATCGTTCACTGATACATACTCTATTCTGTAAGTACCGCCTAGTCAACTTGTCTATAACTGACTTTTCCCAATACGCACAAGTAGAGCCATGCAAAACCATGATGAGCATGTTAGGCATATAATTGAGAAAGTGGTGGGGAACAACTGCTGAGCTGCTGAAAAGCATAATACGGTTATGCTTCAATCTATTAGCACTGCAGGTCATGTTGCACGTTCAAGCATATGAGCTGCGACCGAAGCAAACCTTACGACACATTTCAAGAAAAAAGCGAACGCTACTGGCGTCATTTTTCAGTGGTAGGATTGAGGTTATTACATTTACCTTGTGGGATCCGTTCAGGGGCCAGATTCATTAGGGCCTATGTCATACCATCGCTCTTCGCTAGCGAAGGCGATGGACAACTAACATAATTGGGGAGGGGACGGTATCAGACGTTGTGGAGGGGCAGACGCCTGTAGCAGTTGTCCGATCCATCGCTAGCGAAGCCTCGCTAGCGGGGTGTCATACTTTCGAGCGATACGGCATCGCTACCGATGCGACCGCGTCGCTGAGCTGAGCAGAGCGTCGGGCAGCACCGGTAGCGATGCTACGACGCAGCTGCACACAACGCTATTAACTGCGCGCCTATTCGCCAGCTTCACGCTAGCGAAGAGACTTCGCTCATCGCTCTGTTCGTCGCCTTCGCTCAGGGTGAGCGAAGGTATGACATAGGCCTAACGACCTACAGCAATTTAACAGAGAAATTACAGCCGAAATTCCTGATAGCGCGGCTTATCTAGCGATATGCTGAAACATTTCGCCGGGCTATCAGGGAGTTCGGCTGTATTTCCTCTGTTAAATTGCTGTAAATCGTTGATGAATCCGGTCCCAGAATGCTGAGGACTGCCGAAAAGAAGCGTCAACCCTTTTTGTAAGTGTCGGACTCGTATTTAGTAGTGACCGGCTGATATCCTCGAACGACCCTCCTTCATTTCAGAAGTTGTGGATGCCTTCAAAATTGATAAATACCTTTATTGCAAGCTCCCTACGATTAAGTATGCTGAATTCGAGCATTACACGGGGCTTATTGCTAAGTGTCCTTCCATTAAACAGCGATGTTTAACTACATTCGTGTCTCTGCTTGTGTACCTCTTCACTCCAAAGGATAAGGAATAATGGAGGGCGTCAGTGCATCCCTGTTTGGGATGCGCCACACACTTTACTTCTGTGGGGTATCGTGGAAGCCACTTGTCCAGCCAAAAGAATGACCTGAAGCGGCAAGCCGAAGTGCTTTGTCTTTGCCAGACAAATTGGGTACCAATTCATGTCCCTGAAAGTACGGAGGATCTACCTGGATCCGAGCAAAGAACCTCGATTTTGAATGCGCGTGAGATCTGGCTCCCCCCTCCGAATGCGCTGTCACCCATACCTGGATTACCCTACATACGTTTGAAACAGACCTTAACCAAATCAAGTTGCACTATTTTCAATTCAAACTGTCCATTTCCAGTTCAAACTGAACATCTTTCAGATTAAACGTCTAAGGATTCATACAGGACATCTGTTAAGAATGCCGCACGTTATAGCTCCTTAAATCTATTTTAAAAATCCGATTATATCTAGGTGTCCGAAAATATGATCATACTCCAGCTTCTCTCGTCATAAAACCTCGGCATTGTAGATAATAGTTGTTAGTGTTTTGCTTTGTGCCGTTCGAGGTTGTTATGGTGGATGTTTATTGCCAGGCCTAACGTTTCGACGCTTCCGTCTTCCTCAGAGGCCTGAACGTGGTGCAAATATTAGATATGCGATTTACCCCATC
Organism: Heligmosomoides polygyrus bakeri; assembly: GCA_947359475.1. Taxonomy (NCBI): domain Eukaryota; kingdom Metazoa; phylum Nematoda; class Chromadorea; order Rhabditida; family Heligmosomidae; genus Heligmosomoides; species Heligmosomoides polygyrus. The sequence continues at coordinate 46,757,566 of OX375870.1, forward strand.
AAGCGCTAGCCCCACTCTAGCGGTTCCGCTTCCTTAGAGAAACCACCCATGAAAGCCCACTCAAAGTGGAATAAACTTACGTCAGATCCACCAAAGGAGCCGCAGCTCTCTGTTAGTACGACCGGGCGAATGAGACCTACTGTGCAGCGACGGATCGTTCATGCCAGGGTTTCTTGCAAAAATCCAGAACGCCTCCAATGCTTTCCTTGCCGATATTTCTGTTTCTACCGCCAACACCTTGCACCTAATCTCAAAGTCGCTACCGTTATGCTCCTCAGCTCTATGCTTTCCGAGAGGTGTTCTGATGTTACCACGCTGTTTACTAGTCAGGTGTTCTTTAACTCGAATGGCTAGTTTTCTCCCCGTTTCCCCTATATATATGCAGTTACACGTCTGACACTCAATCTGATGACTGCTCCCTCCCGAGAACAATCTCCGATCTTGCCATATGGACATATAACACAACTATCTGATAAGCACTGGTTTTCGTAGAGTCTATTTCTGACCAGTTGACATTTAATAGTGTCGTTTGGTATGTTGACTAAAACGACATCATTCTGCAACTGGGCTCGAACTATGCTCTTTTGAATCGCAGCAGTAACTTTATCAGATGTGAAAGGTATACATAAGGGTATCCTGTTATGAACACCTCTCGGAAAGCATAGAGCTGAGGAGCATAACGGTAGCGACTTTGAGATTAGGTGCAAGGTGTTGGCGGTAGAAACAGAAATATCGGCAAGGAAAGCATTGGAGGCGTTCTGGATTTTTGCAAGAAACCCTGGCATGAACGACCGTCAGGAACGCCCGTCAATTACAAATGACTTTCTGCCTTTTGTGCCAAAATGCGAGCTGTAGAATGGAAAGGGCGCATGTGCAGATCGTTATCCGTTCTATCCGTCGCTGCACAGTAGGTCTCATTCGCCCGGTCGTACTAACAGAGAGCTGCGGCTCCTTTGGTGGATCTGACGTAAGTTTATCCCTCTTTGAGTGGGCTTTCATGGGTGGTTTCTATAAGGAAGCGGAACCGCTAGAGTGGGGCTAGCGCTTGATGGGGTAAATCGCATATCTAATATTTGCACCACGTTCAGGCCTCTGAGGAAGACGGAAGCGTCGAAACGTTAGGCCTGGCAATAAACATCCACCATAACAACCTCGAACGGCACAAAGCAAAACACTAACAACTATTATCTACAATGCCGAGGTTTTATGACGAGAGAAGCTGGAGACTTACTGAATTCGTGCCACCGCAATACTTCTCTCTGGTGCGTGAAGCGCTATCGCTCCGCCAGAAAGTGGTGCGTACCCGCCAGAGTTTGATCTTCCTCCGACGATGCATGACGACCGGTGTGCTCCCACGTTTCATCACAAATAAGAAGATTGGCGATGCATGCAACGCTTCCGAGGATCATCCGAGGATTATCAGCATATACCGATTGATGTTGGAGATCGTGATCAAGGAAACCCAACATGTATTATACTCGACGTTGGTGAAATGTGTGTCAAAAGAACAAGCATGCCGGCGTTTCTTAACTGACCGTCTTTGGAGGAGGATTGAGGGTGGGTCAAGACTGATTTGCGATTCTATCCGATCTGGGGCTAAAACCATTCTTTGTGCGAAATACGAAAGACTTAGAGGTGCACTTCGTGAAAGTTCCCAGGGAGGGGGGAGCAGCTCACATACGATCCACCAAAATAACGACAACATTCCCGCTCAAAATGAGGCACAATCGCAGAGAGTCACTGTTCTTGGCGGTGCACAGCTGTCCAGTAACGCATATAGCTTGCTAAATCTCGGGCCATCTTTTTCACCTGCACGTAACATCAATGCTCTGATTTTCCGTAAGGTAATGGGAGCTTTGCATAGACTGCGAGATCTACTACGCATTAGAAACAGGAGTAGCGTGCAGATCGAAACCACCTCAAACGAAAACCGGAGCCTCCTACCAAGCGTACCGTTTCCGCGCTCATTCTATAGTGAACCTCAACCCACACCCGAGGCAGATGTTAGGTTCAGAATTTTGTCATCCGCTGTGTTTGCAATTCTAAACCGTCATACTACACAGCAAAACAGTAATCTAACTGTTGCCCAGTGGGAGGGGTTCAAGGAATTGCGCGAGCTGAGATCAAATGGTACTATACGTATCTCCGTTAGCGATAAAGGTGGGGAGTTCGTCGTTATACCTCAGTCACTCGACCGTGCAATAACGGAACTCCACCTACAAGACGAATCCTTATACTACCGAACCTCTGAGAGCGAATTTCTTTCGCAATGCAGACGGCTCAATCGTATTTGGATTACTATAGGAAGATCTGCGGGCATAGATAGAAAGCTGATCAGTAGACTAAAGCTGGATAGCCCTTGCTGCCCAGTTTTCTACAGCCTTGTAAAGACTCACAAACTGTCTCATGCTGATATGCTATCCACGTTGCCGGAAATTTTTAAGATTCGTCCCATCATTAGCTGTGTGGGTGGACCAACCGATAGAATATCGTGGTTCCTAAGCAAAATTGTAAGCCAGCTTTTGCCCATGGTTCCCTCTCACCTGACCAATACGCAAGCATTCCTCGAAAAGCTACGCACCTCTAACATTACAAGTGACTGCGTAGTGGAGTCTTTTGATGTGGCATCGCTTTATACAAACGTCCAAAACGATCAAGCCTTGCAAGCATTATCAGAAATGCTGGATAGGCACATTAATAGTATTAACACATTTGGACTTATTAAAGCGCACATCATGACCTTAACGAAGGAATGCCTATCTTGCAATATTTTCAAATGGTCAGGTATGTACTATTCACAAGTCAGAGGACTGGCTATGGGACAGCGGTTAGCGCCCGTACTTGCCATCTGCTTTATGAGCAAAGTAGAGGAACCAGTGCTTGCGCGAGCACCAATAATGTACTGCAGGTATATAGACGACTGTTGCATTGTGACTTCAACACAGTCCGAAATGGACGAGTGTTTCCTATTATTGAATCAGCAGTCCGCGTACATTAGGCTTACAAGGGAAACTCCAAAGAATGGCTGGCTACCATACCTTAATACACAGATAAAAGTTTCCAACGGCATGTTTAGCGTAAAATGGTACCGAAAGCCAAGTTCGAAGAACATTTTGATTCACGCCACCTCTGCGCATCCGACAAGCATAAAGCGTAGCGTCGTCAGAAACATGTTTCATACCGCCTCGCAGATATGTACAGGTGAAGAGGAGCGGCAAGAGTCACTGCGAATGGCTTCGAATATAGCCATGGAAAATGGTTATGTATCGCCACGGTATCGACGCCGAGTTGGTGCTTCTCGCAGACAAAATGGACCACGAAATAACAGGATACCCTTATGTATACCTTTCACATCTGATAAAGTTACTGCTGCGATTCAAAAGAGCATAGTTCGAGCCCAGTTGCAGAATGATGTCGTTTTAGTCATCATCCCAAACGACACTATTAAATGTCAACTGGTCAGAAATAGACTCTACGAAAACCAGTGCTTATCAGATAGTTGTGTTATATGTCCATATGGCAAGATCGGAGATTGTTCTCGGGAGGGAGCAGTCTATCAGATTGAGTGTCAGACATGTAACTGCATATATATAGGGGAAACGGGGAGAAAACTAGCCATTCGAGTTAAAGAACACCTGACTAGTAAACAGCGTGGTAACATCAGAACACCTCTCGGAAAGCATAGAGCTGAGGAGCATAACGGTAGCGACTTTGAGATTAGGTGCAAGGTGTTGGCGGTAGAAACAGAAATATCGGCAAGGAAAGCATTGGAGGCGTTCTGGATTTTTGCAAGAAACCCTGGCATGAACGACCGTCAGGAACGCCCGTCAATTACAAATGACTTTCTGCCTTTTGTGCCAAAATGCGAGCTGTAGAATGGAAAGGGCGCATGTGCAGATCGTTATCCGTTCTATCCGTCGCTGCACAGTAGGTCTCATTCGCCCGGTCGTACTAGCAGAGAGCTGCGGCTCCTTTGGTGGATCTGACGTAAGTTTATCCCTCTTTGAGTGGGCTTTCATGGGTGGTTTCTATAAGGAAGCGGAACCGCTAGAGTGGGGCTAGCGCTTGATGGGGTAAATCGCATATCTAATATTTGCACCACGTTCAGGCCTCTGAGGAAGACGGAAGCGTCGAAACGTTAGGCCTGGCAATAAACATCCACCATAACAACCTCGAACGGCACAAAGCAAAACACTAACAACTATTATCTACAATGCCGAGGTTTTATGACGAGAGAAGCTGGAGACTTACTGAATTCGTGCCACCGCAATACTTCTCTCTGGTGCGTGAAGCGCTATCGCTCCGCCAGAAAGTGGTGCGTACCCGCCAGAGTTTGATCTTCCTCCGACGATGCATGACGACCGGTGTGCTCCCACGTTTCATCACAAATAAGAAGATTGGCGATGCATGCAACGCTTCCGAGGATCATCCGAGGATTATCAGCATATACCGATTGATGTTGGAGATCGTGATCAAGGAAACCCAACATGTATTATACTCGACGTTGGTGAAATGTGTGTCAAAAGAACAAGCATGCCGGCGTTTCTTAACTGACCGTCTTTGGAGGAGGATTGAGGGTGGGTCAAGACTGATTTGCGATTCTATCCGATCTGGGGCTAAAACCATTCTTTGTGCGAAATACGAAAGACTTAGAGGTGCACTTCGTGAAAGTTCCCAGGGAGGGGGGAGCAGCTCACATACGATCCACCAAAATAACGACAACATTCCCGCTCAAAATGAGGCACAATCGCAGAGAGTCACTGTTCTTGGCGGTGCACAGCTGTCCAGTAACGCATATAGCTTGCTAAATCTCGGGCCATCTTTTTCACCTGCACGTAACATCAATGCTCTGATTTTCCGTAAGGTAATGGGAGCTTTGCATAGACTGCGAGATCTACTACGCATTAGAAACAGGAGTAGCGTGCAGATCGAAACCACCTCAAACGAAAACCGGAGCCTCCTACCAAGCGTACCGTTTCCGCGCTCATTCTATAGTGAACCTCAACCCACACCCGAGGCAGATGTTAGGTTCAGAATTTTGTCATCCGCTGTGTTTGCAATTCTAAACCGTCATACTACACAGCAAAACAGTAATCTAACTGTTGCCCAGTGGGAGGGGTTCAAGGAATTGCGCGAGCTGAGATCAAATGGTACTATACGTATCTCCGTTAGCGATAAAGGTGGGGAGTTCGTCGTTATACCTCAGTCACTCGACCGTGCAATAACGGAACTCCACCTACAAGACGAATCCTTATACTACCGAACCTCTGAGAGCGAATTTCTTTCGCAATGCAGACGGCTCAATCGTATTTGGATTACTATAGGAAGATCTGCGGGCATAGATAGAAAGCTGATCAGTAGACTAAAGCTGGATAGCCCTTGCTGCCCAGTTTTCTACAGCCTTGTAAAGACTCACAAACTGTCTCATGCTGATATGCTATCCACGTTGCCGGAAATTTTTAAGATTCGTCCCATCATTAGCTGTGTGGGTGGACCAACCGATAGAATATCGTGGTTCCTAAGCAAAATTGTAAGCCAGCTTTTGCCCATGGTTCCCTCTCACCTGACCAATACGCAAGCATTCCTCGAAAAGCTACGCACCTCTAACATTACAAGTGACTGCGTAGTGGAGTCTTTTGATGTGGCATCGCTTTATACAAACGTCCAAAACGATCAAGCCTTGCAAGCATTATCAGAAATGCTGGATAGGCACATTAATAGTATTAACACATTTGGACTTATTAAAGCGCACATCATGACCTTAACGAAGGAATGCCTATCTTGCAATATTTTCAAATGGTCAGGTATGTACTATTCACAAGTCAGAGGACTGGCTATGGGACAGCGGTTAGCGCCCGTACTTGCCATCTGCTTTATGAGCAAAGTAGAGGAACCAGTGCTTGCGCGAGCACCAATAATGTACTGCAGGTATATAGACGACTGTTGCATTGTGACTTCAACACAGTCCGAAATGGACGAGTGTTTCCTATTATTGAATCAGCAGTCCGCGTACATTAGGCTTACAAGGGAAACTCCAAAGAATGGCTGGCTACCATACCTTAATACACAGATAAAAGTTTCCAACGGCATGTTTAGCGTAAAATGGTACCGAAAGCCAAGTTCGAAGAACATTTTGATTCACGCCACCTCTGCGCATCCGACAAGCATAAAGCGTAGCGTCGTCAGAAACATGTTTCATACCGCCTCGCAGATATGTACAGGTGAAGAGGAGCGGCAAGAGTCACTGCGAATGGCTTCGAATATAGCCATGGAAAATGGTTATGTATCGCCACGGTATCGACGCCGAGTTGGTGCTTCTCGCAGACAAAATGGACCACGAAATAACAGGATACCCTTATGTATACCTTTCACATCTGATAAAGTTACTGCTGCGATTCAAAAGAGCATAGTTCGAGCCCAGTTGCAGAATGATGTCGTTTTAGTCATCATCCCAAACGACACTATTAAATGTCAACTGGTCAGAAATAGACTCTACGAAAACCAGTGCTTATCAGATAGTTGTGTTATATGTCCATATGGCAAGATCGGAGATTGTTCTCGGGAGGGAGCAGTCTATCAGATTGAGTGTCAGACATGTAACTGCATATATATAGGGGAAACGGGGAGAAAACTAGCCATTCGAGTTAAAGAACACCTGACTAGTAAACAGCGTGGTAACATCAGAACACCTCTCGGAAAGCATAGAGCTGAGGAGCATAACGGTAGCGACTTTGAGATTAGGTGCAAGGTGTTGGCGGTAGAAACAGAAATATCGGCAAGGAAAGCATTGGAGGCGTTCTGGATTTTTGCAAGAAACCCTGGCATGAACGACCGTCAGGAACGCCCGTCAATTACAAATGACTTTCTGCCTTTTGTGCCAAAATGCGAGCTGTAGAATGGAAAGGGCGCATGTGCAGATCGTTATCCGTTCTATCCGTCGCTGCACAGTAGGTCTCATTCGCCCGGTCGTACTAACAGAGAGCTGCGGCTCCTTTGGTGGATCTGACGTAAGTTTATCCCTCTTTGAGTGGGCTTTCATGGGTGGTTTCTCTAAGGAAGCGGAACCGCTAGAGTGGGGCTAGCGCTTGATGAGGTAAATCGCATATCTAATATTTGCACCACGTTCAGGCCTCTGAGGAAGACGGAAGCGTCGAAACGTTAGGCCTGGCAATAAACATCCACCATAACATCCTCGAACGGCACAAAGCAAAACACTAACAACTATTATGATCATACTGTTTCAATGTTCACACAACTCCTTTAAATCTGCTACAAGAATGCTGGGTGCATTTCAAAATGCAAAAGGCGCAGAACTTAATTTGTCATAGGATAGGAATGTGCCATGCGCCCATTCAGTAGGTAATGTTTGTTGGATTGTTTGTTCGCCGAGTTGGATGGAGACAAAATGATTTTTTTTTGTTCTGAATCTGGTTTGTTGCAGAGTCCCTTCACAGTCATGAATTTATACGCAAACTAAACGTGGTAGGCCTGCTGTTTGGGCACCAGGGATAGGTGCCGAAACAAGAGGCCTACCACGTTTAGTTTGAGACAACGTTTTTGAACCCGCAGTTTGTTTTCATTGCCTTAGTACGTTTCCAGTCTGATTGTAAAGGAGATCGATTTTCATGGCTTCTAGTTTGGTTAGGGTGCGTGTGGCGCAGTCGGAGGAGGCGCGACTGTCGCGTGCCCCCGATACCAGGTTCCCGGTTCGGATTTTCCGCCCAGGCCAACCAAGCCTTCCATCCCTCCGGGGTCGGTGAATTGGTACCAGACTTGTCTGGGAAGGATAGAGCGCTGACTTGTTCATCGGCTGGCCACCGCAAGTCATTGTATGGTCAAATACGCATTCATGTCGCCTCCACGACATCCCGTAGAAGTAGAATGCGCTGGCGCATCCCAGAAGGGATTGAATAACGCCGTCCTTTATCCTTTATCCTTATCCTAGTTTGGTTAGAAAGGTGTTCAGCTTAAGACGAAAGCAACACTGTAAATAAATATGTATCGGACAACCTTCGATCAGTTTTACTAGAGAAACTCTAGGAATTTGTTATAACTGCACTACAAGTCAAGTAACTCTCACGATTTACGGTTTACGATTTACGACGGTTTTTCCGTAATTACGATTTACGAAATTTCAAATTTCATTTACGCACACCCCTGGTGGGGCTCACGAAATGGCCGCTTTGGTGGAACGGGTTTATGCATACGAGTTTAATTTACGCTAAGTTCGGGCTCCGAACAACAAAGTACCTTCCTCCACCAGACAGAGCCACCACAATCCTTTTTCGAATTCTCCTGACAACGTGGCTTGCCATTTCTCCTCAGTCATATGAAGCAGATCTCATTCCACTCGAACGTAGTTAACAAACGCTCCCACTTCCTCAGTCTACCAAAAGACGTCGAATGTTCCACCAACATTGTGTACCATTTAACTGTTTCCCTTCTTCTGCGCTAGTAGAAGGAACGCAGCCGAAAGCAGTCCGCACACCCTTTCGCGCCCTAGCGCGCCCAGCAGACTCGGCGAATGCCCGCGTATGACGTCACTAGCCGTCCCTGTCGGCAGCAGTCGGACCCGTCCGTCCGAGGCGGGCTCAGCAACAAGCCACGCTACCGTGATCGGGGGCGGTGGCGCGCTCCGCGGCCCGTTACCGTAACCCAGGGAGCTGCCTAACGTAACGCACCCATTTTCTCCCATCTGAAGAAGGCAACATCAGAAAACGAAATTGTAAATTTCTAACCAGCCCTAATTATTATGCAGTGAAAAGCCAAGCTTCCCCGCAGCAAAAACGATATGAGGAGCGAGAGGACATGATTACGGAGGGGGTCGTATTCAAAGTTGTCGATTTTCATGAAAATGAAATCTTTTCTGCCTGAAACACTCGACCTATACAGGTGAAATTTCGCCACACAAACATTCGAGTTTTGAGTGGTACACAATAATAAACCAATCCTCGCTGCAGCGGTCTTTGGTCTGACTAGGAACTCGATTTTTGGTCGGTTTACGGCAAAAATCGACCAACATTGAGCCCCACGGCCCACATAGAAGATGCTATTTTAAAGGCTGGTTTTTAAAAGGAAGAATTGCTATTTGTTCTGTTTTCTAACGCGCTATTAGTTTTTCAGAGTTTCAAAAACTCTCGAGGTCATAACAGTTTAAGTGCAGGCAACTGTGTTCTCCCACTTCGACGGTCCTATGCATAGGCTTGACAATTCGTGGAAATAATTTTTCCGTCTGATGGAGGCAACATATAACTGTTAAAGTGTTACAAGCTAAATTACCATTCCAAGTTTCGCTTAATATAGAGTAGAGAAAAAAACAAGTCTTTTTGCCGCAATCCTCAATATTATTAAGGGTACGCCTTTTGAGACGCTTTTTTTCAAGTGATGCAAAATAGAAAAAATAGACCCTTAATCATACAAAAGTTCGTTTCAGAAAAAATGGTTGTTCACTTTGTATCGGTCAAAGATCGGCGTTTTATTAAGCAAAATTTCACTTGTACAGGTCTTCTGCTTCAGGTATGAAAATTTTATTTTCATGACTCTGGATACTATACCCCACCTAATGATATCAACGATCGCAGTAGAGCTTTTTTACTGTATAATACTCAGCGGTTAAAATTTCATAGGTAGCAAATTGATTTGTGATTTTGTCCTCTTCAGATGGGAGAAAATTAACTTCGTGACAAGGCAACTCTTTGCATGCGATCGACGATATCAGAGAACGCAGTATTGGCACTTAAGCTGCAATAACTCGGGCAATTTTTGGAGTCTCTGAAAAGCCAATAACGCTTTGAATACTAGAAAGATTGGAATATACGCCGTAATAAGCACCTTACAAAAGTGACGTCTTCTATGTGGCCCTTGCTGGACGGATTCTTGGAACGTTTTTTTGGCATGTCGCGCAAAACTGAGACCCCTGATAATATATTAGGTTGCCCCATAAGTCCCCGCCGTTTTTTTCAACGATTCACTGAAGATTTCGCCGGCGGTCTTTTGCATAGCGCTTTCGAAAGTGAATGATTTGCTCTATCAGAAAATGTATTGCGTTTCGTTTTTCATAATGAATTTTGTCAATTTTTAGGTCGTTGAAGTGGAAAGTGAAAACGTGAAAAAGTAGCCATTTGCGCACTTGTTCTCTCCGCTTAGGTTTGTAATTTTTCCGCAGTTTTTTACTGCATCTAAAATAGAATGTTCTGTACTACAAGAATATGTGTTAGTGCTATTTGATCATTTGTCCTTTAACGATTTTTAGGTCACCAAATTGGGAATTCCGACTTTTCCGCCCGAATTTTTACCAAAACTCCGGTTCTGTGGTTGAACTTTTTTGCATGGTGTTATATGTCGTTTGGAAGAGGATGTCTTGCTCAGTAAGAATTTGTGTCGCGTTTATTGGCTCACGCTGATTTCTGGCGAATATCAACAACTGAAGAAGGAGAAGGAGTTGTTGGTGAAGACGATTATTCTCTTTTTGGCATTTTGTTGATATTCAATAGAAATCAATAAACGCGATACAAATTCTTATAGAGCAAAACATTTTCTTGCGAATGACATATAACATCAACCCAAAAAGTCCAACCACAGAGCAGGTGCTGTCGGCAAAAACAACCATCCTCCATCGGACGTCCCAATTTGATGACCTAAAAATCAATAAAGGACAAGCAAGAAAATGCTCCTATTTTCTCACTTGTAGTACAGAACATTGTCTTCCAAATGCTATAAAAACTGCGCAAAAAATTACAAACCTAAGCGAAGAGAACAAATGCGCAAATGGCTACTTTTTCACTTTTTCACTTTCCACTTCAACGACCTAAAAATTGCCAAAACTCATGATGAAAAAAGAAATGCAATACATGCTCTGATAGAGCAATTCATTCTCTTTCAAAAGCTATGCAGCGCTATGCAAGAGACCGCCGGCAAAATCTTCAGTGAATCGTTAAAAAAACTGCCAGGACTTATGGGACAACCTAATAGAATTTCGTTTTAGAAAAAATATGAATATGATTTTTTCACTATGTATCACTCAAATTTCTATGTTTTATGTGGCAAAATTTTACCTCAAGTACACCCTTGTCAGGGCTTGATATCCTTACGATACCCCGAAAAATCTGCAAAAGTTGAACTCGCAATTACTTCAAAGATTGCCAATAGAAATTCTTCATTTTTTACACTAAAACATCGGTATTCAGAAGGCGGCGATGTCCGTTCCTCCATGGTGCCACTGGAAACTGCTCGCTGTGTGCAAGCTAAGCTAATACCGGACATTCGAATGCAGGCGACAGGCCCCTGTGACAGGCCGGCCTACGAAGACCCATGTCACATCACATGGTTGATGACGTTACATGAGTATCGAGATAATGCTACGGCGTCCGCGGGAGCCGACGCGCACTCGCAAAGCCCGGCGAGTGTGAAAAGTGTGCGGGGGTCCCTGATGCGAGGACGGCATCGCGGGGCAACTGCGCTAGTTCGAAAGTCCCGTAACGTAACCCGCGTGGCAACGCTGAATGTGGGTACGTTGACGGGCCGCTCGTGCGAGTTGGTTAAAGCACTGGAGCGAAGAAGAGTTGATTTCTGTGCGGTGCAAGAGACGAGGTGGTCCTGCAGTCAAGGGACGTGGCTTCAAGGCCGCCTTATGTGGAAGTCCCAGGACCACGAGTGGTGCTGGAATAATCGTTTCCGAACGATTTCATGACTTGATTGTAAGTGTCGAGCGCTTTAACGATCGATTGATGAAGATCGTTGTCGCCACTAAGGAGCGACTCTATCACTTCTTCTCTGCGTATGCTGCGCAGAGTGGCCGCTCCGATCAAGCCAAGGAAGAGTTTTGGAGCCTGCTTGATGACAGCAGGGGTGCCGCCGAAAAATGTCATTATAGTCGCTGGTGACCTTAATGGGGTGCAGGTGCTGCGAAGGACGGATACAGCTGTCATGGTGGTTTCGGATACGGATCTCGTAACGCCGATGGTGAGCGTATTCTTAAGTATGGGAATCGCATAGCCTTACCAATGTGAACACCGTCTTCCGAAAACACGACTCCCGCCTCATCTCATACTATAGGGAAGCTTCAAGTCTCAGATAGACTTTGTCTTTGTGAATGGTCGCGACCGACGTATTGCTACGGACGCGAAGGTCGTGCCGTATGAGACGGTCGCCCCACAGCATCGACCGCTGGTGTGCACTTTTAAGATCACCCCTCCGAGGCTGAAGCAGGTCGAGCGATGCGGTGCTGCAAGAATCGAGTGGTGGCGAATGAAAGAGAAAGAAGCAGTTATAATTTCGTTGCTGTATCATGTGTTTCCCGGCGACAGAACAGCCGACAACTGGCAGGAGTATCAGAAGGCGAGGAAGGCTGCGAAGAAAGCCGTGGCTGTTGCGAAAGCCACTCATTATGGTGATGTCTATCGAAAGCTCGAGTCGCGCGATAGTGAGCGGTATTTGTACCGACTTGCTAAAACCCGCCATCGCCAAACCGAGGATACTGAAAAGTTCTTTGGCATCAATGATGAGAGCGGCCATCTTCTGACAGACCGCAAAAAGGCCCTGGAGCGATGGCGTGATTACTTTAAGAAAATTTCCACTATAGAATTTCCTTATCCGGCCATCCCTTCTGTGGCTTCTGTTCACGGTCCCCTTCACAAGATCACCGTGGAGGAAACAGAAGCGGCTCTGAAGAAGATGAAGCCCGGTAAGGCGACAGGGCCGGATGATCTGGCAGTCGATGTTTGGAAGTCGAAGTTCTGGTATCCTACTGAGTGGTTGGCTGAGTTCTTCAACCAGGCAGCAAAGGAAAGGAAAGTACCGGAGTGTTGGCACAACAGTGCGACGATTCCGATTTGGAAGGAGGAAGACAGACCTGCAGACTGCTCCAATTACCGTCCGATTCGCTTGCTTTCGCACAGTATGAAGATCTTCGAGCGAGCGAATCCTCGACAGACGAATTCGTGAAATCGTCAAACTGTCCGACAACCAGTGCGGCTTCGTAGCTGGTTGGGGGACCACTGATGCCATACACGCCGCCCGCCTCCTGGTGGAGAAGCATCGCGAGAAACAGAGGCCGGTGCATATCGCCTTTCTCGACCTGGAGAAGGCCTTCGATCGCGTACCGCGTGAGGTTATATGGTACGCCTTGCGACAACACAACCTACCTGAGGAACCCTCGTAGAGTGAGTGCGGATGCTCTTCTCTTGCCCAAAGAATAGAGTGCAAGCTGCAGCTGGAACCTCAATGAAGTTTTCCATTTCTGTTGGGGTGCACCAAGGTTCTGCGCTTCCTCCACCCCTCTTTGTTGTCGTCGTGGATGCCATTACGCAAGATCTTCAGAAGCCAGTCCCTTGGACGTTGCTATATGCTAACGATGTAATGCCGCCTGCGAAGATAAAGATGATCTCGAGCGACAGGTGCAAGCTTGGTGCGACCGCTTGGCTATGTTCGGACTCAAATTGAACGTCAAGAAGGCCGGTTACCTAACGACTGACATAAGTGAGTCTGGCTCCATTAAGATAGACGGTACTGAGCTTGCACGCACATCGGTTTTCAAGTGGGGTCAGCAATAGCGTCTGATGGCAATCAGATGGTTGAAGTGAACTCACACGTGAGTGCAGCTTGGTCCGAGTGGCGCTCGTTGACTGACGTGTTGCGCAATAGGAAGATACCAGAGCGCTTCAAGTCGAAAATCTACAGAGGAGTCGTCCGGCCAGTAGCGATGTACGGCGCTGAGTGTTGACCTGCGAGCAAGGAAGTTGAAACGCGCCTCAGCGTCATGGAGACGAAGATGCTACGCTAGACGGCTGGAGTCACGCGCATGGACCGCATTCGAAATGATGCTATTCGGCAGAAGTTCGGTGTCGCGCCGATAGCGGACAAGATGCGCGAAGCTCTCTTGCGATGGTACGGCGACGTTCTGGGTGGAAAAGAAGACAGCGTCCGCAAGATAGGCCTTAAGTTGGAAGTGTTTTGAAAGCGGCCTTGGCGCACGTAGCAGCGCTGGTCCGATACGTTACACATGAGCATGAAAGTAACTGGCGTCCACCCTGATCAAGCGCAGGATCGGGAAAGGTGGCGTCGTGACACCACAAGAGCGGCCCTGCGACGAAGCGGGACAAACGCTGAAGAATAAGAATAATAATAATAAGAAGAAGAAGAAGAAGAAGAAGAAGAAGGATCAGCATTCAAAACATTGAAGAATTCAATTCTTTGTTCACAACAAGTCTCTTCTTGCGAACAAAGCTGCGCGCGATTTTCTGCTATGTCATACCAGGAAACAGCAACTCATTAAGGAATACACGCATCACCTAAAAGGCTGAAAAAAATTCGAGACAGTCCTCCGCAAAAATTAGGAGATAATACGACCCACCCTTTCGATTCTCGAACCTGTCCCGTCCCGCAGGTTGAGTAATATTTTTCGAACGGTACTCGAAATTCGCGCCCTAGCCACCCTCTCTCCTCCTGTCCCGTCAAGCACAATTCACAGCACACATGCAAGCCGGCGTTCGCATGTTGCATCCAATCCCGAAGGTTTTTGACGCCTCCTATACAGCTCATGTCTCCTCGTCCTGGGCGCTGCTGTTCCCACGAATTCAACAGCAGCGCAGTGAGCGCCGCCTTGTGAGCGCCTTATATCTATGAAACTCGAGATCTACCACGCCTTGCACTTCCCTTTGCTTCTTTGTAATTCTCGAAAGCTATCTATACATCAACTCTGACATGAAGTGGAAGTTATTATAGTTTTACAGTCTATTCGATCTCCGTGCGGAGACCGATCCTCATCATGTAGCCGGCTTGTGCTCTCTCAACCTCGGTGCTTGATATACCTTACACATTCTTCCGGTAGACGCGCTCCCGACCGATAGCTCGTCACTTTTCGATCAATATTTGCGTCTGTGTGCAAATTGCCTCATCCAAACATGAGCGCAGGCTGAAGAAAATTGTGCTGAATGACTGTTTTGGTTTGGATCTGGATTTTGTCGCTGGTGTGGCGGGCCACGCCAGGCTTGCCGGCTCGTCGACGGGTGCGTTATGTTAGGCGTCTCCCTGTACTAAATAAGGCGGAGTGACGCGCTCGAATACCGTAGGCAGACGCATCCGCCTTGGTCAAGAGTTCACTGGGAAATGAGGCGAGTTGAATAGGGCGCTCATCATTGCCGTGGAGCAGAGTCGGTGCGAGGGCAGGTGAGATCAGATTGCCTTCCATTTTTTCTCTCCGCTTCTCATTTGTGCAAATTTTGGGTCCAACCTTGCAAAGGCGAAACGATAATGGAAACAACACATGAAGTGTCTTGCTTTTTCACACTTGATTTGTATTAGGACAGCTTCATAGATTTCGCTAGGACCATGTTCTCTTTTCAACTTTTGCTATGTGCTTTCTTTTGCTAGTTATAGTTTGTTAGTTGAGTTAAGAGCTTACTAGTACGTGGATGTTCGTTAAAGTGTATGATACGGCGAACCCTTATCAGGAGTCACTCAACGTCGCAAAGGATATGAAAAGTAGAGATAGAGAAAGATAAAGAATGGCAAAAATAAATAAAGTCCCAAATCATCACCCTACGACAGGAAGCCTGCTCCGCAGAGCATATTCTGCTCTGTCCATCGGTTTTACCTCGTCCGAGGCGGGCTCAAGAACCCGCCACGCTACCGTAATGGGAGACGATCACAGGCGGCAGAACGTTACCGCAACCGAAGCAGATACCTAACGTACGAACCGCGATCCACGATCAAGTCCGTGAGCCACGCCAGCGTACGTTTTGGTTACTTCTTACTGAAAAGCTGTGAGGCCTGGATTACGATGTCAGTGAAGAATCACCGCAAATTTAAGCGAGTACTGGGGAGGGGGGGGGGGGAGGAGGGGACGTCTGGGTGGAAGTGTACGAAAACGTTGCCGAATCCAGCTCAGATTCCATTGACATTCCGCTGTCGTGGTTCAGTGGTATCTAGAAAGTGAAAGTCAGAGTGGGCAAACGTCAATTGCAGTCTGGAATAGCGGAAATGAAACTTGAAGAGAATGCCTCGATGTGGACGGGATCCTGATGGTATGACTGCAACAGCAGAGGTAAAAACGATGGCGAGCATGTAAGCGGAGGTGTTCATCGGAGCAGAAATACTGTTGAGGAGTTGGTAGCTTGGATGGGCGCCAGATGAAGAACAGCAATGCAGTCGGCTGACACAATGGCGTCGAGGTGCAATTGAAAGGTGTTAATGCTACAAATGGCACTGGGTTAATATGGAGCGATATGAAGCGGAAGTGAAGAAGTATGAGGAGTGGAAGCACGAAAATAGAAAAGGATGAACAGTAATAGCAGTAAGGAACGATGGTGAACTAAAAATTAGTTCACAACAAAGCTAAGGTAGGATCGCAGACAATCACTTTAACTTTATTACATGCACATAGAGCATGTGAGGTAAGAAAAGAACCAAGTAGTACCGGTGATCCTATACGTAACAGTAAACAAAACGGAATGTAAAACAACACAAATGAAGAGAACGTGCCTACAACAAAGGAAAAAAGAAAGAGAACATTGCTGCAACACTAACTCAGGAACTACTACGGAATCACTTCAAGTGTTTGTCAAGAACTTTTTTAAAGCTATTGAGATTGTCAGGAAGCAGAATTCTTTTGTTTAACCTAGCGTACTCTAGGCCTGCACGAACTGTGAAGAAGTTGCGACGTTGAGACGTTTTTGACGTTTTTACGTGAAGTTTGTAAGACCCACCTCTAGTATTAGATGACGCCAGACCAAAAAATTCCTGACGCTTCAGCCCAACGTTCCCGTGCAAAATCTTGTGGACCATTATAAAATCATTTTTTACCCTCCTTCTTAGTAAAGGTTCAAGGTTTAGAATCTTGTTTCTGACGGCACCGCGTGGAATGCTCTTATATGTGAAACCTAGAGCTCTAATAAAGAGCTTCCTTGTGAAGTTATTTTGAACTTGTTCTAACCTTCGAATTATATTCTTCTTGTGTGGATAAAATATGCAAGTTCCATACTCGACAATAGGCCTAACGTGCATTTTATAAGCATTTAACAATACGCTAGGATCTCTGCTGCGCAACGCCTTAAAGAGTAGGAACACTCTTTGCTCAGCTTTTGAGGCAATATTGTCACAATGCATATCAAAAGAAAGCCTATGATTTATAAGAAATCCGAGGTCCTTCAACTCAGTAGCTTTCGCCAGAATATGGTCTCCTATCGTGTAATCTGCTTTAGAGTTGTTGGAACCCAAGTGAAGGACTTTAGTTTTTTCAAGTGAGATTGGTAAACCCCAATGTTGAGACCAAGAATATACATTATCGACAGCTTCCTGAATCGCCGTTACATCCAGGTTACAATCGACTGTTTTGTATACTTTCACGTCATCAGCAAACATTTTACAAACGACATCGCTACCAACCTTTGCAGGCAAATCAAAAGTGTAAATATTAAAGAGAATGGGCGATAAAACACCCCCTTGTGGTACGCCGCTGAATATAGGTTTAATGCTAGAAAGAGAATCCTTAACTCGTACCTGGAACGTGCGACCGCTCAAAAAAGCCTTTATCCAGGCTACAATTCTAGGATGAATTCCAACTATGTCAAGTTTTTTGATGAGCAAATTATGACACACCTTATCGAAGGCTTTTGTAAAATCGAAGTAGACAGCATCCAATGAGTACTTATTATCTAGAGCTAAAGTCCAATCATTCATAGTTTCAAGCATCTGACTAACCGTGGATTTTCCTTTTCTAAATCCGTGTTGACATTCAGGAATAATATGAAATTTATCCAGATGCGACACAATTCTCTTCTTTAAAATCTTTTCGAAAAGTCGACAAAAAATGGAAGTAATACTAATTGCTCTGTAGTTACTAGGTACATTAAAAGGCTGCTTTATGGGTTAGGGAGTTACAAGCGAATGCTTCCATTTCAACGGAACTTCTGCAAGGAAAAAACTCTTATTAAAAATGAACTCTAGGGGAGTCGCCAGATGTGGAGCAATTTTCTTTACAAAACTAAAGGGAACATTGTCTGGTGTCACCGAGAAGTTGGACGGCCATTTGAGCAGGAGGCTAAGTATCTCGTCTCTATGAACCCAGACGGAATCTTGCATGACGTCGAAACTGCGAACGTTCTCACCGCAGGGAATTGGGAGATCCTGTTTTGCATATATCTTTCCAAATTCACTCGCAAGAACTTCCGCCTTTTCGTGATCCGTTATTGCTAACGATCCGTCGTCTCTCCTAAGCGCATCGATCTTAGCTCTTGCCCTGATTCTACAACTAATGTACTTACAAAGCAGAGATTTCCTATGTGCGCTAACTAACTTCTTCTCTACTGAACAGTTATATTTGGTTAAGTTTTTTTCGAATTTCTCCACTAATTTCCTGTAAGCGCACCAATCATCGGCACGATTCGAGCGCATGGCTATTTTGTAAGCCTGAGTCTTTTTTGCAAATGCCGATTGTAAGTGAAGAGGTAAGTTTTTCATAAAGGTGGGGACCTTCTTCCACGGAATAAAAAGTTCAATACTGTGCCTCAGGACAAAGATGAACAGCTCGTACATTTCATTCACGCTTACACAACTCTGAAAGGAACTAGCCAATCAATACCGTCTAAGTAGTCTCCGACTAGAGAGTAATTAGCGTTTCTGAAGTCTCTTTTGAGGACAAAGGGGCTAATCTCTATGCAAGACTTTAGGCAGAACGTAATACCAACGTGATCACTAGTTCCCAGAGGAGCCCCTACCTTTAAATTTTTTGTTGCTCCATTTTCATTACAAAGCACTAAATCAAGAATACTTTTTTGTCTTGTGCAACGGTTTTCCCGCCGAGTGCGATCATTCCCGCCGAGTGCGATCATCGCATCCGGTCCGCTTTTCTTCGTCTTTCTGCCCTCGTCGATCCGTTGGACATGGCACCCAAGAAGAGTACTGCTGAGGAAATTCCAGCCTGGCTGAAGTCGATTCTTCAGAGGTGGGATGAATACTTCGAGCGATTTGACAAGCTATTCGAGCTATTTGTACAAATGCAGGAATCGCAAAACAGCATTCTTAATAAAATCGCAGCCATTGAAAATAGACTTGCAGCGGATGCTGAGCAAAATTCCCATCCCAACTCTGCGCTCTGTAGCACTCTTGTGAAATTTAAGAAAGATTCCAGGATCGTCGATGAAAAGGCATGCCGAATAACGTGGGTTGGCATTGGAGAGCAAAGTACAGAGGCGGCCACCCACGCATTCGATAGGGAGTCCCTGAGGGAGGTCGTCGAATCCTCAGGAGACGATGGCCTCATAAACGATTTCGTTTCAGGTAAAATAAATTTCTTCAGGCACCCACGAATCAAGAGAAATTCAGTGAGCGTCTGACCAAGAATCATCAAGATCAGTCTGGCAAGTCAGGAGCTGAGGGATCGACTACTTCAGCACATGCGCACAAGCCGGCAGTCTCTAACAAAAGACTACGTGCACTCTTACGCAAGACCGGACTACACCAAGGAAGAGATAGATTACGACCGCAGTTTTAGGAAAAAGGCTGGAACAATGAACAGCAAAGAAGGCAAGTTAACATACGTCGTCCGTGATGTGGCATTCATAAACTCCGCACACCGCGTGAGTTGCCTATCAAGGATCAAGAGAAGACCACTCACATCCAGCGGGAATTTGACCACAGCCAAAAACGCATGGTTGGCTCTCAAGCATCCTCTCCATCGCGCTAGGGTACATGTTACTCAAACGTGACTCATAACAGGCCCCAGCCGAACATCTCATACAGCTCATTAAAGTGTTCCCTCAATTTTGTTATGTTTAACGCTCGTTCCATCGTCAACAAAATCCCTGACCTCAACTTCCTTTTGCAACAAACGCCCGATGCTGTCCTAATAACTGAGAGCTGGTGCAAGCCATCTACTATCCAGGACGCTGCTTTAAGCCTTGACTCAGTCTACCATGTCTATCGTTGTGATCGAAGTGGTCAAAGACCCGGTGGTGGAGTGGTCGCACTAATTGATAAGAAAGTTTCTCAGACCTTCATCTCTAGTAAAGACTTCCATCAGCTGATACAGGTGGTTATTGTTCAAATTGACATGACAGATCAAAGAATTCTTCTTTTGCTTACTTATCGCAGCCCATCTTGTCCATTCGCTGCCTTCTCCGACTACGTTAATTTCATTGATGGCCTTTGCAACGAATGGAGTAGCCAGATCCTTCTAATGGGCGACTTTAACTTTCCGCTAATAAAGTGGGATAGCATGACCCACAGAGGAAACACATCAAATCCGTCCTCAAGACTGCTTCTAGACTTTGTTAGCAAATTCAAATCTAAATCAAGTTGTTAATAAGCCAACTCATGGATTAAATATTTTGGACATCGTTTTGGTATCCGAACCAAGATTGCTCAAAAACATTCGTGTTCTGCCACCTTTTAGCACGTCTGACCATAATTGTGTCGCATTCAAGATTCACGGCGCAGCGACCAAGAACCCAAAAACTACCAGATTGATAAGGAGCTATTGGAAAGGCGATTTTGAGTCTATAATATCAGAGCTTGTCAAAATTGACTGGGTCGACATCGGCAACACCTCGGTAACAGTAAACGACTTCTACGCAAGCTTTATTCAAATATGCCAGCAACTTATCGATAAATATGTACCTCTCGTTCGCTGCAGAGGCCGCCATGAAAGATATCCCAAGCGAATACGTTTCCTTAAGTCCAAAGTTGACAGCCTATACTATAGCAACGATGAGCGCTACAGTATTCTTTCTAGGAGGCTCAAAAGAGCTCTCGCTCATCACCAAATTTCGATTGAACGACGACTTGTGAAGCATAAGAGCACAAAAGCACTCTATAACTACTGCAGAAAAAAGCTCAAACTTAGTGATTGCATACCAACACTTACATCCCCAGACGGAGTTGAGATAAAAAATGACCAAGGTAAGGCTAATTTATTTGCAGAATATTTTAAGTCAGTGTACAAAGCTGACCATAATACCAATTCTGGATTTTTGCGCTCAATGACAAATGACAAGTTGGACTGGGTAGACATCTCTAGCAATATTGTATACAGCACTTTACGACGTCTCCCCAGCTGGGTATCCACGTCTCCTGATCACATACCTTACATTTTCCTAAAGAAAGCAGCGCTTGGCTTAACATCTCCATTAACGCTGATGTTCAATCGTTTTTTGCTGCGCGGAGTTGTTCCCGACCTGTAGAAAATTGCGCTTGTGCGTCCGGTCTTCAAGAAAGGCTCCAGAAACGACTTCGCTAACTACAGGCCGATATGTCTAACCAGCTCAACAAGCAAAGTCATGGAGCGCATAATTTGTCAAAAAATAACAGAATACGTCGACAAGAGAGACTTAATCCATAAAAATCAGCACGGATTTTTATGGAAAAAATCTACTGTTTCAGCATTAATGTCCACTATTCCAATCTGGCATAGAGAAATTGACAAGGGAAACTTTGTTTCTGTCTGCTACATAGACTTCGCAAAAGCATTTGATTCCATCTCAGTTAGGCTTCTTTTAGAGAAACTGTCTTGTTATGGCATAAGTGGGCAACTGCTCAAATTCCTGGAATCTTTCTTAACCGGGAGGCTGCAGCGCGTCCTAATAAACGAAAGGTTATCCTGGTCATATTCCACCTCAAGTGGTGTGCCCCAAGGAACTTGCTTTTGTCCGCTCATGTTTCTCCTTTTTGTTAACGATCTGTTCTACGCTCTTCCTTCAGGTGTGCAGTGTAGTATGTATGCTGATGATTCCAAGATTTTCACTATTAACGATTGTTCCAAATTATAAGAGGCAATTAATGCTGTTTCTGCCTGGTCAAAAAGGTGGAATCTGGATATCTCTATCAAAAAGACAGCTATAATGAAAATTGGAAGCAACCATCCCTGTTTCAATTTCACTCTTGATGGAAATCCACTTGCAGAAGTTAAAGAAGTCACAGACTTAGGAATCGTCTACAGTCATAAGCTCGATTATGAAAACTACATAGGTGCCATAATTAATCGAGCAACCTCAGGATCGAATTTCATATTGCGGGCCTTTAGGATACGCGACCCTAAATTACTTTTTCAGCTTTTTGCCCTCCACGTTAGGCCGATCCTGGAGTATTGCTCTCCTGTTTGGAGCCCATATAAAAAATCTTTGGTAGAGTCGATTGAAAAGGTTCAGAAAAGGTTTACATACCGCATTTTTGCCCGCAAGGGTATCACCAACTTTTCGTACGCTGAGCGCCTTCAAAAATTGGGGGCCCGTAGCTTAGAATAGCGAAGAAAGCTTAGTGATTTTGGTTTTATGTACAAGTTGACCACCGATGAGATCAGTCTGAATATATCTGACCTCTTCTATCTGAAATTCCCTCAACCGTAGATTCACACAGAGGGCACCCGTTTAGAATAAGACCTGGAAGGCCTCACTCAATTTCGTTCCAGGGGTCGTTTCTTGTAAGGGTTGTAGCAACGTGGAATCGTCTGGACTGCAGCTTTTTCAGGTGGAGAAAGTCTAACCTTTTTCAGGAACATCTGTCCAGATCTATTGAGCAGCAAGAATCCCTAATAAGGTAAAACGATGTGCAATTAATAGTTGTTTATTTTAGGAACAGCACCTGTTGTCGTCTTAGCTTTTTCTCTTTTCGCCTGCTCCTTCGCGCGTATGGAATTCGTTACCGAATCCTATGTTCCTTTCCACTACCCTAAGTGCCAAGGTGCAATTTGGTGAGGGTCGCGGACCTACTACGTTGGTATCCGGAGTCTCCGCGGTCGGACTTGCAGTGTTGGCGGCCCACTGCCTTCCTTCACCAAAACTATTGCGCCATTCTAATCTCAGTGAATGCCCCTTCCCCCCTTCTTTACACGATCATTTGTTTCCTGTTTATCGCCATCCTATGTCGATGTGCTTAGTTTCTTTTCCATCGATTTTTTCTCTACCTATTTTTTTTCTACACGTATGTACTCTATCTACTGGCATTTTGTTGGATTAATGTTTTACGTTACCAATGTTTGTTTTTAGCTGTATTCCAGTAGCAATAAATAAATAAATAAACTGTGAACAAAATTACGGTAATAATGATTTGCAAGCATATCTAGAAACTGCTTAGACTGAGCGCAGTAAGGTAGAGGAGAACCAGACCATTTTATTCCGGGAAAGTTAAAACTCCCCATCAACACACAAGGGTGTCTACACGTGGTGATATCACTTATGCACTTGAACAATTGATCACTTTTATCAGAGCTACATCGTGGCGATCTGTAGACTACTATCAAGCGGTAGGAAGACGGTTTAGCTGTAATATCGCGGCAGGCGATTTAATAGCCTTCTGCAACGCTTTCACAATAAACCAGCGAGGGACTTAAGGCTGATTTGACTAAGATAGCAACACCACCGCCTTTTTTTCTAGATCTGTCGCATCTAAATACCTCGTACGTCAAACAAACTTCACCCAATAATACTTCGGAAGAAATTCTAGAATTTGACCACGTTTCAACAATCGCAACCACATCACAGTCATTACTGGACAGAGAATAAATCAAAGATTGGACGTTTTTCTGAAGAGACCGAATGTTCGTAGAAAGACAAGAAATGACCTTATTCCTAGCCATGGAGCACCGAGGAGTCCCTAGTTGTTTCCCGAGTTGGTGTTCACATTTGTTGCAGAATCAGTCGAGCTAGCATTGTTTGTAGAAGAAACATGAGTGTTGATCACAACATTGGAAGGGGTAACACTTGAAACTTGCATACCATTTGAAGATGAAGGCAACTTCTGAGAACGAAGGGTCCTGAGGCGAGCTAGTTCAGCCTTTGGAAGCGATGGGCGAATGTAAACTCCTCTCACAGGAAACTGCTTAAGTCTAGGTGCTCTTGACAAAACCTCATTCCTAAAAAAAGTGTTGGGAAGGACAATTTTGAGAAGACGTCGAGAACCAATATGCTTAGGTCTTCCCATTCTGTAAACGGTTACAGGAGCCTATTCAATTGATAGAAATGAAAGAATATGCTTAATGCAGTTAGAATCATATGCAATGCGATTTGAAACAATTAAGTCATTACATTCATCATCATTTTCATTACCGTCTATCCCGCTTGGTGGCGGGGTCCGCTCTTCTGGTGTGGTGACGCCAGTTCTCCCGATTAAATGCTTGATCAGGGTGCACACAATACCTTTGTCCTTTTTGAATTTCGAATAGTCGAATTTCGAATATTCGAATATTCGACTATTCGATTATTCGAGAAAGTCCAATATTCGAATGTTCGTTTATTCGAATATTCGAAGGCTTCGAATTTCGAATAATCGAATTCGAATATTTTTTATCAATTTCTTAACAAGTTAATGCACTCTTCTTCGAAAACCAGGGAACTATGACCTTTTGATAAGAACGCGTCATTCAAAGTGGCCAAATTGTGTGTATGCAATCTGACAAGGGAAGAGTCTGGAGCGTATGTCTGAAAGAGGAGAACGAGTTATATAGGGAGAATCCCCACCCCTCAATTAGTATAAAAATGGGTTTATTTTTGCCAAGTCGTTAAACTGAAGGAGTAGGCAGTCCGTTACAATAGAATTCGTGGGTCTTGTACGCCCGCCAAGTGGCTCGGAGCGCAATGGATAGAGGCGTTGTTTCATGGGTGGGAGGTCGCGCGTTCGGTTCTCGTGCTCTGCTGCATTTGTGCATTTCATATGTTTGGTTGAGAGTTGAACGATTCTGGCATTTATACCGTATTCAAATGTTTTTGCCTAATTTTCCAGCTGTACGCCGTGGAGAGTAAATTTCTTTCCACTTGTTTATTACTGACCGGTTTTTAACCACAAGGCAATGAGAAAGCTACTCAACGATGTATAAACGTTCAATACCAGTGATGCACAGGCCCAAAGAGCATGAAACAGAAGCACTGGTCACAATCGGACAGAATATAAAAGCTACAGGCTCCTCACAGTATACCAGCGACACCACCTTCAATGTCATTATAACAAATCCGCCCTCCTTCAGCTACCCGCAGCTACCCGCAGCTTCGACATCTACCTTCAGGATGTTGTCCCTTTTTCGCAGGTCAAAAGGGGGGCCATGCAAAATGACGTGGGAGAGAAATCATTCCGCCCGAAAACATTATCATATGTTCAATTCTTGCTTGCATCTCCACGTCTATCAGTTCATCTTGCGGATTCCAATCTTCTTCTTCCACCACTTCCAGCTGTTCGTCTTCGTCAACTTCAAGTTGACGTGCTTCGAAGCCCTTGAGTATGCTGGCCAGCTTGATTTCTTCCCTCGAAGGTTTCTTGCCTAAAGGTGGGCCACACTTCAGTGTAAGTAGGTGGATCACCACTCTAGCATCGGCGTACGTTGTTGGTGCTAGGTTTGAAACCTTCAGCTCCCTCTGATTTCCAGTTGACAGCCAAAGATGAGGGAAAGAGTGTATCGATAACCGTTAACGCCAGTTTGCGGGATCCATAGACCTCGTTTCTTCATTGGAACCACTTGCGACGTCACGTCCTGGTCTTTGAAAATCCGAGCAGGATGGTTTTTCCCGAGGTCATCGGTCCATCTAGGGAAACAAACTGTGAGGAGCCTGTAGCCTTTATACGCCATCCTATTGTGACCAGTGCTTCTTCTTCATGCACGTTGTGCCTGTGTATCACTGATGTTGAACGTTTATGCATCATTATGTTGAACCACAGCATACAGCTGGAAAAATTAGTAGAGAACCTCTGAAATGGTATAGACGTCAGAATCCATCAAATCTCAACAATCAGTTGAAATGGTTGAAACGCGAAAGTGCAGCAGCGCAGGAGGATTGAACCCTCGATCTCCCTCGCATGAAACAACGTCTCTATTAAACCGCGCTGCGACCCGCTTGCAGCAGAGGCATCGCGGACATACAGGACCGTCGAACTCGTGAGGCGCCCAATACATTGTAACTACAACGACCCCGTACTCCTTGGGTTTTTTTCTTGGCAAAAAATTAAAACACTTTTATATTAATTGAGGGTGGGGATTCTCCCTATATGACTCGCTCTTCCCGTTCAGACATACGCTTCAGACACTTCCCTGACGCGAGGTAAGCGCGGGCAAACGCCGACCTCCGCTGCGTCCCTGCTTCCTTTGAGCGCCATCCAGCCTCCTACGGCCAGTCACGTGAATAACAAGTGAATCGTGTTGTGGCTGTTCAATGACGCTTTTGCCTTCGTATACTACGGGGGTGTCGCAAAAGCGACAAGTGATCCTATTTTTTAATGTAAAAGTGTTGTTTAGCATATTTTCTGTCGTACTGTAGCTCAAGAATTTGAAATGTTATCGATGTGCTCATCTGCGAGCCGCGCTCAAGAAACATAGGCTTATCGCGCTCTGCATCAGAAGCCGCGTGCTTCTGTATAAGAGCTCCGCCTAAACAACGAGAGGGCATTCTACGCCGCCGACGATGTTTCACTTGCATGCTTGTCACTTCCACGATTTCAGTCATTTGCAGCGAAACCCAATTTCTCGTTAATTAGTGTTATTTGCCTTTAATAAAGTGGTTTAATTACCCAAGTTTGAGGTTTCTGCGTGTCGTATCGTGGTCGAATTTCGTGGTTGTGTCGTGCTCGAGAAGTAGCGAGCCTAGTCGAGACATCGTCCCGCGTGGCAGCAGTTTTGGAGAGCAAATTCGGAAGGATTGGCTCGCTTTATGGTGCATCGGCCCAACGACGAATTCAGGTCAGTTTGGAAAAAAAATTCTAGTTAGCTTTGCATGCTACCCCCTTTTCTGAAGTAATCTTCTGGAAGTTTTCAGACAAAGAAGATTACGCTCTATCGCTTCAAATAAAGCTCAAGTTGAAAAACTTGAACTATCGCTTGCACCTTTTCACTCTCTCGCACCTGCTGCAGGGTATTACCCGAAAATGGCCGCACAACTCACAACCCAGAAGAGACTTTTGACTCGGTATAGAAACAAATTAGACCAGGTTATCTCCAGGTTTCAAAAGGAAGGTCTAGAAAGGCTACAGGCAGAAACTTCTTCTAGGGAAGAAATTCTCGATAATATTCGTAGGCTAGAGGAAGGGGTTGGCGCCATTGAGACCGTTACTGAGAAACTTGAGCAAGTTCTCAATAAATTTGCCGAGATCGTTGATTCCGATAGTGAAGAGCAGGCCAACGACTGGGAAGACTACGTAAGTACGGCTGAAGTTTCCTTAGCTTCAGCACTGGATTACGTAGTCCTACTTCAGGCAAGGCTTAGATCCCAAAAGGCAATTGCAGAAATGCAGCCGCCGTCTGGAGCTTCACCCACAGCCACTACTAACACAAGTAGCGTGCAAACGAAGCAGCTCGACCTACCGACCCTCCCAATACCAAAGTTTAACGGGAACATCTGGGAGTGGGACAATTTTTGGACGCTCTATAACGCGAACGTCCATTCACAACAGCTACCGGAGCTGTTCAAATTCAACTACCTTTTGAGTGCTTTACAAGGAGAAGCTCTTGAATCAGTGCGCAAATTCCACATAAGAAGGCCATACGTCTTCTAGAAAGCCGTTATGGGAACTCAGAGCAGCTGATTCACCTTCTGATCGATCGACTTGATCGGTGTTCACTACGGAATCACTCCACTAAGAAGCAACGGGCTCTTTTCGAGCAGATTCAAGCAATCGTGCAACAGCTAGAACGAAAAGGTGAAAACGTGGACGGACAGTGGACAGTAAGAAAAGTCCTATCAAAGTTCCCAGAGGCAACGCAGAAGAAAGTCCTTTCAAAGAAGCACGCGAATTCTCCAGATACATCACTTACAATGGAGACATTATTCCGACTTCTAGAAGAGGCAATTTCTAGCGAAGAACTCATGACCCTTTATATCGACAAATCGGGGGAACGTCATCCACAGAATGCCACGATCGACACGAAGAAGAAAGAGAAACCAGCAGTACAGAGATCGTGTATGTACTACGGCAGCGATTACAAATCCCACTCTTGCACGAAATACAGGACACCGCAGGACAGGTCTAAGTACCTACGAGACAACAACCTCTGCATGCTGTGTGCCTCAGCGCAGCACACAACAAAGGACTGTAAGCTGCGCCCGTGTTTTCAATGCCAGGGACCTCACCACACGTCATGCTGCTACAGCACATTCAAATCAGCTGGCGTACGTCCAGGTCCAGAAAGCGCGAAAACACCAGCGTCAAAGGATGGCAAGAGGAACCAAAGAGAAGCAAGGCAGTCGAGCCGCGCTTCAAAAGTGAACCTCGTTTCGAATAGGGAGGGTGATGGAAAACCCCCTATTCTCGTAGAGGTTCATACTACACAAGAAGGAAGTTCAGGGTCACCAACTGTTCTCCCAACTGGAGAGGTGACAGTAGTAGACCCAAAAACTAATTCTTTGAAGAAAGTTAAGGCTTTGCTTGACACAGGAGCTGAACTTTCCTTCATCGATACCGATCTGGCCGATGAGCTCCACCTCGCTACGATGGGTGAGACAACACTTCGGCTGGTAACATTTGGATCGAATAAGATTCAAAATACGAAATGTCGTAAGGTGCAACTTTCAATCTGGGACAACGAGGGAAACCCGCATTTGCTGAGTCTAATGACTCATTCGGTCCTTCCCAAGATGTGCAACGTGCCCACTCTTTCAGAGGAGGACAGGTGATTTGCTGAAACGGCGAATATCCCAATAAGCCTTCCAACAAAGGGAGGTTCCGGGATTAAGCCACGCATTCTAATAGGCTGCGATCGACTGTGGCCCTTCATAAGGAGCGATGCTCCACCAACGCGTCTTCCCTCAGGTCTCCATATCCTCCACACTTACTTAGGAAGCCTTCTCACTGGAACAATCAGCTCCCTCCCCAATGTACTTCAAGTTGGAGTAGACAGAGCTGAAAAGGAGGAGCAACAATGGGACCAATACTGGTCCTTCGACCGACAGACGTGTCAGGTGAACACTATCGAAACTGTTCCCGTCGACGAAGAAGACGAAAATGACAAATGGGACAAATTTTGGGCCCTGGAGTCTGCAGGAACAGAGGAGTTCGGGCTAGCGGAAAAGAAGGAAAAGGCACTTATTGATAAAAGAGTGTGGGATTCATTCAATGAAAGTGTCGAAAGACGAGCAGATGGCTACTATGTTCGCCTACCATGGAAAACTAATCACCCACCACTGCCAGATAATCGAGCTATCGCTACCAGGCGGCTGATTAGCACATGGAACTCTCTAAAAAAGGACGTAGAACTCCTTGAAAAATACAATGCGATTTTCCAAGAGCAATTGGAAATGAACATCGTTGAAGAAGTGGAAGAGAACGCAATGGAGGAGGGATCACCAGTTCACTACATCCCCCATCAAGCGGTTCTCACTCCGCATAAGGCTACCACAAAGTTGAGGATCGTTTTTGATGCTTCAGCGTATTACAAAAACTGTCCTTCACTGAATCAAGTGCTGCATCGTGGTCCAGTGATATTGCCTTCTCTGTTTGGGATATTGCTACGTTTTCGAATCGGCAAGTATGGCATCATCTCGGACGTAGAAAAGGCGTTTCTTCAAGTGAGACTTCACGAGAAGGACCGCGATGCAACTCGGTGTTTGTGGCTTCATAACCACCATCTTCCCCCAACAAGGGAGAATACCAGAACGCTGCGGTTTACGAGAGTAACGTTCGGGTTAGTCTCCTCGCCACTTCTTCTTGCAGCTACCACGCATTTCCATCTCGATACGTACGCTGAGGACACATCGCTGGCTCAAGAGGTGAAAGACAACTTGTATGTCCACAACCTTCTGTTGACATCAGACAGCAGGGAAGACTCAGCCTACAAGTATAAGAGGACGAAGGAAATGTTCAGGGAATTAGGGATGAATTTACGGGAATATTCTTCTAACGATTCATTCCTAATAGAAGAAATGGCTAGCCAGGACAAGTCGTCAGATTTGTCACCAAAGGTTCTGGGTATCACGTGGAATACCCAGACAGACCAGTGGGAAATTAACTGTTGTATTAAACCACACTCTCGCGTCACAAAGAGAACTGTGGCGAGCACAATGGCTGCAATTTATGATCCACTGGGCTGGATTATCCCTCTGACTCACGGTATCAAAATGTTCGTCAGAACACTTTGGCAAGCCAAGTATGATTGGGACACTCCCCTGGAACCTGACCTAGAGCACAAATGGAACAATATCATTGATAACATACATGGGTTCCACAAAAGCCTGCCCCGTGCAATCTCTCTGAAGCTCATGGAGAAAATGTTGGCTACCTTTGCGGACGCAAGCGCTGAAGCAATGGCAGCATGCTCCTATCTTGCTTCAGAACAGGGAAGTCACCTCATAATGGCGCGTTCAAAGCTTCCATCACTGAAGGGGACAATAACGATTCCAAAACTAGAACTGAATGCCTGTACCTTGGCAGCCCGCTTAACGCATTCAATTTTTGAGCAGCTGCGAAGTTACGCCATAATCCGGAAAGTTTTTATTTTTTCGGATTCTGAAATAGTCCTCAGTTGGCTGCAATCAAAACCTGGCAAAGACGTTGGTCAAATGGTTTTGAATCGACTCAACGAAGTCAGAAACTTGGTGGACAGCCTACAAAAAAATGGCTGCGACGTATGCTTCGGATATATTCAGTCCCAGAAGAATCCAGCAGATTGCGCTACCCGTGGCGTGAACAAGGAAGGTTTGGCAAACCATCTTTGGTGGAACGGACCGCCCTTCTTGAAAGAAAGCGTAAAAGCTTGGCCACAGTCTTGCAATCTCTTTCGGATCAATGAGGACCTGGATGCCGAGGAGCTGCCAAAGGTTGAGCTTCCACAAAACGTCTCAACCGCTGTTGTGAAAAGCAAGTCGAATTCCGAACTAGTGAGTTCCGAGCAGGCAAACACGTTCACACAAGCAAAAAGGATCATCGCATGGGTGATTCGTTTCATCCGCGCGATCCGCTGTCGAATTCAACGTAGAAGCCTTTCAGCATCTCCAGCAGCTGAACCTGAGGAACCCAACATCTCGTTCAGAAAAATGCTGTCGGGCAACGAGCTGAGGGAGGCGAGAATTGCAATAATTCGTTACCACCAAAGCATTTATTGCAGTCCTGTGGTCCTCTCGAGGCTCAGTCATCTCAATGTCAAGGCAGATCACGAAGGCATTCTACGGTGCTACGGACGACTTGGTACGGCTAATCTGTCCCAATCTGCGAAAAATCCAATCTTGGTGATGCAGAAAACACTACAATACCGCCCGCGTCGCGCGGTCAAAAAGACGGTTTGCGACGGAAAAATCCGTCGCAAACCGTCGCATGCTCATAACTCCTTTAATTTTGATTTGTTTCAGAAACTACGGGCACCATTCGATTCGCCTCCTCGAGATCTACAAAACCATGTATGAAGCTTTACCAGACCACCGCGTTTTCGCCGTGGGTGACCTAAAAAATAACTGCAGCAGGCTTTTGCGATTGGAGCACCTTATTTTCCAGGACGTGCATGTGACATGCAGTGTTTTCGGAGTATCTCAAACATGGCGTGCGTTGTCCGTGCTCTGTCATGCCTGGAATGCTCCGAGAGTGCGCCGTGCACAATGCATATGAGATCGAATCTATCAATCGAATGGGCGGAAGCATGCCCACTGGGTTTTTTCTTCGATTGATGGAAAATGTAAAGCTTTCAAAACTATCTTGCACCGTTTGGAGAACTTTATAAGAAATTTCCAGCCGTCCTACTTAGGAGTTGCTCCAGTCAGTCCGATGAGCCTTTGGTGTGCGCCGCGTGCAATGCGTATAGAGATGAACCTATCAATCGAATAATCGAATGGGTTCAACTGGTAGAGTGAGCGTTTGGGGAGCTCTATCATAAATTTCCAGCCGCCCTACTAAGGAATTGTCTAGGCTGTCCTAGCTAGCCTTCGGAGTGCGCCATGAACAATGCATACGGAGTCGAACCTTCCAATCGAGGGGGCGTCCGCTTGCAAATTGCACACGCGGACAGTGTTCGGAGCGCAATAACTCTTTCAAGTTCAAAATCGTTTCGGCTGCAACTCGTGGGTCTTCTAGGCAGTAAAACGGTCTAGTAGAAGGCCAATGTAGAACGGTGTAGCTTAGGAAGATGCAATGTTACAGGGGTGCGAAATGTAGGTGAGGCTTGTGGGACACATTTTTTTTCCGATTTCGGTGGACCACTGCGGGAAGACCCGGCGAGCAAACGGTCTTGATATGCGTGTGCAAACAGAGCGCTTAAGGTACTTCACAACGACGTGCTCAGTACTCCTCGGCTTTCTAAACTGCCTTAGCCTCAGCTGCCAGTTTAAACCGGCGGAAGATTAGCGGTTAGAGATTCTTGCACTCTTACTCGCACAGGCTTGATTGTTCGACACTCTCAGTTGCACCGTTCTGTTCAGCATGAAAAGCGCTATCGAATGGTACCAATTTCTTGCGATCGTGGGATAATCGGTTTTTTGGCAATTTCGTATCAAAGGCGAGGCGGCTCAACGGCGCGGCAGAAGGGCGATGACGTCATCGGAAACCCGGTGTCTTCGAATTGGGCCATGCTTGATACCGTTCGATAGAGCTTTTCATGCTGAATTGAACAGTGTTACTGTGAGTAGGGGAAACTGTAATATGGGCGAGTAAGATCGAGGAGAACATCGGCCGTTATTGTGCTAAACTGCACGCGCGGGCGTGTTCTGAGCACGATAACTCTGTGATTTTTGAACCTTTCCCAGTTGCAGCTAGAGAGTTTTGTAGGCAGCAAAATGTTCCAGCGCTGCGCTGAAACACAGCAATGTAGCTTATGATCGAACAAAGTTACAGCGGTTGCGAAGATGCAGATTAGCCTTGCGTGGCGCAATTTTTCCCAAATTCAGTCGACACCTGCAGGAATACGCGGTGAGCTAACGGCCTACAAATGCGCCAGTGTGCAGAACGCTTAAGGTTCTTTAAGAGAGTGTTTTAACAATTCCCTAGCTGATTAAAACTGCCTTAGCACCAGCTGCCATTTTCGGGCGGCGGAGTTTTAGCGTTGAGGTTACCTGCGCCATTATTCGCCCAGGTTTTGAGTATTCGACATTCGCAGTGGTACCGTTCTGTTCAGCATGGAAAGCGCTTTCGAACCATATCAATCTCGACCAACTTCAGAAAGATCGATTTTTTGACAATTTCCCATCGAGGACGGGGGCGCTCCAGGCCGAGCCTGCGCGAACGATGACGTCATCGAAAACCGATGTTTTCGAAATGGCCGAATTTTCTCGTCCAAAACCATCTAGGGGGTATTTGGGGCGCTGATTACGACCCGACTTCCGTCTTTCTAAATTCCGCCGATTTCTGTAGGTATGGATATTCTTCTGGATAATTGGAGGTGGTCGGGTAAGGATCACCGATTTTGCTCAAACTTCGTATAGGGGCGGGGACTTATTCGGGGTGCCGAACAGGATGCCGAAGTTCATTCGGGGCGATTACAGGAGACCGCCCATACCGATAACTGAGGGTGACGGTGATCCTGACCCGACCACCCTCAAACGGGAAGTGACCTGCTGAAATCGGCGGAATTTTCAAAAACGGACGTAGGATTCGTAATCAGCGCCCCAAATAACCGCCTGGATGATTTTGGACGAAGTTTGCACGAGGAAATTTGGCCAATTTCGAAAACATCGGTTTTCGATGACGTCATCGTCCGCGCCGGCCGGCCAATGGCGCCCCTCGTCCTCGATGGGAAACTCTCAAAAAATCGATTTTTTGGAAATTGGTCGAAAGTTACACTTTTCGATAGAGCTTTTCGTGGTGAACAAAATATTGCTATTGGAAGTGTCGAAAACGAAAGTATGGGCGAGTAAGAGGGCAGGAAACTTCACCTGCTAAGTCAGCCGCACTAAAATGGCAGATGGGGCTAAGGCAGTTTTAGGCAGCTGGGGAGTTGCGAGCCTATCGTCTTAAAGCGCCTTAGGTGTTTCGTTCGCCTACGCATTTGCATGCCGCTGGCTCGCCGTGTCTTCGCGCAATGGTCGACCGAAATCGAAAAAAAATTGTGTCGCACAAGCTTCACCTGCATTTTCGCAGTGCTGTAATTTAGTCAATCCATGAGCTACACGTTGTGCTTTAGAGCACGTCAAGAACCTTGTACTGCCTACAAAGTCCTCGAGTTGCAGCCCAAACGATTTGAACTTGTTAGAGTTATTGCGCTACGAACTCGCCCGCGCGTGCATTTGCGAGCGATCGCCCCACTCCATTGATATGCTCTATTCTATATGCATTGGTTCACATCGTACACTAAAGCCTCCCGGAACAGAG